>CAXKVI010000001.1:131425690-131569690 GCA_964058755.1 Campiglossa producta | reverse complement strand
TCGATCCGTGCACCACCTACTGGAATTTTTTTGATGAGGGATTGCATTGTCACCGGGTTCTGATAAATGTGTCAAGTTTCAAGTCTATAGCTTACCGGGAAGTTACTCAAAAGCCGATCGCAAGATTTTCCGTGTGTTTCAGAGATTTTCAATTATATCCACCAGAGCGCCACCTTTCGGAAATTCAATTTTTTCAAATTGTATTGTCACCGTGCCCGCAACTACATGCTAAGTTTCAACTCCCTAGGTTGCCAGTAAGTTAGTTAAAAATCTATCGCAATATTTCTGATTGAAAACGAATTTTCCAAATATCTCGATCCGTACGCCACCTGCTGGAATATTTTTGATGAGGGATTGCATTGTCACCGGGTTCTGATAAATGTGTCAAGTTTCAAGTCTATAGCTTACCAGGAAGTTACTCAAAAGCCGATCGCAAGATTTCCCGTGTGTTTCAGAGATTTTCCTTCGGAATTTTAATTTTTTCAAATTGTATTGTCACCGTGCCCGCAAATACGTGCTAAATTTCAACTCACTAGGTTGCCCGTAAGTTAGTTAAAATTCGATCGCAAAATTTCTGATTGAAATCGAATTTTCCAAATATCTCGATCAGTGCGCCACCTACAAGAAATTTTTTGATGAGGGATTGCATTGTCACCGGGTTCTGATAAATGTGTCAAGTTTCAAGTCTATAGCTTACCGGGAAGTTACTCAAAAATCGATCGCAAGATTTCCCGTGTGTTTCAGAGATTTTCAATTATTTCGACCAGCGCGCAACCTTTCGGAATTTTAATTTTTTCAAATTGTATGGTCACCGTGCCCGCAACTACGTGCTAAATTTCAACTCCCTAGGTTGCCAGTAAGTTAGTTAAAATTCGATAGCAAGATTTCTGATTGAAATCGAATTTTCCAAATATCTCGATCAGTGCGCCACCTACAGGAAATTTTTTGATGAGGGATTGCATTGTAACCGGGTTCTGATAAATGTGTCAAGTTTCAAGTCTATAGCTTACCGGGAAGTTACTCAAAAATCGTTCGCAAGATTTCCCGTGTGTTTCAGAGATTTTCAATTATTTCGACCAGCGCGCCACCTTTCGGAATTTTAATTTTTTCAAATTGTATTGTCACCGTGCCCGCAACTACGTGCTAAATTTCAACTCCCTAGGTTGCCAGTAAGTTAGTTAAAAGTCGAACGTTATCAGGTACCATTCGCTAAACAATGTGCACTTTCGGAAATATTAAAAGAAATTTATTAGTTCTCCGTTTGAAATATAAAGTTTGAATGATGAAAATTATTGATAGATAACAAAAATGTTTGCTACAACATTCCCTGCCTATTTGGACGTGTCTGATACAGTATTAAATATTTAATTACAAAACAGTATTTAACAACATTTTTCCTTACTCACTGATTAAAAGGCTCGGAGTTTCGAAGGAGAAGGAAGCTGCAACTGAGATGTCGGCAAGGAGAGCGACCGCGATGGCAACTACGGGTCCGCACTCCCGGGAGACGTCTCCCCGCCGCTTCACAAACCACGAGAAAAGATTGGCTGCAAAGATCCTGAAGAGGTATGAAGGGGTACCGCAGGAATCACTGTCGCCGAATTCCAGTAAATCGGTAGAGCTAGCGAAAGCTGTGATACCGGATTTCCAAAATTCTTACATGCCAAAGAGGTTAAAAGTTAACCCTTTCAAGCGCCAGAGATCGGACCTGGAGTTAATTCCCCCTCCCAAGCGGCATCAGAATACCCCTGGAGCGGGCAAACTAAGCTTTACTGAGGTAACCAAGGACAGGATCCTTATAGGCGTCCTTGACCGTCTGGTCATCCCCAAGGACCGGTGGCGTTACGTGCGAAATGAACTCGGCAACATTCTTCTCAACGTTGCTCCGGAGTTTCCGGGTAGTTCGGCGCGAGTAACGGATGCGGGTTGGCACCAGGGTCAGATTAAATTACTCGTATGCGAGGATGCAAAAACCGTAGCACTGTACAAGGCAGCAGCTGCTAAACTGGGTGAAGTCTACAAGGGCGCAAAGATAGAGGTCGTCGACTGGAAGGACATTCCAGCTCGTCGAAGGGCAAGGGCGTGGATTCCGGCCTTCCCTGACGAACCCGAGAGAATTCTCGGAATGCTACGGCTAATGAATCCGTCCCTCCCAACGCATGACTGGAGTGTCAATCTGGTCGGGGATGCGGTAGGGCCCGACAGACAGGTGGTGTTCACCATGAATAAAGAGTCAATCGAGCCCCTCAAAAGGTGTAATGGCCTAGTACACTACAGCGTAGGCCAGATCGTTATCCACGTATATCGTGGTGATGCTCAGCGCGCTGCCTTCTCGGTTGCTCCGGGGGAACCGGAAAACGAATTACCAGAAGAGGAAGCGGAGGATTCCGATGCGGAAAGCATCTTATCCGCCACGTCCCTTGGCGATAGCGCTGTGAACAACTCGGAGATGGAGGACAGCCTACAGGACGAGGAAGTCCTCGACGTCACGGTGGTAGCAGCCAACGCTGAGCGATTAACATCTAACGCTACAGGCAGCAGGACTCTTGCATCGCCACATCGGGCAGTTAATCGGAAAAACTCGTCGTTGATAGGCAACCTCCGGGATGGAGCAAACCTCGACGATATGGGGACGGCAGGGAAGTCTGTGCGCTCTCATGTTGGTGGTGCTTCAGATTAATTTGCACAAATCTAAAGTGGCTTCGGCTGCTTTAAGTAGTCGTCTTTCTAAAGGCGACGTGGATGTGGTCCTCATCCAAGAACCCTGGGTCAATAGCTCGAGAATCTGCGGATTGGGGACTAAGGGCTTCAAGCTCATTCGAGCCAGCGAGGAGAGCAAAGTCAGAACGTGTATTTTGGTCAAGTCTGAGTTGAACTCCTTTCTCCTACCTAACTACACCAATGGTGATATTACCGCTATCAGTCTAAGGGTCGACAGCACCCGCCTGACTGTGGCGTCGGTCTATATGCCCTACGACGCCGAAGAACCCCCACCACAAACGGAGGTGAAATTTCTGCACAGGTAATCTTATTATTGGAGCGGACGCTAATGCTCACCATGTCCAATGGGGGAGCTCGGATATCAATGCCAGGGGCGAGTCTCTGTTTGATTACCTCTTAACAACTAACCTGGTAATTTGCAACGTGGGTAATGAGCCTACTTTTATCACTAAGACCCGCAGGGAGGTCATAGACCTCACTATCTGTAGTGAAGGCGCTTATGAGTGGGTCAGAAAATGGCGGGTTCTGGAAGAACATTCATTCTCCGACCACCGTTACATAGAAATGGTTCTAGACTTTATTGTAGAACAACCTATCATGAAGCGCAATCCACGTAACACTAATTAGCAGTTACACAATGAAATATTAGACAGAGACCTGCCAGTACTGCCCTCACAAGCCCCCTCATCAGTAGAGGAGCTGGAGGATCTTGTTACTACATTTACATCGGCGCTCTCAAATGCTCTAGGACAGGCTTGTCCAGTGCCAAAACCACGCGGTAAACACAGGCCACATTGGTGGTTTTACGATTTGGACTCGCTCCGCAAATCATGCCGGAAACAATTTAACAAGGCCAAGGAAACCCTTGAGCTGCTCTTGAATACACATTTTCCGGGGAATCTGCATGACGCACCACTAGCATCTGCAACAAACCTGGCAGTAAATATACCCATCACTGATGAAAGGGTAAGGTGGGCAGTTAAGAGCTTTGAATCGTATAAGGCTGCCGGGCCTGACGGGATTATCCCCGCGCAACTTATAAACACGTTGGACACATCAGCTAAATGGCTGGTATTTCTCTTCACAGCCTGCCTGGCTCTCAACCACATTCCTGGCTCCTGGAGAAGCGCCACGATAGTGTTTATCCCTAAGGCTGGGAAGGCAAAAGACAAAAGATTACAGACCGATCAGTCTCTCGTCCTTTGTACTCAAAACCTTTGAGAGGATACTAAGCGACTACCTCTCAACGACTATTGATAGCAACCTTATCTCTAGCTATCAGCATGCATACACCAAGAGTAAATCAACAGAAACTGCTCTGCACAGCCTAGTATCTGTCATTGAGAAATCGCTGTGTGAAAAGGACTACTGTCTCGTGGCCTTCTTAGACATTGAGGGGGCTTTCAACAATATAAGCCCGGAGGCGATCAACTCCGCTCTAACTAATCTGGGCGTAGATAGACCTCTAACTGGTTTAATTGACCAACTTCTAAGAGGAAGGAAAATAGCTCCTTCACTTGTTACGGTTGAGTTATCACGCTATGTCACAAGGGGAACGCCCCAGGGTGGTGTTCTTTCCCCGCTTTTATGGAACCTCACAGTCAACTCGTTGCTACGTGACACAAGCTGGGGGGGCGGGAAGATAGTGGCATATGCAGACGATTTAGCTATTGCATTCAGAGGCAAGTTCCCACAAACTCTGTGTGACCTGATGCAAGTAGCACTGCGAGAGGTTTCGAGGTGGTCCTCTCGCTGCGGACTTAGTATCAACCCGGGGAAAGTGGAACTTGTCCTCTTCACCAACCGGTACAAAATACCGCCACTAAGCCTACCAGAACTATATGGCACGCGCCTGGGCTTGTCGGATAAGGCCAAGTTTCTAGGCATAGTTCTGGACAGGAAATTGAATTGGAAGGAGAATGTTCCTCAGCGCCAGAAGAAAGCTTGCATCGCTCTTTACACATGCAAAAGAGCCATTGGCAAAAAAAGGGGGCTCAGCCCTAGAGTATGCAGTTGGATTTATACGGCCATCATTCGCCCAATCATGCTGTATGGAGTCGTCGTATGGTGGCCGGCGCTGAGCAAGGCAACATACCTGAATCTGTTGCGGAAAGTTCATAGATCCAATATGATAAGCGGTGCGCTAAGTACAACGCCCAACGAAGCCCTCCAGGCCATTCTGGGCATTTTGCCACTTGATCTGGAAGGGTTTCGGTCAGCGGCGGCATCAGCTCTGCGCCTAAGAGAAACCTCCAGTTGGGGTGCGGGTACTATTGGGCACTCCAGTATTCTGGAATCTTACAGCTTTCTCCCTATAAGCACAGATCGTTGTGCGACCACTACAGTCGGGGATAGCTGTTTCAAAATAAACATTCCCAGCAGAGAAGACTGGGAGAGGACGGATTGGTGTCCCGAAACAAATGGTGGCACTTCCATATACACCGACGGCTCGAAGTTGGACGGCAGAGTTGGAGGAGGGGTTTATTCAAGGGATTTGGACCTTGAGCTCTCCTTCAGACTACCTGATCATTATAGCGTCTTCCAGGCGGAAGTCTCGGCAATCCTGGACGCCGCGGCCTGGTTAAGCAAACGTGTTATCGGAGAAGATATCACTATTTTTAGCGATAGCCAAGCGGCAATCAAATCCCTTGGCTCATACACGTTCAACTCTGAACTGACGCTCAGCTGTCGTCGATCTCTTCAGGAGATGGCCCAACAGAACCGCGTAAACCTCATATGGGTCCCGGGACATCGGGACATTGAGGGAAACTGTAAGGCAGACGAGCTTGCCAGGCAGGGCACGACCAAGCAGGTTCTTCAAGATAAAGAGCGCTTAGGTATGTCGTTTGCTACATGCAAACTAATGCTAAAGGAGCACACACTCCGTCCAGCCAACGAAAGATGGCTGCAATCCCCAGGGTGTCGGATATCGAAACAAACCTGGCCAAAATGGGATCTTAAAAGGTCTAGACGCATTTATGCCCTTACTAGGAGGGAAATCTGCATATTGATAGGGGTATTAACCGGTCACTGCCTCATTGGTAGGCATGCAGAAAGGCTAAGTGTGCCCTACCGACGATGCTGCAGGAGTTGCAAAGATTATGAGGAGGAGGAGACAGTGGAGCACCTCATCTGCAACTGTCCGGCTTTAAGCGGACATTACAAGGGAAGATGAAGTTATTGCTGATTTAAATTCCTTCATTTGCAGTATCTATATAAATTTTCCAGAAATCCGAATAAAAAATGTGGGTATGTACAAATATGCAGCAGTATCTACACTTTTAATAGGATATAGGTTGAAATAAAAGCCGGTTTCCTACTCAAAAGCGGCGTATCTGCAATATTTTTTGTAGATACAGCTTTTTAAATATGAGTCTCAGCTTTTTGATGATGGGGCTCTTTTTATTAATAGCAGTATGTACATACCCACGTTCTTTAGTAGGCTCGAATCAATTTTTTGGTGTTCGAGAGGAACGTATCTGCATACTGTGCTTAATAACTACTTATTATTATTATAAATCTGTAGTGCAGTATCTACAGTTTCGCAGCCGAAATCAATGTTTTTTTATGCATAAATGGAAAGATCACATCAAAAATAGTCTAAATCGGTGTATTTTGATTGCAAAAATAAAATATCTCAAAAAGCCCAGATATAAAAACGTTTTGTTGAATATTTCGGTTTGAGCTAGAATGTAGATACCCACATTCTTTAATAGGACGGCAGTATACTTCATACTCATGAACCAAATACTACAGATCACGCATTCCGACAACCGTGTATTTGTAATTTAATTTGAGAAAAAAGTTTGTTGCCAAATCCGCCGTCCTATTTAAGAATGTGGGTATCTACATATTTTTCGAAAATAAGTTATTTATATAGGGGTGCTGTCTTGAAAATTCGAGTTTATCCTTGCAAAAATATTTTGTAATTTGCCAATGAATATAAAGTTATTGCTAAATTAAATTCTGTCTTTTGCAGTATCTACATAGTTTTTCCACAAATCCTAAAAAAAATGTGGGTATCTACAAAACTTTTGCCGTATCTACACTTTTAATAGGAAACCAAGTGAAGGCGACGTATCTGTTCTATAATTTGTAGATACCCACATTTTTAAATAGGAGTCTCAGCTTTTTGTAGCTGGGGTCCTTTTATATTACATACAAAATATGCAGTATCTGCTTATTAAAAGCTTTCTAACAATATTTTGCACTGAAAAAAGATTAGTATCTACATTTTGCATACACAGAAGTCGAAATTAATGTTTTTTTTTTTTTGCATAAATAAAAAAGATTTGGATGTGGACTTTCTGAAATGGTCATTTTTAATTACAAAATTACTATATGTTGAAAAGTCCAGATCCAAACACATTTTGTTCATTATTTCGGTTTGAGCTAGAATGTAGATACCCACATTCTTAAATAGGACGGCAGAAATAACGTCAGGGTTTTGAAAGTTTCACTGACTTTTCTCTTCACACTTTCCTTGAGGTTTTTTTTGAAATTTCTTAATAACAATTTTGTAAACATTGAACGCTTTTGTCGCGATTTTTAAAATGCGTTTAAATTGTTGTTAAAATAATATTAGAAAATGAATTGTTTCGTTTGTGGGTGTAAGGATTCTTATGAAAAGCCGACATGACAAAGTGGGCGCAGTTCTGAAGCCAAAACATCAGCCAGCACGCCAAAATATACAGCGACCACTTTCTTCCTGAAGATTTTGATAATCTTTTAATATTAAACGGTGATAAAATTTAGTATAATAAAAAAATTATATTATACCTAAGCAAATAAAATATGTTAAACTAAGTATTGGACAAAATAAAATATTAACATATTTTCTTGCCTAAAATTATTCTGGAACTTTTTTCAAACCAACTCAAAGGTTCAAAAGGCATGAAAACAATCAACCCTTCATTGTTGGGTCGTTGATGGTTTATAATTTCCTGTATTGTTTTTCCTTTGTAAGGAATCGTCTACTATTAAGATGTTTGTTACTACCTGTATTGCATTTCGCGTGGGCAGTGGCTAACTAGCCGTATAAATCCTTTAAAACGAGGTAACATCTAAATCCCTTCAATCAATTTATATGTTTAGTTCGTAGAGTGAATATGTCGTCATCGGATGAAGAATGTTTTTTGCTCGTGTTGCAGTTTTATTAAATGAAAAAGGAAAAAACGGAAACCGAAATTTTTTTTATTATAATCATATATGTGGTACTCCTATATCGTCACTAAAAGCTAGTACGGTCCGAAAGTTTCAGTACAAATTACAAAAATATTTTTTTGAACAGGACAATCATGCCTTTTTACGTCAAAAAGTAAAAAAAAAAATGCAAAAATGTACCAAGAAAATATGGACCAGATAGTACTTATGTACTTAAATACTTAGCTACACAGAGCCAAAAAGTTCACCTATAATCAAAGAGATCGACGTCTAAAAAAGCTTTTTGGCCGGGGAGAGCGAGTGGGGACAAATTTGAAGAAATTTGTGCTAGGAAATCTTTTAGATTTTAGCTTGAATTTTTTCTCAAATTTATTGAAAAGGAAGGAGTTAGCTTCTTATTTATGATTTTTTTATGTTTTTTAAAAACCTGCAATTGTTAGAAGAAATCTGCTTGTTTTTATGAGAAAATTTGTATAAAATAAATTAATGAGAACATCCTCTTATTTTCACTAGATTCATATTGAATTTATTGAAAAAGAAAACTATTTATTTTTAAAAGATCCCTTATTAATTCAAATTTTGCTATTAACGTCTCAAAATATTTACATAAAAGTATACCTTCTTCAAATGTGTAATTCGACGCTACCAAGCACAAGTACACGATAGCATCATGGTACAGATCTCCGTTCAGCAGTTAATAATTCTTAGTTCGATTCGCGGTGAAGGCAATAGGACAAGTGGACATGTGGTGAGGCAAAAAGAACAAAGGTGTAATTAGACGTTGGCAAGTTAAGTATACGATGGCATGGTAGTGTAGATTCGGAAACGGTCAAAATTCTAAAATTAAAATTCTGAAGTCGAAATTCCGGAATCAAAATTCTGGGTCGACAAATTTCTGGAAATCGGAATTCCGCACTTCCTTCGCCTTTTTTGGCTGTATTTCATAATTCCGGAATTTACGTTTTCCAGAATTAATTCTGGAAATTTTGTCCCCAAAATTTGAGCAAAATCGTGTATTTTACATAAATTTGCTTATATTTAAGAAATATACATTGACTTTGATTTTTTGGTCATAAAACAGGAAACCAGCGGAACAATTTGTCTTTCTACTCTTCCGAGTATGGAAAATAGATGCCTCATCATCGTTGGAACAACGTCAAATGTACCGTGCGTAATCCAGCAGTCGCTCTCATTTAACAACTGCAGCGAAGATGTTGTTCCAAAAATAAGAATGCATTCGCCATAACTTTAATAACTTTCTCACTTAAAATAAATAGTTGACCTTCCATAAAGTGATAATAAAGGAATGTTTATTTTTTCAACAAAAGTTGGCTCTTTAAAACATTTTAAAATGTTCCGTTGTCTTCTAATTTTTAACTTAAGGGCATTACTTGATGGCAGATAATGTCCAAGATGTTTTTGTGTCATAGATACCGAACGCTGAATTATTTGGCTAGGCTGCAGAAAACTCGAGCGAACCAGATTTTTAATCATTAATTACAGAATATTGAATTTCAGAATTTTGGTTTCCAGAGTTTTGCAATTTAGAATTTCGTTATCCAGAATTTTGAATTCCAGAATATTGACTTCCATAATTTTGATTTCCGGTGTTTCGACTTCCGGAATAATGAACGCAGAATTTCCAAAAAAGCAGAATTATGACCCCGACCCATCGATAACGCATGTCAAAAAAAGGCAGAATTCAGCAATTTGAAAGCACTAAAAGTACTTTTCCTACAACTACAAACGACAAAATTGAATGTAGTGAAATTTTTTTTTGTAGCTTTTATAGTTACTCCGAAAATACAATATATTGCGCAGAAACCAAGCAAATTAAGTAAATTTTGGTTTTTTGTTGAAATATATTTGAAATCGTTGTAGTTTTTTATCCGAAAAAAAATTTTTTTTTCTCCAAACGTTTCGGAGTAATCGATAACGCATGTCAAAAAAGGCAGAATTCAGCAATTTGAAAGCACTTTTCCTACAACTACAAACGATTAAATTGATTGTAGTGAAATTTTTTTTGTAGCTTTTATAGATACTCCGCAAATACAATATATTGTATTATTTTGGAACGATTTTCCGTCATCCCTTGTCAATTTTGGTTTTGAGACAAACCGGTTTCGGCAATGCGCCATCATCAGTGTCGATTTTCGTTCTGATGTGTTGTACAATGTTGTACGTTTTTATAGTCGTTTTGTTTTGTTCAGGTAGTTTGTTTGTTGCTGTGTAGTTGAGGTAGGTGGTTCGGGTGTAGGTAAGGAGTTCGGTAGTTGGCTCGTTCGTTCGTTTGTAGGTAGTGAGTTCGTGTGTGTCGTGGCTGGGTTCGTCGGCAGGTAGAAATCTGTTATTCTAATTTGTCTGTTTTCTGTGTTTTGGTTATTTGTGTTTGTGGTCGTTTTTTCTATTTGTATTTTGTTCTTTCTTTTGTATAGTAATTTGAGTGGTTCAAATAGCACGTCTGATGGGGTATTTATTTGTTCGTTGATGATGCCTCCTTGAAATGTTTTTTGTTTGTATATCTCCATGTTCTCCAGAATGTTCAATCGCAAGCCTTTGTGTTGTGTATGAAGAAGTTTGGCTGTATTTTTTATTTTCATGGGACGCATTTGTTTTCAAACATGTGGTTTGGGAAGTTTGACTCTGGTGTGATATTAGGTTTCTGTTTCCTTTTGCTGTAGTCCCTTATGTGTTCTCGGAATCTGGTTCTGATCTTACGACCAGTTTGCCCTATGTAGCTTTGTTGGCATTCGCAAGTTAATTTATATACTCCTTGTTTGTCCAAATGATCCTCCACGTTTGTTGCATTGTTTAATATTCTCCCAACGTTGTTCCTAGTTTTGAATGCTGTGCGTATGTTGTGTTTCTGGAATAGTTTGGAGAGTCTTTATGAGACTTTTCCTGTGTATGTTAAAACTGCCCAGGGTTTCTCCTCTTTTTTCGGGTTGTTGTTATTTGCTTTCTTTATGTTCTTCCTTATTTTATCCACCACGTGCTTTCCATATCCGTTGTTCTTAGCGATTGTGTATATTGTGCATAGTTCTTTTTTATACTCTTCTTGAGTTAACGGAGTTCGCTCGAGTCTTGTTACTAGTTGTCTAAATGCTGCATGTTTGTGTTGTTGTGGATGGTTTGTTTTTTGCGGTGGGTTTTCTATATATGCCGTATTCCATTTCATTTGTAGATTTATTTATTGATATGGTTAAGTCCAAATAGTTCAACTTCCCTTCGTGTTCCTTTTCCATTGTGAAGATTATGTTTTCGTGTTGTTCGTTGAGAAAATCCATTATCTGCTGTTCGTTATCCTTCGTGATAATGCAAAAGATGTCATCAACATATCTTGCGTATAATGTTACTTCTAGTTCAGCTTTGAGGTGTTTCATGTAGTGCTCTTCTAGGTTTTGTATGAACACCTCCATAAGTATGGACGACGTGGGGTTACCCATACCTAGTCCTTTTGACTGCCTGTATATTTTGTTGTTGAATTTGAAGTAGTTCTGATGCAAGGTGACTTTCAATGTGTCTACTATTTCTTTTGCCACATTCTTCGACGTTTTGTTCAGCAGAGTTTTGTGCAGGATATCCAGTGTCTCTGATACTGGTATGGAAGGGTAAAGATATATTGTGTAGAAACCAAGCAAATTAAGTAAATTTCGGTTTTTTTGTTGAAATATGTTTTAAATCGCGATAACGCATGTCAAAAAAAGGCAGAATTCAGCAATTTGAAAGCACTAAAAGTACTTTTCCTACATCTAAAAACGACAAAATTTATGGTAGTGAATTTTTTTTTTGTAGCTTTTATAGTTACTCCGAAAATACAATATATTGTGCAGAAACCAGGCAAATGGGGTAAATTTTGGTTTTTTTTTTTTGTTGAAATATGTTTTAAATTTTTTTTTTTAGCTTTTATAGTTACTCCGAAAATACAATATATTGTGCAGAAACCAAGCAAATTAAGTAAATTTCAGTTTTTTTTGTTGAAACATGTTTTAAATCGCGATAACGCATTCCAAAAAAAGGCAGAATTCAGCAATTTGAAAGCACTAAAAGTACTTTTCCTACAACTACAAACGACAAAATTGATTGTAGTGAATTTTTTTTTTGTAGCTTTTATAGTTACTCCGAAAATACAATATATTGTGCAGAAACCAAGCAAATGGGGTAAATTTTGGTTTTTTTGTTGAAATATGTTTTAAATCGTTTATGGTTTATTATCCGAAAAAAAAAATTTTTTTCTCCAAAGGTTGCGGAGTAATCGATAACGCATGTCAAAAAAGGAAGAATTCAGCAATTTGAAAGCACTAAAAGCACATTTCCTACAACTACAAACGATAAAATTGATTGTAGTGAAATTTTTTTTTGTAGCTTTTATAGTTACTCCGAAAATACAATATATTGTGCAGAAACCAAGCAAATTAAGTAAATTTCGGTTTTTTTTGTTGAAATATGTTTTAAATCGCGATAACGCATGTCAAAAAAAGGCAGAATTCAGCAATTTGAAAGCACTAAAAGTACTTTTCCTACATCTAAAAACGACAAAATTTAATGGAGTGAATTTTTTTTTTGTAGCTTTTATAGTTACTCCGAAAATACAATATATTGTGCAGAAACCAAGAAAATTAAGTAAATTTCGGTTTTTTTTGTTGAAATATGTTTTAAATCGTTTATAGTTGTTTATTCGAAAAAAATTTTTTTTTGCTTTAAAGGTAATCGATAACGCATGTCAAAAAAATGCAGAATTCAGCAATTTGAAAGCACTAAAAGTACTTTTCCTACAACTACAAACGACAATATTGATTGTAGTGAAATTTTTTTTGTAGCTTTTATAGTTACACCGAAAATACAATATATTGTGCAGAAACGAAGCAAATGAAGTAGATTTTGGTTTTGTTTTTTTTTTTGTTGAAATATTTTTTAAATCGTTTGTAGTTTTTTATCCGAAAAAAAGTTTTTTTTTGCTCCAAAGGTTTCGGAGTAATCGATAACGCATGTCAAAAAAGGGCAGAATTCAGAAATTTGAAAGCACTAAAAGTACTTTTCCTACAACTACAAACGACAACATTGATTGTAGTGAATTTTTTTTGTTGTAGCTTTTATAGTTACTCCGA
Source organism: Campiglossa producta (assembly GCA_964058755.1). Taxonomy (NCBI): domain Eukaryota; kingdom Metazoa; phylum Arthropoda; class Insecta; order Diptera; family Tephritidae; genus Campiglossa; species Campiglossa producta. Next base: position 131,556,698 of record CAXKVI010000001.1, on the reverse strand, counting down.
AAATACAATATACTGTGCAGAAACCAAGAAAATTAAGTAAATTTTGTTTTTTTTTTTGTTGAAATATGTTTTAAATCGTTCGTAGTTTTTTATCCGAAAAAAAAATATTTTTTGTTCCAAAGGTTTCGGAGTAATCGATAACGCATGTCAAAAAAGGCAGAATTCAGCAATTTGAAAGCACTAGAAGTACTTTTCCTACAACTACAAACGACAAAATTGATTGTAGTGAAATTTTTTTTTGAAGCTTTTATAGTTACTCCGAAAATACAATATATTGCGCAGAAACCAAGCAAATGAAGTAAATTTTGGTTTTTTTGTTAAAATATGTTTGAAATCGTTTGTAGTTTTTTATCCGAAAAAAAATTTTTTTTTTTATTGCTCCAAAGCTTTCAGAGTAATCGGTAACGCATGTCAAAAAAGGCAGAATTCAGCAATTTGAAAGCACTAAAAGTACTTTTCCTACAACTACAATCGACAAAATTGACTGTAGTGAATTTTTTTTTTGTAGCTTTATAGTTACTCCGAAAATACAATATATTGTGCAGAAACCAAGCAAATGGGGTAAATTTTGGTTTTTTTTTTTGTTGAAATATGTTTTAAATTTTATTTTGCTCCAAAGGTTTCGGAGTAATCGGTAACGCATGTCAAAAAGGGCAGAATAGTACTTTTCCTACAACTACAAACGACAAAATTGATTGTACTGAAATTTTTTTTTGTAGCTTTTATAGTTACTCCGAAAATACAATATATTGTGCAGAAACGAAGCAAATGAAGTAGAGTTTGGTTTTGTTTTTTTTGTTGAAATATGTTTTAAATCGTTTGTAGTTTTTTATTCGAAAAAAAATTTTTTTTTTTGCTCCAAAGGTTTCGGAGTAATCGATAACGCATGTCAAAAAAAGGCAGAATTCAGAAATTTGAAAGCACTAAAAGTACTTTTCCTACAACTACAAACGACAAAATTGATTGTAGTGAATTTTTTTTTGTTTTTCTAACTTTTATAGTTACTCCGAAAATACAATATATTGTGCAGAAATAAAGCAAATGAAGTAAATTTTTTTTTTTTTTTTGTTGAAATATGTTTTAGATCGTTTATAGTTGTTTATCCGAAAAAAAATTTTTTTTTTGCTTTAAAGCTAATCGATAACGCATGTCAAAAAAGGCAGAATTCAGCAATTTGAAAGCACTAAATGTACTTTTGCTACAACTACAAATGACAAAATTGATTGTAGTGAAGTTTTTTTTTTGTAGCTTTTATAGTTACTCCGAAAATACAATATATTGTGCAGAAACCAAGCAAATTAAGTAAATTTTGTTTTTTTTTTTGTTGAAATATGTTTTAAATCGTTTGTAGTTTTTATCCGAAAAAATAAAAATTTTTTTCTCCAAAGGTTTCGGAGTAATCGATAACGCATGTCAAAAAAGGCAGAATTCAGCAATTTGAAAGCACTAAAAGCACTTTTCCTACATCTACAAACGACAAAATTTATTGTAGTGAATTTTTGTTTTTGGTAGCTTTTATAGTTACTCCGAAAATATTGTATTTTTGTGCAGAAACCAAGCAAATGGGATAAATTTTTTTTTTTTTTTTTTTGTTGAAATATGTTTTAAATCGTTTATGGTTTTTTATCCGAAAAAATAAAAAAAATTTTCTCCAAAGGTTTCGATAACGCATGTCAAAAACGGCAGAATTCAGCAATCTGAAAGCACTAAAAACACTTTTCCTATAACTACAAACGATAAAATTGATTGTAGTGAATTTTTTTTTTTTGTAGCTTTTATAGATACTCCGAAAACACAATATATTGTGTAGAAACCAAGCAAATTAAGTAAATTTCGGTTTTTTTTATTGAAATATGTTTTAAATCGCGATAACGCATGTCAAAAAAAGGCAGAATTCAGCAATTTGAAAGCACTAAAAGTACTTTTCCTACAACTACAAACGACAAAATTGATTATAGTGAAATTTTTTTGTAGCTTTTATAGTTACTCCGAAAATACAATACATATATTGTGCAGAAACCAAGCAAATTAAGTAAATTTCGGTTTTTTTTGTTGAAATATGTTTTAAATTGCGATAACGCATGTCAAAAAACGGCAGAATTCAGCAATTTGAAAGCACTAAAAGTACTTTTCCCACATCTAAAAACGACAAAATTTATTGTAGTGAAATATGTTTTAAATCGTTTTTTTTTTGTAGCTTTTATAGTTACTCCGAAAATACAATATATTGTGCAGAAACCAAGCAAATGTTTTAAATCGTTTATGGTTTTTATCCGAAAAAAAAAATTTTTTCTCCAAAGGTTTCGGAGTAATCGATAACGCATGTCAAAAAAAGGCAGAATTCAATTTGAAAGCACTAAAAGTACTTTTCCTACAACTACAAACGACAAAATTGATTGTAGTAAATTTTTTTTTTTGTAGCTTTTATAGATACTCCGAAAATACAATATATTGTGCAGAAACCAAGCAAATTAAGTAAATTTCGGTTTTTTTTGTTGAAATATGTTTTAAATCACGATAACGCATGTCAAAAAGGCAGAATACAGCAATTTGAAAGCACAATACAATATATTGTGCAGAAACGAAGCAAATGAAGTAGATTTTGGTTTTGTTTTTTTTTGTTGAAATATGTTTTAAATCGTTTGTGGTTTTTTATCCGAAAAAAAATTTTTTTTTTTGCTCCAAAGGTTTCGGAGTAATCGATAACGCATGTCAAAAAAAGGCAGAATTCAGAAATTTGAAAGCACTAAAAGTACTTTTCCTACAACTCCAAACGACAAAATTGATTGTAGTGAAATTTTTTTTTTTGTAGCTTTTATAGTTACTCCGAAAATACAATATACTGTGCAGAAACCAAGAAAATTAAGTAAATTTTGTTTTTTTTTTGTTGAAATATGTTTTAAATCGTTTGTAGTTTTTTATCCGAAAAAAAAATTTTTTTGCTCCAAAGGTTTCGGAGTAATCGATAACGCATGTCAAAAAAGGCAGAATTCAGCAATTCGAAAGCACTAAAAGTACTTTTCCTACAACTACAAACAACAAAATTGATTGTAGTGAATTTTTTTTTTGTAGCTTTTATAGTTACTCCGAAAATACAATATACTGTGCAGAAACCAACCAAATTAAGTAAATTTTGGTTTTTTTTTGTTGAAATATGTTTTAAATCGTTTGTAGTTTTTTATCCGAAAAAAATTTTTTTTTTGCTCCAAAGGTTTCGGAGTAATCGATAACGCATGTCAAAAAAGGCAGAATTCAGCAATTTGAAAGCAGTAAAAGTACTTTTCCTACAACTACAAACGACAAAATTGATTGTAGTGAATTTTTTTTTTGTAGCTTTTATAGTTACTCCGAAAATACAATATATTGCGCAGAAACCAAACAAATGAAGTAAATTTTGGTTTTTTTGTTGAAATATGTTTGTAGTTTTTTTTTTTTTGAAATATGTTTTAAATCCGAAAAAAAAATTTGTTTGCTCCAAATGTTTCGGAGTAATCGATAACGCATGTCAAAAAAAGGCAGAATTCAGCAATTTGAAAGCATTAAAAGTACTTTTCCTACAACTACAAACGACAAAATTGATTGTAGTGAAATTTTTTTTGTAGCTTTTATAGTTACTCCGAAAATACAATATATTGTGCAGAAACGAAGCAAATGAAGTAGATTTTGGTTTTGTTTTTTTGTTGAAATATGTTTTAAATCGTTTGTAGTTGTTTATCCGAAAAAAATTTTTTTTTTTGCTTTAAAGCTAATCGATAACGCATGTCAAAAAAAGGCAGAATTCAGCAATTTGAAAGCACTAAATATACTTTTGCTACAACTACAAACGACAAAATTGATTGTAGTGAAATTTTGTTTTTGGTAGCTTTTATAGTTACTCCGAAAATACAATATATTGTGCAGAAACCAAGCAAATGGGGTAAATTTTTTTTTTTTTTTTTGTTGAAATATGTTTTAAATCGTTTATGGTTTTTTATCCGAAAAAATAAAATTTTTTTCTCCAAAGGTTTCGGAGTAATCGATAACGCATGTCAAAAACGGCAGAATTCAGCAATTTGAAAGCACTAAAAGCACTTTTCCTATAACTACAAACGATAAAATTGATTGTAGTGAATTTTTTTTTGTAGCTTTTATAGATACTCCGAAAACACAATATATTGTGCAGAAACCAAGCAAATTAAGTAAATTTCGGTTTTTTTCGTTGAAATATGTTTTAAATCGCGATAACGCATGTCAAAAAAAGGCAGAATTCAGCAATTTGAAAGCACTAAAAGTACTTTTCCTACAACTACAAACGACAAAATTGATTGTAGTGAAATTTTTTTTTGTAGCTTTTATAGTTACTCCGAAAATGTAATATGTTGTGCAGAAACCAAGCAAATTAAGTAAATTTCAGTTTTTTTGTTGAAATATGTTTTAAATCGCGATAACGCATGTCAAAAAAAGGCAGAATTCAGCAATTTGAAAGCACTAAAAGTACTTTTCCTACAACTACAAACGAAAAAATTGATTGTAGTGAATTTTTTTTTTTGTAGCTTTCATAATTACTCCGAAAATACAATATATTGTGCAGAAACCAAGCAAATTAAGTAAATTTCGGTTTTTTTGTTGAAATATGTTTTAAATCACGATAACGCATGTCAAAAAAGGCAGAATACAGCAATTTGAAAGCACAATACAATATATTGTGCAGAAACGAAGCAAATGAAGTAGATTTTGGTTTTGTTTTTTTTTGTTGAAATATGTTTTAAATCGTTTGTGGTTTTTTATCCGAAAAAAAAATTTTTTTTTTCTCCAAAGGTTTCGGAGTAATCGATAGCGCATGTCAAAAAAGGCAGAATTCAGCAATTTGAAAGCACTAAAAGCACATTTCCTACAACTACAAACGTTAAAATTGATTGTAGTGAAATTTTTTTTTGTAGCTTTTATAGTTACTCCGAAAATACAATACATATATTGTGCAGAAACCAAGCAAATTAAGTAAATTTCGGTTTTTTTTGTTGAAATATGTTTTAAATTGCGATAACGCATGTCAAAAAAAGGCAGAATTCAGCAATTTGGAAGCACTAAAAGTACTTTTCCTACATCTAAAAACGACAAAATTTATTGTAGTGAATTTTTTTTTTTTGTAGCTTTTATAGTTACTCCGAAAATACAATATATTGTGCAGAAACCAAGCAAATGTTTTAAATCGTTTATGGTTTTTATCCGAAAAAAAATTTTTTTCTCCAAAGGTTTCGGAGTAATCGATAACGCATGTCAAAAAAAGGCAGAATTCAATTTGAAAGCACTAAAAGTACTTTTCCTACAACTACAAACGATAAAATTGATTGTAGTGAAATTTTTTTTTGTAGCTTTTATAGTTACTCCGAAATTACAATACATATATTGTGCAGAAACCAAGCAAATTAAGTAAATTTCGGTTTTTTTTTGTTGAAATATGTTTTAAATTGCGATAACGCATGACAAAAAAAGGCAGAATTCAGCAATTTGAAAGCACTAAAAGTACTTTTCCTACATCTAAAAACGACAAAATTTATTGTAGTGAATTTTTTTTTTTTGTAGCTTTTATAGTTACTCCGAAAATACAATATATTGTGCAGAAACCAAGCAAATGTTTTAAAGTACTTTTCCTACAACTACAAACGACAAAATTGATTGTAGTAAATTTTTTTTTTGTAGCTTTTATAGATACTACGAAAATACAATATATTGTGCAGAAACCAAGCAAATTAAGTAAATTTCGGTTTTTTTTGTTGAAATATGTTTTAAATCACGATAACGCATGTCAAAAAAGGCAGAATACAGCAATTTGAAAGCACTAAAAGTACTCTTCCTACAACTACAAACGACAATATTGATTGTAGTGAAATTTTTTTTGTAGCTTTTATAGTTACTCCGAAAATACAATATATTGTGCAGAAACGAAGCAAATGAAGTAGATTTTGGGTTTGTTTTTTTTTGTTGAAATATGTTTTAAATCGTTTGTAGTTTTTTATCCGAAAAAAAATTTTTTTTTTGCTCCAAAGTTTTCGGAGTAATAGATAACGCATGTCAAAAAAAGGCAGAATTCAGAAATTTGAAAGCACTAAAAGTACTTTTCCTACAACTACAAACGACAAAATTGATTGTAGTGAAATTTTTTTTTTTTGAAGCTTTTATAGTTACTCCGAAAATACAATATATTGTGCAGAAACAAAGCAAATGAAGTAAATTTTGGTTTTTTTTTGTTGAAATATGTTTTAAATCGTTTATAGTTGTTTATCCGAAAAAAAATTTTTTTTTTGCTTTAAAGGTAATCGATAACGCATGTCAAAAAAAGGCAGAATTCAGCAATTTGAAAGCACTAAAAGTACTTTTCCTACAACTACAAACGACAAAATTGATTGTAGTGAATTTTTTTTTGTAGCTTTTATAGTTACTCCGAAAATGCAATATACTGTGCAGAAACCAAGCAAATGGGGTAAATTTTGGTTTTTTTTTTGTTGAAATATGTTTTAAATCGTTTATGGTTTTTTATCCGAAAAAAAATTTTTTTTCTCCAAAGGTTTCGGAGTAATCGATAACGCATGTCAAAAAAAGGCAGAATTCAATTTGAAAGCACTAAAAGTACTTTTCCTACAACTACAAACGACAAAATTGATTGTAGTAATTTTTTTTTTTTAGCTTTTATAGATACTCCGAAAATACAATATATTGTGCAGAAACCAAGCAAATTAAGTAAATTTTGTTTTTTTTTTTGTTGAAATATGTTTTAAATCGTTTGTAGTTTTTTATCTGAAAAAAAAATTTTTTTTGGTCCAAAGGTTTCGGAGTAATCGATAACGCATGTCAAAAAAGGCAAAATTCAGCAATTTGAAAGCACTAAAAGCACTTTTCCTACAACTACAAACGACAAAATTGATTGTAGTGAAATTTTTTTTTGTTTTTGTAGCTTTTATAGTTACTCCGAAAATACAATCTATTGTGCAGAAACAAAGCAAATGAAGTAAATTTTGGTTTTTTTTTTGTTGAAATATGTTTTAAATCGTTTATAGTTGTTTATCTGAAAAAAAAATTTTTTTTTGCTTTAAAGGTAATCGATAACGCATGTCAAAAAAAGGCAGAATTCAGCAATTTGAAAGCACTAAAAGTACTTTTCCTACAACTACAAACGACAAAATTGATTGTAGTGAAATTTTTTTTGTTTTTGTAGCTTTTATAGTTACTCCGAAAATACAATATATTGTGCAGAAACCAAGCAAATTAAGTAAATTTTGTTTTTTTTTTTGTTGAAATATGTTTTAAATCGTTTGTAGTTTTTTATCCGAAAAAAATAATTTTTTTGGTCCAAAGGTTTCGGAGTAATCGATAACGCATGTCAAAAAAGGCAGAATTCAGCAATTTGAAAGCACTTTTCCTACATCTACAAACGACAAAATTTATTGTAGTGATTTTTTTTTTTGGTAGCTTTTATAGTTACTCCGAAAATACAATATATTGTGCAGAAACCAAGCAAATGGGGTAAATTTTTTTTTTTTTTTTGTTGAAATATGTTTTAAATCGTTTATGGTTTTTTATCCGACAAAAAAAAATTTTTTCTTCAAAGGTTTCGAAGAAATCGATAACGCATGTCAAAAACGGCAGAATTCAGCAATTTGAAAGCACTAAAAGCACTTTTCCTATAAGTACAAACGATAAAATTGATTGTAGTGAATTTTTTTTTTGTAGCTTTTATAGATACTCCGAAAACATAATATATTGTGCAGTAACCAAGCAAATTAAGTAAATTTCGGTTTTTTTTGTTGAAATATGTTTTAAATCGCGATAACGCATGTCAAAAAAAGCCAGAATTCAGCAATTTGAAAGCACTAAAAGTACTATTCCTACAACTACAAACGACAAAATTGATTGTAGTGAAATTTTTTTTGGTAGCTTTTATAGTTACTCCGAAAATACAATATATTGTGCAGAAACCAAGCAAAGTAAGTAAATTTCAGTTTTTTTGTTGAAATATGTTTTAAATCGCGATAACGCATGCCAAAAAAGGCAGAATTCAGCAATTTGAAAGCACTAAAACTACTTTTCCTACAACTACAAACGACAAAATTGATTGTAGTGAATTTTTTTTTTGTAGCTTTTATAGTTACTCCGAAAATACAATACATATATTGTGCAGAAACCAAGCAAATTAAGTAAATTTCAGTTTTTTTGTTGAAATATGTTTTAAATCGCGATAACGCATGCCAAAAAAAGGCAGAATTCAGCAATTTGAAAGCACTAAAACTACTTTTCCTACAACTACAAACGACAAAATTGATTGTAGTGAATTTTTTTTTTTTGTAGCTTTTATAGTTACTCCGAAAATACAATACATATATTGTGCAGAAACCAAGCAAATTAAGTAAATTTCAGTTTTTTTGTTGAAATATGTTTTAAATCGCGATAACGCATGTCAAAAAAAGGCAGAATTCAGCAATTTGAAAGCACTAAAAGCACTTTTCCTACATCTACAAACGACAAAATTTATTGTAGTGAATTTTTTTTTGGTAGCTTTTATAGTTACTCCGAAAATACAATATATTGTGCAGAAACCAAGCAAATTATGTAAATTTTAGTTTTTTTTTGTTGAAATATGTTTTAAATCGTTTGTAATTTTTTATCCGAAAAAAAATTTTTTTTTATTGCTCCAAAGCTTTCAGAGTAATCGGTAATGCATGTCAAAAAAAGGCAGAATTCAGCAATTTGAAAGCACTAAAAGCACTTTTCCTACAACTACAAACGACAAAATTGATTGTAGTGAATTTTTTTTTTGTAGCTTTTATAGTTACTCCGAAAATACAATATACTGTGCAGAAACCAAGCAAATTAAGTAAATTTCAGTTTTTTTTTGTTGAAATATTTTTTTTTTATTGCTCCAAAGGTTTCGGAGTAATCGATAACGCATGTCAAAAAAAGGTAGAATTCAGCAATTTGAAAGCACTAAAAGTACTTTTCCTACAACTACAAACGACAAAATTGATTGTAGTGAATTTTTTTTTGTAGCTTTTATAGTTACTCCGAAAATACAATATATTGTGCAGAAACCAAGCAAATGGGGTAAATTTTGGTTTTTTTTTGTTGAAATATGTTTTAAATCGTTTATGGTTTTTTATCCGAAAAAAAATTTTTTTTCTCCAAAGGTTTCGGAGTAATCGATAACGCATGTCAAAAAAAGGCAGAATTCAATTTGAAAGCACTAAAAGTACTTTTCCTACAACTACAAACGACAAAATTGATTGTAGTAATTTTTTTTTTTTGTAGCTTTTATAGATACTCCGAAAATACAATATATTGTGCAGAAACCAAGCAAATTAAGTAAATTTTGTTTTTTTTTTTTTGTTGAAATATGTTTTAAATCGTTTGTAGTTTTTTATCCGAAAAAAAAAATTTTTTTGGTCCAAAGGTTTCGGAGTAATCGATAACGCATGTCAAAAAAGGCAGAATTCAGCAATTTGAAAGCACTTTTCCTACATCTACAAACGACAAAATTTATTGTAGTGATTTTTTTTTTTGTAGCTTTTATAGTTACTCCGAAAATACAATATATTGTGCAGAAACCAAGCAAATGAAGTAAATTTTGGTTTTTTTTTTGTTGAAATATGTTTTAAATTTTTTTTGCTCCAAAGGTTTCGGAGCAATCGGTAACGCATGTCAAAAAAAGGCAGAATAGTACTTTTCCTACAACTACAAACGACAAAATTGATTGTACTGAAATTTTTTTTTTGTAGCTTTCATAGTTACTCCGAAAATACAATATATTGTGCAGAAACCAAGCACATGAAGTAGATTTTGGTTTTTTTTTTGTTGAAATATGTTTTAAATCTTTTGTAGTTTTTTATCCGAAAAAAAATTTTTTTTTTGCTCCAAAGGTTTCGGAGTAATCGGTAACGCATGTGAAAAAAGGCAGAATTCAGCAATTTGAAAGCACTAAAAGTACTTTTCCTACAACTACAAACGACAAAATTGATTGTAGTGAATTTTTTTTTGTAGCTTTTATAGTTATTCCGAAAATACAATATATTGTGCAGAAACCAAGCAAATGGGGTAAATTTTGGTGTTTTTTTTGTTGAAATATGTTTTAAATCGTTTATGGTTTTTTATCCGAAAAAAAATTTTTTTTCTCCAAAGGTTTCGGAGTAATCGATAACGCATGTCAAAAAAAGGCAGAATTAAATTTGAAAGCACTAAAAGTACTTTTCCTACAACTACAAACGACAAAATTGATTGTAGTAATTTTTTTTTTGTAGCTTTTATAGATACTCCGAAAATACAATATATTGTGCAGAAACCAAGCAAATTAAGTAAATTTTGTTTTTTTTTTGTTGAAATATGTTTTAAATCGTTTGTAGTTTTTTATCCGAAAAAAAAAAATTTTTTTGGTCCAAAGGTTTCGGAGTAATCGATAACGCATGTCAAAAAAGGCAAAATTCAGCAATTTGAAAGCACTTTTCCTACATCTACAAACGACAAAATTTATTGTAGTGATTTTTTTTTTTGGTAGCTTTTATAGTTACTCCGAAAATACAATATATTGTGCAGAAACCAAGCAAATGGGGTAAATTTTTTTTTTTTTTTTGTTGAAATATGTTTTAAATCGTTTATGGTTTTTTATCCGACAAAAAAAAATTTTTTCTTCAAAGGTTTCGAAAAAATCGATAACGCATGTCAAAAACGGCAGAATTCAGCAATTTGAAAGCACTAAAAGCACTTTTTCTATAAGTACAAACGATAAAATTGATTGTAGTGAATTTTTTTTTTTGTAGCTTTTATAGATACTCCGAAAACATAATATATTTTGCAGAAACCAAGCAAATTAAGTAAATTTCGGTTTTTTTTGTTGAAATATGTTTTAAATCGCGATAACGCATGTCAAAAAAAGCCAGAATTCAGCAATTTGAAAGCACTAAAAGTACTTTTCCTACAACTACAAACGACAAAATTGATTGTAGTGAAATTTGTTTTTGTAGCTTTTATAGTTACTCCGAAAATACAATATATTGTGCAGAAACCAAGCAAAGTAAGTAAATTTCAGTTTTTTTGTTGAAATATGTTTTAAATCGCGATAACGCATGCCAAAAAAAGGCAGAATTCAGCAATTTGAAAGCACTAAAACTACTTTTCCTACAACTACAAACGACAAAATTGATTGTAGTGAATTTTTTTTTTTGTAGCTTTTATAGTTACTCCGAAAATACAATACATATATTGTGCAGAAACCAAGCAAATTAAGTAAATTTCGGTTTTTTTTGTTGAAATATGTTTTCAATCGCGATAACGCATGTCAAAAAAAGGCAGAATTCAGCAATTTGAAAGCACTAAAAGCACTTTTCCTACATCTACAAACGACAAAATTTATTGTAGTGAATTTTTTTTTTGGTAGCTTTTATAGTTACTCCGAAAATACAATATATTGTGCAGAAACCAAGCAAATTATGTAAATTTTATTTTTTTTTGTTGAAATATGTTTTAAATCGTTTGTAATTTTTTATCCGAAAAAAATTTTTTTTTTATTGCTCCAAAGCTTTCAGAGTAATCGGTAATGCATGTCAAAAAAAGGCAGAATTCAGCAATTTGAAAGCACTAAAAGCACTTTTCCTACAACTACAAACGACAAAATTGATTGTAGTGAATTTTTTTTTTGTAGCTTTTATAGTTACTCCGAAAATACAATATACTGTGCAGAAACCAAGCAAATTAAGTAAATTTCAGTTTTTTTTTGTTGAAATATTTTTTTTTATTGCTCCAAAGGTTTCGGAGTAATCGATAACGCATGTCAAAAAAAGGCAGAATTCAGCAATTTGAAAGCACTAAAAGTACTTTTCCTACAACTACAAACGACAAAATTGATTGTAGTGAATTTTTTTTTGTAGCTTTTATAGTTACTCCGAAAATACAATATATTGTGCAGAAACCAAGCAAATGGGGTAAATTTTGGTTTTTTTTTGTTGAAATATGTTTTAAATCGTTTATGGTTTTTTATCCGAAAAAAATTTTTTTTTCTCCAAAGGTTTCGGAGTAATCGATAACGCATGTCAAAAAAAGGCAGAATTCAATTTGAAAGCACTAAAAGTACTTTTCCTACAACTACAAACGACAAAATTGATTGTAGTAATTTTTTTTTTTTGTAGCTTTTATAGATACTCCGAAAATACAATATATTGTGCAGAAACCAAGCAAATTAAGTAAATTTCGATTTTTTTGTTGAAATATGTTTTAAATCGCGATAACGCATGTCAAAAAAAGGCAGAATTCAGCAATTTGAAAGCACTAAAAGTACTTTTCCTACAACTACAAACGACAAAATTGATTGTAGTGAAATTTTTTTTTGTAGCTTTTATAGTTACTCCGAAAATACAATATATTGTGCAGAAACGAAGTAAATGAAATAGATTTTGGTTTTGTTTTTTTTTGTTGAAATATGTTTTAAATCGTTTGTAGTTTTTTATCCGAAAAAAAATTTTTTTTTGCTCCAAAGGTTTCGGAGTAATCGATAACGCATGTCAAAAAAAGGCAGAATTCAGAAATTTGAAAGCAGTAAAAGTACTTTTCCTACAACTACAAACGACAAAATTGATTGTAGTGAAATTTTTTTTGTTTTTGTAGATTTTATAGTTACTCCGAAAATACAATATATTGTGCAGAAACCAAGCAAATTAAGTAAATTTTGTTTTTTTTTTTGTTGAAATATGTTTTTAATCGTTTGTAGTTTTTTATCCGAAAAAAAAAATTTTTTTGGTCCAAAGGTTTCGGAGTAATCGATAACGCATGTCAAAAAAGGCAGAATTCAGCAATTTGAAAGCACTAAAAGCACTTTTCCTACATCTACAAACGACAAAATTTATTGTAGTGAATTTTTTTTTTGGTAGCTTTTATAGTTACTCCGAAAATACAATATATTGTGCAGAAACCAAGCAAATGGGGTACATTTTTTTTTTTTTTTTGTTGAAATATGTTTTAAATCGTTTACGGTTTTTTATCCGACAAAAAAAAAATTTTTTCTTCAAAGGTTTCGGAGAAATCGATAACGCATGTCAAAAACGGCAGAATTCAGCAATTTGAAAGCACTAAAAGCACTTTTCCTATAAGTACAAACGATAAAATTGATTGTAGTGAATTTTTTTTTTTTTTTTAGCTTTTATAGATACTCCGAAAACATAATATATTGTGCAGAAACCAAGCAAATTAAGTAAATTTCGGTTTTTTTTGTTGAAATATGTTTTAAATCGCGATAACGCATGTCAAAAAAAGCCAGAATTCAGCAATTTGAAAGCACTAAAAGTACTATTCCTACAACTACAAACGACAAAATTGATTGTAGTGAAATTTTTTTTGGTAGCTTTTATAGTTACTCCGAAAAAACAATATATTGTGCAGAAACCAAGCAAATTAAGTAAATTTCAGTTTTTTTGTTGAAATATGTTTTAAATCGCGATAACGCATGCCAAAAAAAGGCAGAATTCAGCAATTTGAAAGCACTAAAAGTACTTTTCCTACAACTACAAACGACAAAATTGATTGTAGTGAATTTTTTTTTGGTAGCTTTTATAGTTACTCCGAAAATACAATACATATATTGTGCAGAAACCAAGCAAATTAAGTAAATTTCAGTTTTTTTGTTGAAATATGTTTTAAATCGCGATAACGCATGTCAAAAAAAGCCAGAATTCAGCAATTTGAAAGCACTAAAAGTACTATTCCTACAACTACAAACGACAAAATTGATTGTAGTGAAATTTTTTTTGGTAGCTTTTATAGTTACTCCGAAAATACAATATATTGTGCAGAAACCAAGCAAATTAAGTAAATTTCAGTTTTTTTGTTGAAATATGTTTTAAATCGCGATAACGCATGCCAAAAAAAAGGCAGAATTCAGCAATTTGAAAGCACTAAAACTACTTTTCCTACAACTACAAACGACAAAATTGATTGTGGTGAATTTTTTTTTTGTAGCTTTTATAGTTACTCCGAAAATACAATATATATATTGTGCAGAAACCAAGCAAATTAAGTAAATTTCGGTTTTTTTTGTTGAAATATGTTTTCAATCGCGATAACGCATGTCAAAAAAAGGCAGAATTCAGCAATTTGAAAGCACTAAAAGCACTTTTCCTACATCTACAAACGACAAAATTTATTGTAGTGAATTTTTTTTTGGTAGCTTTTATAGTTACTCCGAAAATACAATATATTGTGCAGAAACCAAGCAAATGGGGTAATTTTTTTTTTTTTTTTTTTTGTTGAAATATGTTTTAAATCGTTTATGGTTTTTTATCCGAAAAAAAAATTTTGTTTCTTCAAAGGTTTCGGAGTAATCGATAACGCATGTCAAAAACGGCAGAATTCAGCAATTTGAAAGCACTAAAAGCACTTTTCCTATAACTACAAACGATAAAATTGATTGTAGTGAATTTTTTTTTTTTTGTAGCTTTTATAGATACTCCGAAAACACAATATATTGTGCAGAAACCAAGCAAATTAAGTAAATTTCGGTTTTTTTTGTTGAAATATGTTTTAAATCGCGATAACGCATGTCAAAAAAAGCCAGAATTCAGCAATTTGAAAGCACTAAAAGTACTTTTCCTACAACTACAAACGACAAAATTGATGGTAGTGAAATTTGTTTTTGTAGCTTTTATAGTTACTCCGAAAATACAATATATTGTGCAGAAACCAAGCAAATTAAGTAAATTTCATTTTTTTTTTGTTGAAATATATTTTAAATCGCGATAACGCATGCCAAAAAAGGCAGAATTCAGCAATTTGAAAGCACTAAAAGTACTTTTCCTACAACTACAAACGACAAAATTGATAGTAGTGAATTTTTTTTTTGTAGCTTTTATAGTTACTCCGAAAATACAATATATTGTGCAGAAACCAAGCAAATGGGGTAAATTTTGGTTTTTTTTGTTGAAATATGTTTTAAATCGTTTATGGTTTATTATCCGAAAAAAAATTTTTTTTTCTCCAAAGGTTTCGGAGTAATCGATAACGCATGTCAAAAAAGGCAGAATTCAGCAATTTGAAAGCACTAAAAGCACATTTCCTACAACTACAAACGATAAAATTGATTGTAGTGAAATTTTTTTTTGTAGGTTTTATAGTTACTCCGAAAATACAATACATATATTGTGCAGAAACCAAGCAAATGAAGTAAATTTCGGTTTTTTTGTTGAAATATGTTTTAAATCGCGATAACGCATGTCAAAAAAAGGCAGAATTCAGCAATTTGAAAGCACTAAAAGTACTTTTCCTACATCTAAAAACGACAAAATTTATTGTAGTGTATTTTTTTTTTTTTGTAGCTTTTATAGTTACTCCGAAAATACAATATATTGTGCAGAAACCAAGCAAATGAAGTAAATTTTGGTTTTTTTTTGTTGAAATATGTTTTAAATTTTTTTTGCTCCAAAGGTTTCGGAGCAATCGGTAACGCATGTCAAAAAAAGGCAGAATAGTACTTTTCCTACAACTACAAACGGCAAAATTGATTGTACTGAAATTTTTTTTTTGTAGCTTTCATAGTTACTCCGAAAATACAATCTATTGTGCAGAAACAAAGCAAATGAAGTAAATTTTGGTTTTTTTTTGTTGAAATATGTTTTAAATCGTTTATAGTTGTTTATCCGAAAAAATTTTTTTTTTTGCTTTAAAGGTAATCGATAACGCATGTCAAAAAAGGCAGAATTCAGCAATTTGAAAGCACTAAAAGTACTTTTCCTACAACTACAAACGACAAAATTGATTGTAGTGAAATTTTTTTTGTTTTTGTAGCTTTTATAGTTACTCCGAAAATACAATATATTGTGCAGAAACCAAGCAAATTAAGTAAATTTTGTTTTTTTTTTGTTGAAATATGTTTTAAATCGTTTGTAGTTTTTTATCCGAAAAAAAAAATTTTTTTGGTCCAAAGGTTTCGGAGTAATCGATAACGCATGTCAAAAAAGGCAGAATTCAGCAATTTGAAAGCACTTTTCCTACATCTACAAACGACAAAATTTATTGTAGTGATTTTTTTTTTTTGTAGCTTTTATAGTTACTCCGAAAATACAATATATTGTGCAGAAACCAAGCAAATGAAGTAAATTTTGGTTTTTTTTTTGTTGAAATATGTTTTAAATTTTTTTTGCTCCAAAGGTTTCGGAGCAATCGGTAACGCATGTCAAAAAAAGGCAGAATAGTACTTTTCCTACAACTACAAACGACAAAATTGATTGTACTGAAATTTTTTTTTTGTAGCTTTCATAGTTACTCCGAAAATACAATATATTGTGCAGAAACCAAGCACATGAAGTAGATTTTGGTTTTTTTTTTGTTGAAATATGTTTTAAATCTTTTGTAGTTTTTTATCCGAAAAAAAATTTTTTTTTTGCTCCAAAGGTTTCGGAGTAATCGGTAACGCATGTGAAAAAAGGCAGAATTCAGCAATTTGAAAGCACTAAAAGTACTTTTCCTACAACTACAAACGACAAAATTGATTGTAGTGAATTTTTTTTTGTAGCTTTTATAGTTATTCCGAAAATACAATATATTGTGCAGAAACCAAGCAAATGGGGTAAATTTTGGTGTTTTTTTTGTTGAAATATGTTTTAAATCGTTTATGGTTTTTTATCCGAAAAAAAATTTTTTTTCTCCAAAGGTTTCGGAGTAATCGATAACGCATGTCAAAAAAAGGCAGAATTAAATTTGAAAGCACTAAAAGTACTTTTCCTACAACTACAAACGACAAAATTGATTGTAGTAATTTTTTTTTTGTAGCTTTTATAGATACTCCGAAAATACAATATATTGTGCAGAAACCAAGCAAATTAAGTAAATTTTGTTTTTTTTTTGTTGAAATATGTTTTAAATCGTTTGTAGTTTTTTATCCGAAAAAAAAAAATTTTTTTGGTCCAAAGGTTTCGGAGTAATCGATAACGCATGTCAAAAAAGGCAAAATTCAGCAATTTGAAAGCACTTTTCCTACATCTACAAACGACAAAATTTATTGTAGTGATTTTTTTTTTTGGTAGCTTTTATAGTTACTCCGAAAATACAATATATTGTGCAGAAACCAAGCAAATGGGGTAAATTTTTTTTTTTTTTTTTGTTGAAATATGTTTTAAATCGTTTATGGTTTTTTATCCGACAAAAAAAAATTTTTTCTTCAAAGGTTTCGAAAAAATCGATAACGCATGTCAAAAACGGCAGAATTCAGCAATTTGAAAGCACTAAAAGCACTTTTCCTATAAGTACAAACGATAAAATTGATTGTAGTGAATTTTTTTTTTTGTAGCTTTTATAGATACTCCGAAAACATAATATATTTTGCAGAAACCAAGCAAATTAAGTAAATTTCGGTTTTTTTTGTTGAAATATGTTTTAAATCGCGATAACGCATGTCAAAAAAAGCCAGAATTCAGCAATTTGAAAGCACTAAAAGTACTTTTCCTACAACTACAAACGACAAAATTGATTGTAGTGAAATTTGTTTTTGTAGCTTTTATAGTTACTCCGAAAATACAATATATTGTGCAGAAACCAAGCAAAGTAAGTAAATTTCAGTTTTTTTGTTGAAATATGTTTTAAATCGCGATAACGCATGCCAAAAAAAGGCAGAATTCAGCAATTTGAAAGCACTAAAACTACTTTTCCTACAACTACAAACGACAAAATTGATTGTAGTGAATTTTTTTTTTTGTAGCTTTTATAGTTACTCCGAAAATACAATACATATATTGTGCAGAAACCAAGCAAATTAAGTAAATTTCGGTTTTTTTTGTTGAAATATGTTTTCAATCGCGATAACGCATGTCAAAAAAAGGCAGAATTCAGCAATTTGAAAGCACTAAAAGCACTTTTCCTACATCTACAAACGACAAAATTTATTGTAGTGAATTTTTTTTTTGGTAGCTTTTATAGTTACTCCGAAAATACAATATATTGTGCAGAAACCAAGCAAATTATGTAAATTTTATTTTTTTTTGTTGAAATATGTTTTAAATCGTTTGTAATTTTTTATCCGAAAAAAATTTTTTTTTTATTGCTCCAAAGCTTTCAGAGTAATCGGTAATGCATGTCAAAAAAAGGCAGAATTCAGCAATTTGAAAGCACTAAAAGCACTTTTCCTACAACTACAAACGACAAAATTGATTGTAGTGAATTTTTTTTTTGTAGCTTTTATAGTTACTCCGAAAATACAATATACTGTGCAGAAACCAAGCAAATTAAGTAAATTTCAGTTTTTTTTTGTTGAAATATTTTTTTTTATTGCTCCAAAGGTTTCGGAGTAATCGATAACGCATGTCAAAAAAAGGCAGAATTCAGCAATTTGAAAGCACTAAAAGTACTTTTCCTACAACTACAAACGACAAAATTGATTGTAGTGAATTTTTTTTTGTAGCTTTTATAGTTACTCCGAAAATACAATATATTGTGCAGAAACCAAGCAAATGGGGTAAATTTTGGTTTTTTTTTGTTGAAATATGTTTTAAATCGTTTATGGTTTTTTATCCGAAAAAAATTTTTTTTTCTCCAAAGGTTTCGGAGTAATCGATAACGCATGTCAAAAAAAGGCAGAATTCAATTTGAAAGCACTAAAAGTACTTTTCCTACAACTACAAACGACAAAATTGATTGTAGTAATTTTTTTTTTTTTGTAGCTTTTATAGATACTCCGAAAATACAATATATTGTGCAGAAACCAAGCAAATTAAGTAAATTTCGATTTTTTTGTTGAAATATGTTTTAAATCGCGATAACGCATGTCAAAAAAAGGCAGAATTCAGCAATTTGAAAGCACTAAAAGTACTTTTCCTACAACTACAAACGACAAAATTGATTGTAGTGAAATTTTTTTTTGTAGCTTTTATAGTTACTCCGAAAATACAATATATTGTGCAGAAACGAAGTAAATGAAATAGATTTTGGTTTTGTTTTTTTTTGTTGAAATATGTTTTAAATCGTTTGTAGTTTTTTATCCGAAAAAAAATTTTTTTTTGCTCCAAAGGTTTCGGAGTAATCGATAACGCATGTCAAAAAAAGGCAGAATTCAGAAATTTGAAAGCACTAAAAGTACTTTTCCTACAACTACAAACGACAAAATTGATTGTAGTGAAATTTTTTTTGTTTTTGTAGATTTTATAGTTACTCCGAAAATACAATATATTGTGCAGAAACCAAGCAAATTAAGTAAATTTTGTTTTTTTTTTTTGTTGAAATATGTTTTTAATCGTTTGTAGTTTTTTATCCGAAAAAAAAATTTTTTTGGTCCAAAGGTTTCGGAGTAATCGATAACGCATGTCAAAAAAGGCAGAATTCAGCAATTTGAAAGCACTAAAAGCACTTTTCCTACATCTACAAACGACAAAATTTATTGTAGTGAATTTTTTTTTTGGTAGCTTTTATAGTTACTCCGAAAATACAATATATTGTGCAGAAACCAAGCAAATGGGGTACATTTTTTTTTTTTTTTGTTGAAATATGTTTTAAATCGTTTACGGTTTTTTATCCGACAAAAAAAAAATTTTTTCTTCAAAGGTTTCGGAGAAATCGATAACGCATGTCAAAAACGGCAGAATTCAGCAATTTGAAAGCACTAAAAGCACTTTTCCTATAAGTACAAACGATAAAATTGATTGTAGTGAATTTTTTTTTTTTTTTTAGCTTTTATAGATACTCCGAAAACATAATATATTGTGCAGAAACCAAGCAAATTAAGTAAATTTCGGTTTTTTTTTGTTGAAATATGTTTTAAATCGCGATAACGCATGTCAAAAAAAGCCAGAATTCAGCAATTTGAAAGCACTAAAAGTACTATTCCTACAACTACAAACGACAAAATTGATTGTAGTGAAATTTTTTTTGGTAGCTTTTATAGTTACTCCGAAAATACAATATATTGTGCAGAAACCAAGCAAATTAAGTAAATTTCAGTTTTTTTGTTGAAATATGTTTTAAATCGCGATAACGCATGCCAAAAAAAGGCAGAATTCAGCAATTTGAAAGCACTAAAAGTACTTTTCCTACAACTACAAACGACAAAATTGATTGTAGTGAATTTTTTTTTGGTAGCTTTTATAGTTACTCCGAAAATACAATACATATATTGTGCAGAAACCAAGCAAATTAAGTAAATTTCAGTTTTTTTGTTGAAATATGTTTTAAATCGCGATAACGCATGTCAAAAAAAGCCAGAATTCAGCAATTTGAAAGCACTAAAAGTACTATTCCTACAACTACAAACGACAAAATTGATTGTAGTGAAATTTTTTTTGGTAGCTTTTATAGTTACTCCGAAAATACAATATATTGTGCAGAAACCAAGCAAATTAAGTAAATTTCAGTTTTTTTGTTGAAATATGTTTTAAATCGCGATAACGCATGCCAAAAAAAAGGCAGAATTCAGCAATTTGAAAGCACTAAAACTACTTTTCCTACAACTACAAACGACAAAATTGATTGTGGTGAATTTTTTTTTTTTGTAGCTTTTATAGTTACTCCGAAAATACAATATATATATTGTGCAGAAACCAAGCAAATTAAGTAAATTTCGGTTTTTTTTGTTGAAATATGTTTTCAATCGCGATAACGCATGTCAAAAAAAGGCAGAATTCAGCAATTTGAAAGCACTAAAAGCACTTTTCCTACATCTACAAACGACAAAATTTATTGTAGTGAATTTTTTTTTGGTAGCTTTTATAGTTACTCCGAAAATACAATATATTGTGCAGAAACCAAGCAAATGGGGTAATTTTTTTTTTTTTTTTTTTTTGTTGAAATATGTTTTAAATCGTTTATGGTTTTTTATCCGAAAAAAAAATTTTGTTTCTTCAAAGGTTTCGGAGTAATCGATAACGCATGTCAAAAACGGCAGAATTCAGCAATTTGAAAGCACTAAAAGCACTTTTCCTATAACTACAAACGATAAAATTGATTGTAGTGAATTTTTTTTTTTTTGTAGCTTTTATAGATACTCCGAAAACACAATATATTGTGCAGAAACCAAGCAAATTAAGTAAATTTCGGTTTTTTTTGTTGAAATATGTTTTAAATCGCGATAACGCATGTCAAAAAAAGCCAGAATTCAGCAATTTGAAAGCACTAAAAGTACTTTTCCTACAACTACAAACGACAAAATTGATGGTAGTGAAATTTGTTTTTGTAGCTTTTATAGTTACACCGAAAATACAATATATTGTGCAGAAACCAAGCAAATGGGGTAAATTTTGGTTTTTTTTGTTGAAATATGTTTTAAATCGTTTATGGTTTATTATCCGAAAAAAAAATTTTTTTTTCTCCAAAGGTTTCGGAGTAATCGATAACGCATGTCAAAAAAGGCAGAATTCAGCAATTTGAAAGCACTAAAAGCACATTTCCTACAACTACAAACGATAAAATTGATTGTAGTGAAATTTTTTTTTGTAGGTTTTATAGTTACTCCGAAAATACAATACATATATTGTGCAGAAACCAAGCAAATGAAGTAAATTTCGGTTTTTTTGTTGAAATATGTTTTAAATCGCGATAACGCATGTCAAAAAAAGGCAGAATTCAGCAATTTGAAAGCACTAAAAGTACTTTTCCTACATCTAAAAACGACAAAATTTATTGTAGTGTATTTTTTTTTTTTTTGTAGCTTTTATAGTTACTCCGAAAATACAATATATTGTGCAGAAACCAAGCAAATGAAGTAAATTTTGGTTTTTTTTTGTTGAAATATGTTTTAAATTTTTTTTGCTCCAAAGGTTTCGGAGCAATCGGTAACGCATGTCAAAAAAAGGCAGAATAGTACTTTTCCTACAACTACAAACGGCAAAATTGATTGTACTGAAATTTTTTTTTTGTAGCTTTCATAGTTACTCCGAAAATACAATCTATTGTGCAGAAACAAAGCAAATGAAGTAAATTTTGGTTTTTTTTTGTTGAAATATGTTTTAAATCGTTTATAGTTGTTTATCCGAAAAAATTTTTTTTTTTGCTTTAAAGGTAATCGATAACGCATGTCAAAAAAGGCAGAATTCAGCAATTTGAAAGCACTAAAAGTACTTTTCCTACAACTACAAACGACAAAATTGATTGTAGTGAAATTTTTTTTGTTTTTGTAGCTTTTATAGTTACTCCGAAAATACAATATATTGTGCAGAAACCAAGCAAATTAAGTAAATTTTGTTTTTTTTTTGTTGAAATATGTTTTAAATCGTTTGTAGTTTTTTATCCGAAAAAAAAAATTTTTTTGGTCCAAAGGTTTCGGAATAATCGATAACGCATGTCAAAAAAGGCAGAATTCAGCAATTTGAAAGCACTACACTTTTCCTACATCTACAAACGACAAAATTTATTGTAGTGAATTTTTTTTTTGGTAGCTTTTATAGTTACTCCGAAAATACAATATATTGTGCAGAAACCAAGCAAATGGGGTAAATTTTTTTTTTTTTTTTTTGTTGAAATAAGTTTTAAATCGTTTATGGTTTTTTATCCGACAAAAAAAAATTTTTTTCTTCAAAGGTTTCGGAGTAATCGATAACGCATGTCAAAAACGGCAGAATTCAGCAAGTTGAAAGCACTAAAAGCACTTTTCCTATAAGTACAAACGATAAAATTGATTGTAGTGAATTTTTTTTTTTTTTGTAGCTTTTATAGATACTCCGAAAACATAATATATTGTGCAGAAACCAAGCAAATTAAGTAAATTTCGGTTTTTTTTGTTGAAACATGTTTTAAATCGCGATAACGCATGTCAAAAAAAGCCAGAATTCAGCAATTTGAAAGCACTAAAAGTACTATTCCTACAACTACAAACGACAAAATTGATTGTAGTGAAATTTTTTTTGGTAGCTTTTATAGTTACTCCGAAAATACAATATATTGTGCAGAAACCAAGCAAATTAAGTAAATTTCAGTTTTTTTTGTTGAAATACGTTTTAAATCGCGATAACGCATGCCAAAAAAAGACAGAATTCAGCAATTTGAAAGCACTAAAAGTACTTTTCCTACAACTACAAACGACAAAATTGATTGTAGTGAATTTTTTTTTTTTTTGTAGCTTTTATAGTTACTTCGAAAATACAATACATATATTGTGCAGAAACCAAGCAAATTAAGTAAATTTCGGTTTTTTTTGTTGAAATATGTTTTAAATCGCGATAACGCATGTCAAAAAAGGCAGAATTCAGCAATTTGAAAGCAATAAAAGCACTTTTCCTACATCTACAAACGATAAAATTTATTGTAGTGAATTTTTTTTTGGTAGCTTTTATAGTTACTCCGAAAATACAATATATTGTGCAGAAACCAAGCAAATGGGGTAAATTTTTTTTTTTTTTTTGTTGAAATATGTTTTAGATCGTTTATGGTTTTTTATCCGAAAAAAAAAAATTTTTTTCTTCAAAGGTTTCGGAGTAATCGATAACGCATGTCAAAAACGGCAGAATTCAGCAATTTGAAAGCACTAAAAGCACTTTTCCTATAACTACAAACGATAAAATTGATTGTAGTGAATTTTTTTTTTTGTAGCTTTTATAGATACTCCGAAAACACAATATATTGTGCAGAAACCAAGCAAATTAAGTAAATTTCGGTTTTTTGTGTTGAAATATGTTTTAAATCGCGATAACACATGTCAAAAAAAGGCAGAATTCAGCAATTTGAAAGCACTAAAAGTACTTTTCCTACATCTAAAAACGACAAAATTTATTGTAGTGAATTTTTTTTTTTTGTAGCTTTTATAGTTACTCCGAAAATACAATATATTGTGCAGAAACCAAGCAAATGTTTTAAATCGTTTATGGTTTTTATCCGAAAAAAAATTTTTTTTCTCCAAAGGTTTCGGAGTAATCGACAACGCATGTCCAAAAAAAAAGGCAGACTTCAATTTGAAAGCACTAAAAGTACTTTTCCTACAACTACAAACGACAAAATTGATTGTAGTAAATTTTTTTTTTGGAGCTTTTATAGATACTCCGAAAATACAATATATTGTGCAGAAACCAAGCAAATTAAGTAAATTTCGGTTTTTTTGTTGAAATATGTTTTAAATCACGATAACGCATGTCAAAAAAGGCAGAATACAGCAATTTGAAAGCACTAAAAGTACTTTTCCTACAACTACAACCGACAATATTGATTGTAGTGAAATTTTTTTTGTAGCTTTTATATTTACTCCGAAAATACAATACATATATTGTGCAGAAACCAAGCAAATTAAGTAAATTTCGGTTTTTTTTTGTTGAAATATGTTTTAAATCGCGATAACGCATGTCAAAAAAAGGCAGAATTCAGCAATTTGAAAGCACTAAAAGCACTTTTCCTACATCTACAAACGACAAAATTTATTGTAGTGAATTTTTTTTTGGTAGCTTTTATAGTTACTCCGAAAATACAATATATTGTGCAGAAACCAAGCAAATGGGGTAAATTTTTTTTTTTTGTTTTGTTGAAATATGTTTTAAATCGTTTATGGTTTCTTATCCGAAAAAAAAAATTTTTTTTCTTCAAAGGTTTCGGAGTAATCGATAACGCATGTCAAAAACGGCAGAATTCAGCAATTTGAAAGCATTAAAAGTACTTTTCCTACAACTACAAACGACAAAATTGATTGTAGTGAATTTTTTTTTTTGTAGCTTTTATAGTTACTCCGAAAATACAATATATTGTGCAGAAACCAAGCAAATGAAGTAAATTTTGTTTTTTTTTTTGTTGAAATATGTTTTAAATTTTTTTTGCTCCAAAGGTTTCGGACAATCGGTAACGCATGTCAAAAAAGGTAGAATAGTACTTTTCCTACAACTACAAACGGCAAAATTGATTGTACTGAAATTTTTTTTTGTAGCTTTCATAGTTACTCCGAAAATACAATATATTGTGCAGAAACGAAGCAAATGAAATAGATTTTGGTTTTGTTTTTTTTTGTTGAAATATGTTTTAAATCTTTTGTAGTTTTTTATCCGAAAAAAAATTTTTTTTTTGCTCCAAAGGTTTCGGAGTAATCGATAACGCATGTCAAAAAAAGGCAGAATTCAGAAATTTGAAAGCACTAAAAGTACTTTTCCTACAACTACAAACGACAAAATTGATTGTAGTGAAATTTTTTTTGTTTTTGTAGCTTATATAGTTACTCCGAAAATACAATCTATTGTGCAGAAACAAAGCAAATGAAGTAAATTTTGGTTTTTTTTTGTTGAAATATGTTTTAAATCGTTTATAGTTGTTTATCCGAAAAAAAATTTTTTTTTGCTTTAAAGGTAATCGATAACACATGTCCAAAAAAGGCAGAATTCAGCAATTTGAAAGCACTAAAAGTACTTTTCCTACAACTACAAACGACAAAATTGATTGTAGTGAAATTTTTTTTGTTTTTGTAGCTTTTATAGTTACTCCGAAAATACAATATATTGTGCAGAAACCAAGCAAATTAAGTAAATTTTGTTTTTTTTTTGTTGAAATATGTTTTAAATCGTTTGTAGTTTTTTATCCGAAAAAAAAAATTTTTTTGGTCCAAAGGTTTCGGAATAATCGATAACGCATGTCAAAAAAGGCAGAATTCAGCAATTTGAAAGCACTACACTTTTCCTACATCTACAAACGACAAAATTTATTGTAGTGAATTTTTTTTTTGGTAGCTTTTATAGTTACTCCGAAAATACAATATATTGTGCAGAAACCAAGCAAATGGGGTAAATTTTTTTTTTTTTTTTTTTTGTTGAAATAAGTTTTAAATCGTTTATGGTTTTTTATCCGACAAAAAAAAATTTTTTTCTTGAAAGGTTTCGGAGTAATCGATAACGCATGTCAAAAACGGCAGAATTCAGCAATTTGAAAGCACTAAAAGCACTTTTCCTATAAGTACAAACGATAAAATTGATTGTAGTGAATTTTTTATTTTTTTTGTAGCTTTTATACATACTCCGAAAACATAATATATTGTGCAGAAACCAAGCAAATTAAGTAAATTTCGGTTTTTTTTGTTGAAACATGTTTTAAATCGCGATAACGCATGTCAAAAAAAGCCAGAATTCAGCAATTTGAAAGCACTAAAAGTACTATTCCTACAACTACAAACGACAAAATTGATTGTAGTGAAATTTTTTTTGGTAGCTTTTATAGTTACTCCGAAAATACAATATATTGTGCAGAAACCAAGCAAATTAAGTAAATTTCAGTTTTTTTTGTTGAAATACGTTTAAAAGTACTTTTCCTACAACTACAAACGACAAAATTGATAGTAGTGATTTTTTTTTTTGTAGCTTTTATAGTTACTCCGAAAATACAATATATTGTGCAGAAACCAAGCAAATGGGGTAAATTTTGGTTTTTTTTTGTTGAAATATGTTTTAAATCGTTTATGGTTTATTATCCGAAAAAAAATTTTTTTTTTCTCCAAAGGTTTCGGAGTAATCGATAACGCATGTCAAAAACGGCAGAATTCAGCAATTTGAAAGCACTAAAAGTACTTTTCCTACAACTACAAACGACAAAATTGATTGTAGTGAATTTTTTTTTTTGTAGCTTTTATAGTTACTCCGAAAATACAATATATTGTGCAGAAACCAAGCAAATGGGGTAAATTTTGGTTTTTTTTCGTTGAAATATGTTTTAAATTGTTTATGGTTTATTATCCGACAAAAAAAAATTTTTTTCTCCAAAGGTTTCGGAGTAATCGATAACGCATGTCAAAAACGGCAGAATTCAGCAATTTGAAAGCACTAAAAGTACTTTTCCTACAACTACAAACGACAAAATTGATTGTAGTGAATTTTTTTTTTTGTAGCTTTTATAGTTACTCCGAAAATACAATATATTGTGCAGAAACCAAGCAAATGGGGTAAATTTTGGTTTTTTTTTGTTGAAATATGTTTTAAATCGTTTATGGTTTATTATCCGAAAAAAAATTTTTTTTTTCTCCAAAGGTTTCGGAGTAATCGATAACGCATGTCAAAAACGGCAGAATTCAGCAATTTGAAAGCACTAAAGTACTTTTCCTACAACTACAAACGACAAAATTGATTGTAGTGAATTTTTTTTTTTGTAGCTTTTATAGTTACTCCGAAAATACAATATATTGTGCAGAAACCAAGCAAATGAAGTAAATTTTGGTTTTTTTTTTGTTGAAATATGTTTTAAATTTTTTTTGCTCCAAAGGTTTCGGAGCAATCGGTAACGCATGTCAAAAAAAGGCAGAATAGTACTTTTCCTACAACTACAAACGGCAAAATTGATTGTACTGAAATTTTTTTTTTGTAGCTTTCATAGTTACTCCGAAAATACAATATATTGTGCAGAAACGAAGCAAATGAAATAGATTTTGGTTTTGTTTTTTTTTGTTGAAATATGTTTTAAATCTTTTGTAGTTTTTTATCCGAAAAAAAATTTTTTTTTTGCTCTAAAGGTTTCGGAGTAATCGATAACGCATGTCAAAAACGGCAGAATTCAGCAATTTGAAAGCACTAAAAGCACTTTTCCTATAACTACAAACGATAAAATTGATTGTAGTGAATTTCTTTTTTTGTAGCTTTTATAGATACTCCGAAAACACAATATATTGTGCAGAAACGAAGCAAATTAAGTAAATTTCGGTTTTTTTTGTTGAAATATGTTTTAAATCGCGATAACGCATGTCAAAAAAAGCCAGAATTCAATTTGAAAGCACTAAAAGTACTTTTCCTACAACTACAAACGACAAAATTGATGGTAGTGAAATTTGTTTTTATAGCTTTTATAGTTACTCCGAAAATACAATATATTGTGCAGAAACCAAGCAAATTAAGTAAATTTCGGTTTTTTTTGTTGAAATATGTTTTAAATCGCGATAACGCATGTCAAAAAAGGCAGAATTCAGCAATTTGAAAGCACTAAAAGTACTTTTCCTACATCTAAAAACGACAAAATTTATTGTAGTGAATTTTTTTTTTTTTGTAGATTTTATAGTTACTCCGAAAATACAATATATTGTGCAGAAACCAAGCAAATGTTTTAAATCGTTTATGGTTTTTATCCGAAAAAAAATTTTTTTTCTCCAAAGGTTTCGGAGTAATCGACAACGCATGTCAAAAAAAAGGCAGAATTCAATTTGAAAGCACTAAAAGTACTTTTCCTACAACTACAAACGACAAAATTGATTGTAGTAAATTTTTTTTTTGGAGCTTTTATAGATACTCCGAAAATACAATATATTGTGCAGAAACCAAGCAAATTAAGTAAATTTCGGTTTTTTTGTTGAAATATGTTTTAAATCACGATAACGCATGTCAAAAAAGGCAGAATACAGCAATTTGAAAGCACTAAAAGTACTTTTCCTACAACTACAAACGACAATATTGATTGTTGTGAAATTTTTTTTGTAGCTTTTATATTTACTCCGAAAATACAATACATATATTGTGCAGAAACCAAGCAAATTAAGTAAATTTCGGTTTTTTTTTGTTGAAATATGTTTTAAATCGCGATAACGCATGTCAAAAAAAGGCAAAATTTTGGTTTTTTTTTTGTTGAAATATGTTTTAAATTTTTTTTGCTCCAATGGTTTCGGAGCAATCGGTAACGCATGTCAAAAAAAGGCAGAATAGTACTTTTCCTACAACTACAAACGGCAAAATTGATTGCACTGAAATTTTTTTTTGTAGCTTTCATAGTTACTCCGAAAATACAATATATTGTGCAGAAACGAAGCAAATGAAATAGATTTTGGTTTTGTTTTTTTTTGTTGAAATATGTTTTAAATCTTTTGTAGTTTTTTATCCGAAAAAAAATTTTTTTTTTGCTCCAAAGGGGCAGAATTCAGAAATTTGAAAGCACTAAAAGTACTTTTCCTACAACTACAAACGACAAAATTGATTGTAGTGAAATTTTTTTTGTTTTTGTAGCTTTTATAGTTACTCCGAAAATACAATCTATTGTGCAGAAACAAAGCAAATGAAGTAAATTTTGGTTTTTTTTTGTTGAAATATGTTTTAAATCGTTTATACTTGTTTATCCGAAAAAAATTTTTTTTTTTTGCTTTAAAGCTAATCGATAACGCATGTCAAAAAAAGGCAGAATTCAGCAATTTGAAAGCACTAAAAGTACTTTTCCTACAACTACAAACGACAAAATTGATTGTAGTGAAATTTTTTTTGTTTTTGTAGCTTTTATAGTTACTCCGAAAATACAATATATTGTGCAGAAACCAAGCAAATTAAGTAAATTTTGTTTTTTTTTGTTGAAATATGTTTTAAATCGTTTGTAGTTTTTTATCCGAAAAAAAAATTTTTTTGGTCCAAAGGTTTCGGAATAATCGATAACGCATGTCAAAAAAGGCAGAATTCAGCAATTTGAAAGCACTACACTTTTCCTACATCTACAAACGACAAAATTTATTGTAGTGAATTTTTTTTTTGGTAGCTTTTATAGTTACTCCGAAAATACAATATATTGTGCAGAAACCAAGCAAATGGGGTAAATTTTTTTTTTTTTTTTTTTTTTTGTTGAAATAAGTTTTAAATCGTTTATGGTTTTTTATCCGACAAAAAAAAATTTTTTTCTTCAAAGGTTTCGGAGTAATCGATAACGCATGTCAAAAACGGCAGAATTCAGCAATTTGAAAGCACTAAAAGCACTTTTCCTATAAGTACAAACGATAAAATGGATTGTAGTGAATTTTTTTTTTTTTTTTGTAGCTTTTATAGATACTCCGAAAACATAATATATTGTGCAGAAACCAAGCAAATTAAGTAAATTTCGGTTTTTTTTGTTGAAACATGTTTTAAATCGCGATAACGCATGTCAAAAAAAGCCAGAATTCAGCAATTTGAAAGCACTAAAAGTACTATTCCTACAACTACAAACGACAAAATTGATTGTAGTGAAATTTTTTTTTTTTTTTTTTATAGTTACTCCGAAAATACAATATATTGTGCAGAAACCAAGCAAATTAAGTAAATTTCAGTTTTTTTGTTGAAATACGTTTTAAATCGCGATAACGCATGCCAAAAAAAGGCAGAATTCAGCAATTTGAAAGCACTAAAGTACTTTTCCTACAACTACAAACGACAAAATTGATTGTAGTGAAATTTTTTTTGTTTTTTATAGATTTTATAGTTACTCCGAAAATACAATATATTGTGCAGAAACCAAGCAAATTAAGTAAATTTTGTTTTTTTTTTTGTTGAAATATGTTTTTAATCGTTTGTAGTTTTTTATCCGAAAAAAAAAATTTTTTTGGTCCAAAGGTTTCGGAGTAATCGATAACGCATGTCAAAAAAGGCAGAATTCAGCAATTTGAAAGCACTAAAAGCACTTTTCCTACATCTACAAACGACAAAATTTATTGTAGTGAATTTTTTTTTTGGTAGCTTTTATAGTTACTCCGAAAATACAATATATTGTGCAGAAACCAAGCAAATGGGGTACATTTTTTTTTTTTTG
The DNA here is from genome assembly GCA_964058755.1 of Campiglossa producta. Lineage (NCBI taxonomy): Eukaryota > Metazoa > Arthropoda > Insecta > Diptera > Tephritidae > Campiglossa > Campiglossa producta. The sequence goes on along the minus strand of CAXKVI010000001.1, from coordinate 131,526,305 downwards.
TTGAAATATGTTTTAAATCGTTTACGGTTTTTTATCCGACAAAAAAAAAATTTTTTCTTCAAAGGTTTCGGAGAAATCGATAACGCATGTCAAAAACGGCAGAATTCAGCAATTTGAAAGCACTAAAAGCACTTTTCCTATAAGTACAAACGATAAAATTGATTGTAGTGAATTTTTTTTTTTTTTTTAGCTTTTATAGATACTCCGAAAACATAATATATTGTGCAGAAACCAAGCAAATTAAGTAAATTTCGGTTTTTTTTGTTGAAATATGTTTTAAATCGCGATAACGCATGTCAAAAAAAGCCAGAATGAAAGCACTAAAAGTACTATTCCTACAACTACAAACGACAAAATTGATTGTAGTGAAATTTTTTTTGGTAGCTTTTATAGTTACTCCGAAAATACAATATATTGTGCAGAAACCAAGCAAATTAAGTAAATTTCAGTTTTTTTGTTGAAATATGTTTTAAATCGCGATAACGCATGCCAAAAAAAGGCAGAATTCAGCAATTTGAAAGCACTAAAAGTACTTTTCCTACAACTACAAACGACAAAATTGATTGTAGTGAATTTTTTTTTGGTAGCTTTTATAGTTACTCCGAAAATACAATACATATATTGTGCAGAAACCAAGCAAATTAAGTAAATTTCAGTTTTTTTGTTGAAATATGTTTTAAATCGCGATAACGCATGTCAAAAAAAGCCAGAATTCAGCAATTTGAAAGCACTAAAAGTACTATTCCTACAACTACAAACGACAAAATTGATTGTAGTGAAATTTTTTTTAGTAGCTTTTATAGTTACTCCGAAAATACAATATATTGTGCAGAAACCAAGCAAATTAAGTAAATTTCAGTTTTTTTGTTGAAATATGTTTTAAATCGCGATAACGCATGCCAAAAAAAGGCAGAATTCAGCAATTTGAAAGCACTAAAACTACTTTTCCTACAACTACAAACGACAAAATTGATTGTGGTGAATTTTTTTTTTTTGTAGCTTTTATAGTTACTCCGAAAATACAATACATATATTGTGCAGAAACCAAGCAAATTAAGTAAATTTCGGTTTTTTTTGTTGAAATATGTTTTAAATCGCGATAACGCATGTCAAAAAAAGCCAGAATTCAGCAATTTGAAAGCACTAAAAGTACTTTTCCTACAACTACAAACGACAAAATTGATGGTAGTGAAATTTGTTTTTGTAGCTTTTATAGTTACTCCGAAAATACAATATATTGTGCAGAAACCAAGCAAATTAAGTAAATTTCATTTTTTTTTGTTGAAATATATTTTAAATCGCGATAACGCATGCCAAAAAAGGCAGAATTCAGCAATTTGAAAGCACTAAAAGTACTTTTCCTACAACTACAAACGACAAAATTGATAGTAGTGAATTTTTTTTTTTTGTAGCTTTTATAGTTACTCCGAAAATACAATATATTGTGCAGAAACCAAGCAAATGGGGTAAATTTTGGTTTTTTTTGTTGAAATATGTTTTAAATCGTTTATGGTTTATTATCCGAAAAAAAAAAATTTTTTTTTCTCCAAAGGTTTCGGAGTAATCGATAACGCATGTCAAAAAAGGCAGAATTCAGCAATTTGAAAGCACTAAAAGCACATTTCCTATAACTACAAACGATAAAATTGATTGTAGTGAAATTTTTTTTTGTAGGTTTTATAGTTACTCCGAAAATACAATACATATATTGTGCAGAAACCAAGCAAATGAAGTAAATTTCGGTTTTTTTGTTGAAATATGTTTTAAATCGCGATAACGCATGTCAAAAAAAGGCAGAATTCAGCAATTTGAAAGCACTAAAAGTACTTTTCCTACATCTAAAAACGACAAAATTTATTGTAGTGTATTTTTTTTTTTTGTAGCTTTTATAGTTACTCCGAAAATACAATATATTGTGCAGAAACCAAGCAAATGAAGTAAATTTTGGTTTTTTTTTGTTGAAATATGTTTTAAATTTTTTTTGCTCCAAAGGTTTCGGAGCAATCGGTAACGCATGTCAAAAAAAGGCAGAATAGTACTTTTCCTACAACTACAAACGGCAAAATTGATTGTACTGAAATTTTTTTTTTGTAGCTTTCATAGTTACTCCGAAAATACAATATATTGTGCAGAAACGAAGCAAATGAAATAGATTTTGGTTTTGTTTTTTTTTGTTGAAATATGTTTTAAATCTTTTGTAGTTTTTTATCCGAAAAAAAACTTTTTTTTTGCTCCAAAGGTTTCGGAGTAATCGATAACGCATGTCAAAAAAAGGCAGAATTCAGAAATTTGAAAGCACTAAAAGTACTTTTCCTACAACTACAAACGACAAAATTGATTGTAGTGAAATTTTTTTTGTTTTTGTAGCTTTTATAGTTACTCCGAAAATACAATCTATTGTGCAGAAACAAAGCAAATGAAGTAAATTTTGGTTTTTTTTTGTTGAAATATGTTTTAAATCGTTTATAGTTGTTTATCCGAAAAAAATTTTTTTTTTGCTTTAAAGGTAATCGATAACGCATGTCAAAAAAGGCAGAATTCAGCAATTTGAAAGCACTAAAAGTACTTTTCCTACAACTACAAACGACAAAATTGATTGTAGTGAAATTTTTTTTGTTTTTGTAGCTTTTATAGTTACTCCGAAAATACAATATATTGTGCAGAAACCAAGCAAATTAAGTAAATTTTGTTTTTTTTTTGTTGAAATATGTTTTAAATCGTTTGTAGTTTTTCATCCGAAAAAAAAAATTTTTTTGGTCCAAAGGTTTCGGAATAATCGATAACGCATGTCAAAAAAGGCAGAATTCAGCAATTTGAAAGCACTACACTTTTCCTACATCTACAAACGACAAAATTTATTGTAGTGATTTTTTTTTTTGGTAGCTTTTATAGTTACTCCGAAAATACAATATATTGTGCAGAAACCAAGCAAATGGGGTAAATTTTTTTTTTTTTTTTTTGTTGAAATAAGTTTTAAATCGTTTATGGTTTTTTATCCGACAAAAAAAAATTTTTTTCTTCAAAGGTTTCGGAGTAATCGATAACGCATGTCAAAAACGGCAGAATTCAGCAAGTTGAAAGCACTAAAAGCACTTTTCCTATAAGTACAAACGATAAAATTGATTGTAGTGAATTTTTTTTTTTTTTGTAGCTTTTATAGATACTCCGAAAACATAATATATTGTGCAGAAACCAAGCAAATTAAGTAAATTTCGGTTTTTTTTGTTGAAACATGTTTTAAATCGCGATAACGCATGTCAAAAAAAGCCAGAATTCAGCAATTTGAAAGCACTAAAAGTACTATTCCTACAACTACAAACGACAAAATTGATTGTAGTGAAATTTTTTTTGGTAGCTTTTATAGTTACTCCGAAAATATAATATATTGTGCAGAAACCAAGCAAATTAAGTAAATTTCAGTTTTTTTTGTTGAAATACGTTTTAAATCGCGATAACGCATGCCAAAAAAAGGCAGAATTCAGCAATTTGAAAGCACTAAAAGTACTTTTCCTACAACTACAAACGACAAAATTGATTGTAGTGAATTTTTTTTTTTTTTTGTAGCTTTTATAGTTACTCCGAAAATACAATACATATATTGTGCAGAAACCAAGCAAATTAAGTAAATTTCGGTTTTTTTTGTTGAAATATGTTTTAAATCGCGATAACGCATGTCAAAAAAAGGCAGAATTCAGCAATTTGAAAGCAATAAAAGCACTTTTCCTACATCTACAAACGATAAAATTTATTGTAGTGAATTTTTTTTTGTAGCTTTTATAGTTACTCCGAAAATACAATATATTGTGCAGAAACCAAGCAAATGGGGTAAAATTTTTTTTTTTTTTTTGTTGAAATATGTTTTAAATCGTTTATGGTTTTTTATCCGAAAAAAAAAATTTTTTTTCTTCAAAGGTTTCGGAGTAATCGATAACGCATGTCAAAAACGGCAGAATTCAGCAATTTGAAAGCACTAAAAGCACTTTTCCTATAACTACAAACGATAAAATTGATTGTAGTGAATTTTTTTTTTTGTAGCTTTTATAGATACTCCGAAAACACAATATATTGTGCAGAAACCAAGCAAATTAAGTAAATTTCGGTTTTTTTGTTGAAATATGTTTTAAATCGCGATAACGCATGTCAAAAAAAGGCAGAATTCAGCAATTTGAAAGCACTAAAAGTACTTTTCCTACATCTAAAAACGACAAAATTTATTGTAGTGTTTTTTTTTTTTTTTGTAGCTTTTATAGTTACTCCGAAAATACAATATATTGTGCAGAAACCAAGCAAATGTTTTAAATCGTTTATGGTTTTTATCCGAAAAAAAATTTTTTTTCTCCAAAGGTTTCGGAGTAATCGACAACGCATGTCAAAAAAAAAGGCAGACTTCAATTTGAAAGCACTAAAAGTACTTTTCCTACAACTACAAACGACAAAATTGATTGTAGTAAATTTTTTTTTTGGAGCTTTTATAGATACTCCGAAAATACAATATATTGTGCAGAAACCAAGCAAATTAAGTAAATTTCGGTTTTTTTGTTGAAATATGTTTTAAATCACGATAACGCATGTCAAAAAAGGCAGAATACAGCAATTTGAAAGCACTAAAAGTACTTTTCCTACAACTACAACCGACAATATTGATTGTAGTGAAATTTTTTTTGTAGCTTTTATATTTACTCCGAAAATACAATACATATATTGTGCAGAAACCAAGCAAATTAAGTAAATTTCGGTTTTTTTTTGTTGAAATATGTTTTAAATCGCGATAACGCATGTCAAAAAAAGGCAGAATTCAGCAATTTGAAAGCACTAAAAGCACTTTTCCTACATCTACAAACGACAAAATTTATTGTAGTGAATTTTTTTTTGGTAGCTTTTATAGTTACTCCGAAAATACAATATATTGTGCAGAAACCAAGCAAATGGGGTAAATTTTTTTTTTTTGTTTTGTTGAAATATGTTTTAAATCGTTTATGGTTTCTTATCCGAAAAAAAAAAAAATTTTTTTCTTCAAAGGTTTCGGAGTAATCGATAACGCATGTCAAAAACGGCAGAATTCAGCAATTTGAAAGCATTAAAAGTACTTTTCCTACAACTACAAACGACAAAATTGATTGTAGTGAATTTTTTTTTTGTAGCTTTTATAGTTACTCCGAAAATAGAATATATTGTGCAGAAACCAAGCAAATGAAGTAAATTTTGGTTTTTTTTTTGTTGAAATATGTTTTAAATTTTTTTTGCTCCAAAGGTTTCGGAGCAATCGGTAACGCATGTCAAAAAAGGTAGAATAGTACTTTTCCTACAACTACAAACGGCAAAATTGATTGTACTGAAATTTTTTTTTGTAGCTTTCATAGTTACTCCGAAAATACAATATATTGTGCAGAAACGAAGCAAATGAAATAGATTTTGGTTTTTTTTTTTTTGTTGAAATATGTTTTAAATCTTTTGTAGTTTTTTATCCGAAAAAAAATTTTTTTTTTGCTCCAAAGGTTTCGGAGTAATCGATAACGCATGTCAAAAAAAGGCAGAATTCAGAAATTTGAAAGCACTAAAAGTACTTTTCCTACAACTACAAACGACAAAATTGATTGTAGTGAAATTTTTTTTGTTTTTGTAGCTTATATAGTTACTCCGAAAATACAATCTATTGTGCAGAAACAAAGCAAATGAAGTAAATTTTGGGTTTTTTTTTGTTGAAATATGTTTTAAATCGTTTATAGTTGTTTATCCGAAAAAAATTTTTTTTTTGCTTTAAAGGTAATCGATAACGCATGTCAAAAAAAGGCAGAATTCAGCAATTTGAAAGCACTAAAAGTACTTTTCCTACAACTACAAACGACAAAATTGATTGTAGTGAAATTTTTTTTGTTTTTGTAGCTTTTATAGTTACTCCGAAAATACAATATATTGTGCAGAAACCAAGCAAATTAAGTAAATTTTGTTTTTTTTTTGTTGAAATATGTTTTAAATCGTTTGTAGTTTTTTATCCGAAAAAAAATTTTTTTTGGTCCAAAGGTTTCGGAATAATCGATAACGCATGTCAAAAAAGGCAGAATTCAGCAATTTGAAAGCACTACACTTTTCCTACATCTACAAACGACAAAATTTATTGTAGTGAATTTTTTTTTTGGTAGCTTTTATAGTTACTCCGAAAATACAATATATTGTGCAGAAACCAAGCAAATGGGGTAAATTTTTTTTTTTTTTTTTTTGTTCAAATAAGTTTTAAATCGTTTATGGTTTTTTATCCGACAAAAAAAAATTTTTTTCTTGAAAGGTTTCGGAGTAATCGATAACGCATGTCAATAACGGCAGAATTCAGCAATTTGAAAGCACTAAAAGCACTTTTCCTATAAGTACAAACGATAAAATTGATTGTAGTGAATTTTTTATTTTTTTTGTAGCTTTTATAGATACTCCGAAAACATAATATATTGTGCAGAAACCAAGCAAATTAAGTAAATTTCGGTTTTTTTTGTTGAAACATGTTTTAAATCGCGATAACGCATGTCAAAAAAAGCCAGAATTCAGCAATTTGAAAGCACTAAAAGTACTATTCCTACAACTACAAACGACAAAATTGATTGTAGTGAAATTTTTTTTGGTAGCTTTTATAGTTACTCCGAAAATACAATATATTGTGCAGAAACCAAGCAAATTAAGTAAATTTCAGTTTTTTTTGTTGAAATACGTTTAAAAGTACTTTTCCTACAACTACAAACGACAAAATTGATAGTAGTGATTTTTTTTTTGTAGCTTTTATAGTTACTCCGAAAATACAATATATTGTGCAGAAACCAAGCAAATGGGGTAAATTTTGGTTTTTTTTTGTTGAAATATGTTTTAAATTTTTTTTGCTCCAAAGGTTTCGGAGCAATCGGTAACGCATGTCAAAAAAAGGCAGAATAGTACTTTTCCTACAACTACAAACGGCAAAATTGATTGTACTGAAATTTTTTTTTGTAGCTTTCATAGTTACTCCGAAAATACAATCTATTGTGCAGAAACAAAGCAAATGAAGTAAATTTTGGGTTTTTTTTGTTGAAATATGTTTTAAATCGTTTATAGTTGTTTATCCGAAAAAAAATTTTTTTTTTGCTCTAAAGGTTTCGGAGTAATCGATAACGCATGTCAAAAACGGCAGAATTCAGCAATTTGAAAGCACTAAAAGCACTTTTCCTATAACTACAAACGATAAAATTGATTGTAGTGAATTTTTTTTTTTGTAGCTTTTATAGATACTCCGAAAACACAATATATTGTGCAGAAACGAAGCAAATTAAGTAAATTTCGGTTTTTTTTGTTGAAATATGTTTTAAATCGCGATAACGCATGTCAAAAAAAGCCAGAATTCAATTTGAAAGCACTAAAAGTACTTTTCCTACAACTACAAACGACAAAATTGATGGTAGTGAAATTTGTTTTTATAGCTTTTATAGTTACTCCGAAAATACAATATATTGTGCAGAAACCAAGCAAATTAAGTAAATTTCGGTTTTTTTTGTTGAAATATGTTTTAAATCGCGATAACGCATGTCAAAAAAAGGCAGAATTCAGCAATTTGAAAGCACTAAAAGTTCTTTTCCTACATCTAAAAACGACAAAATTTATTGTAGTGAATTTTTTTTTTTTTTGTAGATTTTATAGTTACTCCGAAAATACAATATATTGTGCAGAAACCAAGCAAATGTTTTAAATCGTTTATGGTTTTTATCCGAAAAAAAATTTTTTTTCTCCAAAGGTTTCGGAGTAATCGACAACGCATGTCAAAAAAAAGGCAGAATTCAATTTGAAAGCACTAAAAGTACTTTTCCTACAACTACAAACGACAAAATTGATTGTAGTAAATTTTTTTTTTGGAGCTTTTATAGATACTCCGAAAATACAATATATTGTGCAGAAACCAAGCAAATTAAGTAAATTTCGGTTTTTTTGTTGAAATATGTTTTAAATCACGATAACGCATGTCAAAAAAGGCAGAATACAGCAATTTGAAAGCACTAAAAGTACTTTTCCTACAACTACAAACGACAATATTGATTGTAGTGAAATTTTTTTTGTAGCTTTTATATTTACTCCGAAAATACAATACATATATTGTGCAGAAACCAAGCAAATTAAGTAAATTTCGGTTTTTTTGTTGAAATATGTTTTAAATCACGATAACGCATGTCAAAAAAAGGCAGAATTCAGCAATTTGAAAGCACTAAAAGCACTTTTCCTACATCTACAAACGACAAAATTTATTGTAGTGAATTTTTTTTTGGTAGCTTTTATAGTTACTCCGAAAATACAATATATTGTGCAGAAACCAAGCAAATGGGGTAAATTTTTTTTTTTTTTTTGTTGAAATATGTTTTAAATCGTTTATGGTTTTTTATCCGAAAAAAAAAAAAATTTTTTTCTTCAAAGGTTTCGGAGTAATCGATAACGCATGTCAAAAACGGCAGAATTCAGCAATTTGAAAGCACTAAAAGTACTTTTCCTACAACTACAAACGACGAAATTGATTGTAGTGAATTTTTTTTTGTTTTTGTAGCTTTTATAGTTACTCCGAAAATACAATATATTGTGCAGAAACCAAGCAAATGAAGTAAATTTTGGTTTTTTTTTTGTTGAAATATGTTTTAAATTTTTTTTGCTCCAAAGGTTTCGGAGCAATCGGTAACGCATGTCAAAAAAAGGCAGAATAGTACTTTTCCTACAACTACAAACGGCAAAATTGATTGCACTGAAATTTTTTTTTGTAGCTTTCATAGTTACTCCGAAAATACAATATATTGTGCAGAAACGAAGCAAATGAAATAGATTTTGGTTTTGTTTTTTTTTGTTGAAATATGTTTTAAATCTTTTGTAGTTTTTTATCCGAAAAAAAATTTTTTTTTTGCTCCAAAGGGGCAGAATTCAGAAATTTGAAAGCACTAAAAGTACTTTTCCTACAACTACAAACGACAAAATTGATTGTAGTGAAATTTTTTTTGTTTTTGTAGCTTTTATAGTTACTCCGAAAATACAATCTATTGTGCAGAAACAAAGCAAATGAAGTAAATTTTGGTTTTTTTTTGTTGAAATATGTTTTAAATCGTTTATAGTTGTTTATCCGAAAAAAATTTTTTTTTTTTGCTTTAAAGGTAATCGATAACGCATGTCAAAAAAAGGCAGAATTCAGCAATTTGAAAGCACTAAAAGTACTTTTCCTACAACTACAAACGACAAAATTGATTGTAGTGAATTTTTTTTTGTTTTTGTAGCTTTTATAGTTACTCCGAAAATACAATATATTGTGCAGAAACCAAGCAAATTAAGTAAATTTTGTTTTTTTTTGTTGAAATATGTTTTAAATCGTTTGTAGTTTTTTATCCGAAAAAAAAATTTTTTTGGTCCAAAGGTTTCGGAATAATCGATAACGCATGTCAAAAAAGGCAGAATTCAGCAATTTGAAAGCACTACACTTTTCCTACATCTACAAACGACAAAATTTATTGTAGTGAATTTTTTTTTTGGTAGCTTTTATAGTTACTCCGAAAATACAATATATTGTGCAGAAACCAAGCAAATGGGGTAAATTTTTTTTTTTTTTTTTTTTTGTTCAAATAAGTTTTAAATCGTTTATGGTTTTTTATCCGACAAAAAAAAATTTTTTTCTTGAAAGGTTTCGGAGTAATCGATAACGCATGTCAATAACGGCAGAATTCAGCAATTTGAAAGCACTAAAAGCACTTTTCCTATAAGTACAAACGATAAAATTGATTGTAGTGAATTTTTTATTTTTTTTGTAGCTTTTATAGATACTCCGAAAACATAATATATTGTGCAGAAACCAAGCAAATTAAGTAAATTTCGGTTTTTTTTGTTGAAACATGTTTTAAATCGCGATAACGCATGTCAAAAAAAGCCAGAATTCAGCAGTTTGAAAGCACTAAAAGTACTATTCCTACAACTACAAACGACAAAATTGATTGTAGTGAAATTTTTTTTGGTAGCTTTTATAGTTACTCCGAAAATACAATATATTGTGCAGAAACCAAGCAAATTAAGTAAATTTCAGTTTTTTTTGTTGAAATACGTTTAAAAGTACTTTTCCTACAACTACAAACGACAAAATTGATAGTAGTGATTTTTTTTTTTTGTAGCTTTTATAGTTACTCCGAAAATACAATATATTGTGCAGAAACCAAGCAAATGGGGTAAATTTTGGTTTTTTTTTGTTGAAATATGTTTTAAATCGTTTATGGTTTATTATCCGAAAAAAAATTTTTTTTTTCTCCAAAGGTTTCGGAGTAATCGATAACGCATGTCAAAAACGGCAGAATTCAGCAATTTGAAAGCACTAAAAGTACTTTTCCTACAACTACAAACGACAAAATTGATTGTAGTGAATTTTTTTTTTTGTAGCTTTTATAGTTACTCCGAAAATACAATATATTGTGCAGAAACCAAGCAAATGGGGTAAATTTTGGTTTTTTTTTGTTGAAATATGTTTTAAATCGTTTATGGTTTATTATCCGAAAAAAATTTTTTTTTTTCTCCAAAGGTTTCGGAGTAATCGATAACGCATGTCAAAAACGGCAGAATTCAGCAATTTGAAAGCACTAAAGTACTTTTCCTACAACTACAAACGACAAAATTGATTGTAGTGAATTTTTTTTTTTGTAGCTTTTATAGTTACTCCGAAAATACAATATATTGTGCAGAAACCAAGCAAATGAAGTAAATTTTGGTTTTTTTTTTGTTGAAATATGTTTTAAATTTTTTTTGCTCCAAAGGTTTCGGAGCAATCGGTAACGCATGTCAAAAAAAGGCAGAATAGTACTTTTCCTACAACTACAAACGGCAAAATTGATTGTACTGAAATTTTTTTTTTGTAGCTTTCATAGTTACTCCGAAAATACAATCTATTGTGCAGAAACAAAGCAAATGAAGTAAATTTTGGTTTTTTTTTGTTGAAATATGTTTTAAATCGTTTATAGTTGTTTATCCGAAAAAAAATTTTTTTTATGCTCTAAAGGTTTCGGAGTAATCGATAACGCATGTCAAAAACGGCAGAATTCAGCAATTTGAAAGCACTAAAAGCACTTTTCCTATAACTACAAACGATAAAATTGATTGTAGTGAATTTTTTTTTTTGTAGCTTTTATAGATACTCCGAAAACACAATATATTGTGCAGAAACGAAGCAAATTAAGTAAATTTCGGTTTTTTTTGTTGAAATATGTTTTAAATCGCGATAACGCATGTCAAAAAAAGCCAGAATTCAATTTGAAAGCACTAAAAGTACTTTTCCTACAACTACAAACGACAAAATTGATGGTAGTGAAATTTGTTTTTATAGCTTTTATAGTTACTCCGAAAATACAATATATTGTGCAGAAACCAAGCAAATTAAGTAAATTTCGGTTTTTTTTGTTGAAATATGTTTTAAATCGCGATAACGCATGTCAAAAAAAGGCAGAATTCAGCAATTTGAAAGCACTAAAAGTACTTTTCCTACATCTAAAAACGACAAAATTTATTGTAGTGAATTTTTTTTTTTTTGTAGATTTTATAGTTACTCCGAAAATACAATATATTGTGCAGAAACCAAGCAAATGTTTTAAATCGTTTATGGTTTTTATCCGAAAAAAAATTTTTTTTCTCCAAAGGTTTCGGAGTAATCGACAACGCATGTCAAAAAAAGGCAGAATTCAATTTGAAAGCACTAAAAGTACTTTTCCTACAACTACAAACGACAAAATTGATTGTAGTAAATTTTTTTTTTGGAGCTTTTATAGATACTCCGAAAATACAATATATTGTGCAGAAACCAAGCAAATTAAGTAAATTTCGGTTTTTTTTGTTGAAATATGTTTTAAATCACGATAACGCATGTCAAAAAAGGCAGAATACAGCAATTTGAAAGCACTAAAAGTACTTTTCCTACAACTACAACCGACAATATTGATTGTAGTGAAATTTTTTTTGTAGCTTTTATATTTACTCCGAAAATACAATACATATATTGTGCAGAAACCAAGCAAATTAAGTAAATTTCGGTTTTTTTGTTGAAATATGTTTTAAATCACGATAACGCATGTCAAAAAAAGGCAGAATTCAGCAATTTGAAAGCACTAAAAGCACTTTTCCTACATCTACAAACGACAAAATTTATTGTAGTGAATTTTTTTTTGGTAGCTTTTATAGTTACTCCGAAAATACAATATATTGTGCAGAAACCAAGCAAATGGGGTAAATTTTTTTTTTTTTTTTGTTGAAATATGTTTTAAATCGTTTATGGTTTTTTATCCGAAAAAAAAAAAAAATTTTTTCTTCAAAGGTTTCGGAGTAATCGATAACGCATGTCAAAAACGGCAGAATTCAGCAATTTGAAAGCACTAAAAGTACTTTTCCTACAACTACAAACGACGAAATTGATTGTAGTGAATTTTTTTTTTTGTAGCTTTTATAGTTACTCCGAAAATACAATATATTGTGCAGAAACCAAGCAAATGAAGTAAATTTTGGTTTTTTTTTTTGTTGAAATATGTTTTAAATTTTTTTTGCTCCAAAGGTTTCGGAGCAATCGGTAACGCATGTCAAAAAAAGGCAGAATAGTACTTTTCCTACAACTACAAACGGCAAAATTGATTGCACTGAAATTTTTTTTTGTAGCTTTCATAGTTACTCCGAAAATACAATATATTGTGCAGAAACGAAGCAAATGAAATAGATTTTGGTTTTGTTTTTTTTTGTTGAAATATGTTTTAAATCTTTTGTAGTTTTTTATCCGAAAAAAAATTTTTTTTTTGCTCCAAAGGGGCAGAATTCAGAAATTTGAAAGCACTAAAAGTACTTTTCCTACAACTACAAACGACAAAATTGATTGTAGTGAAATTTTTTTTGTTTTTGTAGCTTTTATAGTTACTCCGAAAATACAATCTATTGTGCAGAAACAAAGCAAATGAAGTAAATTTTGGTTTTTTTTTGTTGAAATATGTTTTAAATCGTTTATAGTTGTTTATCCGAAAAAAATTTTTTTTTTTTGCTTTAAAGGTAATCGATAACGCATGTCAAAAAAAGGCAGAATTCAGCAATTTGAAAGCACTAAAAGTACTTTTCCTACAACTACAAACGACAAAATTGATTGTAGTGAATTTTTTTTTGTTTTTGTAGCTTTTATAGTTACTCCGAAAATACAATATATTGTGCAGAAACCAAGCAAATTAAGTAAATTTTGTTTTTTTTTGTTGAAATATGTTTTAAATCGTTTGTAGTTTTTTATCCGAAAAAAAAATTTTTTTGGTCCAAAGGTTTCGGAATAATCGATAACGCATGTCAAAAAAGGCAGAATTCAGCAATTTGAAAGCACTACACTTTTCCTACATCTACAAACGACAAAATTTATTGTAGTGAATTTTTTTTTTGGTAGCTTTTATAGTTACTCCGAAAAGACAATATATTGTGCAGAAACCAAGCAAATGGGGTAAATATTTTTTTTTTTTTTTTTTTTGTTGAAATAAGTTTTAAATCGTTTATGGTTTTTTATCCGACAAAAAAAAATTTTTTTCTTCAAAGGTTTCGGAGTAATCGATAACGCATGTCAAAAACGGCAGAATTCAGCAATTTGAAAGCACTAAAAGCACTTTTCCTATAAGTACAAACGATAAAATTGATTGTAGTGAATTTTTTTTTTTTTTTTGTAGCTTTTATAGATACTCCGAAAACATAATATACTGTGCAGAAACCAAGCAAATTAAGTAAATTTCGGTTTTTTTTGTTGAAACATGTTTTAAATCGCGATAACGCATGTCAAAAAAAGCCAGAATTCAGCAATTTGAAAGCACTAAAAGTACTATTCCTACAACTACAAACGACAAAATTGATTGTAGTGAAATTTTTTTTTTTTTTTTTTATAGTTACTCCGAAAATACAATATATTGTGCAGAAACCAAGCAAATTAAGTAAATTTCAGTTTTTTTTGTTGAAATACGTTTTAAATCGCGATAACGCATGCCAAAAAAAGGCAGAATTCAGCAATTTGAAAGCACTAAAAGTACTTTTCCTACAACTACAAACGACAAAATTGATTGTAGTGAATTTTTTTTTTTTTTGTAGCTTTTATAGTTACTCCGAAAATACAATACATATATTGTGCAGAAACCAAGCAAATTAAGTAAATTTCGGTTTTTTTTGTTGAAATATGTTTTAAATCGCGATAACGCATGTCAAAAAAAGGCAGAAGTCAGCAATTTGAAAGCACTAAAAGCACTTTTCCTACATCTACAAACGATAAAATTTATTGTAGTGAATTTTTTTTTGGTAGCTTTTATAGTTACTCCGAAAATACAATATATTGTGCAGAAACCAAGCAAATGGGGTAAATTTTTTTTTTTTTTTTTTTGTTGAAATATGTTTTAAATCGTTTATGGTTTTTTATCCGAAAAAAAAAAAAATTTTTTCTTCAAAGGTTTCAGAGTAATCGATAACGCATGTCAAAAACGGCAGAATTCAGCAATTTGAAAGCACTAAAAGCACTTTTCCTATAACTACAAACGATAAAATTGATTGTAGTGAATTTTTTTTTTGCAGCTTTTATAGATACTCCGAAAACACAATATATTGTGCAGAAACCAAGCAAATTAAGTAATTTTCGGTTTTTTTTGTTGAAATATGTTTTAAATCGCGATAACGCATGTCAAAAAAAGCCAGCATTCAGCAATTTGAAAGCACTAAAAGTACGTTTCCAACAACTACAAACGACAAAATTGATGGTAGTGAAATTTGTTTTTATAGCTTTTATAGTTACTCCGAAAATACAATATATTGTGCAGAAACCAAGCAAATTAAGTAAATTTCAGTTTTTTTTGTTGAAATATGTTTTAAATCGCGATAACGCAAGCCAAAAAAGGCAGAATTCAGCAATTTGAAAGCACTAAAGTACTTTTCCTACAACTACAAACGACAAAATTGATAGTAGTGATTTTTTTTTTTGTAGCTTTTATAGTTACTCCGAAAATACAATATATTGTGCAGAAACCAAGCAAATGGGGTAAATTTTGGTTTTTTTTGTTGAAATATGTTTTAAATCGTTTATGGTTTATTATCCGAAAAAAAAATTTTTTTTTCTCCAAAGGTTTCGGAGTAATCGATAACGCATGTCAAAAAAGGCAGAATTCAGCAATTTGAAAGCACTAAAAGCACATTTCCTACAACTACAAACGATAAAATTGATTGTAGTGAAATTTTTTTTTTGTAGGTTTTATAGTTACTCCGAAAATACAATACATATATTGTGCAGAAACCAAGCAAATTAAGTAAATTTCGGTTTTTTTTGTTGAAATATGTTTTAAATCGCGATAACGCATGTCAAAAAAAGGCAGAATTCAGCAATTTGAAAGCACTAAAAGTACTTTTCCTACATCTAAAAACGACAAAATTTATTGTAGTGAATTTTTTTTTTTTGTAGCTTTTATAGTTACTCCGAAAATACAATATATTGTGCAGAAACCAAGCAAATGTTTTAAATCGTTTATGGTTTTTATCCGAAAAAAAATTTTTTTTCTCCAAAGGTTTCGGAGTAATCGACAACGCATGTCAAAAAAAAGGCAGAATTCAATTTGAAAGCACTAAAAATACTTTTCCTACAACTAAAAACGACAAAATTGATTGTAGTAAATTTTTTTTTTTGGAGCTTTTATAGATACTCCGAAAATACAATATATTGTGCAGAAACCAAGCAAATTAAGTAAATTTCGGTTTTTTTGTTGAAATATGTTTTAAATCACGATAACGCATGTCAAAAAAGGCAGAATACAGCAATTTGAAAGCACTAAAAGTACTTTTCCTACAACTACAAACGACAATATTGATTGTAGTGAAATTTTTTTTGTAGCTTTTATATTTACTCCGAAAATGCAATACATATATTTTGCAGAAACCAAGCAAATTAAGTAAATTTCGGTTTTTTTTGTTGAAATATGTTTTAAATCGCGATAACGCATGTCAAAAAAGGCAGAATTCAGCAATTTGAAAGCACTAAAAGCACTTTTCCTACATCTACAAACGACAAAATTTATGGTAGTGAATTTTTTTTGGTAGCTTTTATAGTTACTCCGAAAATACAATATATTGTGCAGAAACCAAGCAAATGGGGTAAATTTTTTTTTTCTTGTAGCTTTTATAGTTACTCCGAAAATACAATATATTGTGCAGAAACCAAGCAAATTAAGTAAATTTCAGTTTTTTTTTGTTGAAATATGTTTTAAATCGCGATAACGCATGCCAAAAAAAGGCAGAATTCAGCAATTTGAAAGCACTAAAGTACTTTTCCTACAACTACAAACGACAAAATTGATAGTAGTGATTTTTTTTTTTGTAGCTTTTATAGTTACTCCGAAAATACAATATATTGTGCAGAAACCAAGCAAATGGGGTAAATTTTGGTTTTTTTTGTTGAAATATGTTTTAAATCGTTTATGGTTTATTATCCGAAAAAAAAAATTTTTTTTCTCCAAAGATTTCGGAGTAATCGATAACGCATGTCAAAAAAGGCAGAATTCAGCAATTTGAAAGCATTAAAAGCACATTTCCTACAACTAAAAACGATAAAATTGATTGTAGTGAAATTTTTTTTTTGTAGGTTTTATAGTTACTCCGAAAATACAATACATATATTGTGCAGAAACCAAGCAAATTAAGTAAATTTCGGTTTTTTTTGTTGAAATATGTTTTAAATCGCGATAACGCATGTCAAAAAAAGGCAGAATTCAGCAATTTGAAAGCACTAAAAGTACTTTTCCTACATCTAAAAACGACAAAATTTATTGTAGTGATTTTTTTTTTTTGTAGCTTTTATAGTTACTCCGAAAATACAATATATTGTGCAGAAACCAAGCAAATGTTTTAAATCGTTTATGGTTTTTATCCGAAAAAAAATTTTTTTTCTCCAAAGGTTTCGGAGTAATCGACAACGCATTTAAAAAAAAAGGCAGAATTCAATTTGAAAGCAATAAAAGTACTTTTCCTACAACTACAAACGACAAAATTGATTGTAGTAAATTTTTTTTTTGTAGCTTTTATAGATACTCCGAAAATACAATATATTGTGCAGAAACCAAGCAAATTAAGTAAATTTCGGTTTTTTTGTTGAAATATGTTTTAAATCACGATAACGCATGTCAAAAAAGGCAGAATACAGCAATTTGAAAGCACTAAAAGTACTTTTCCTACAACTACAAACGACAATATTGATTGTAGTGAAATTTTTTTTGTAGCTTTTATATTTACTCCGAAAATACAATACATATATTGTGCAGAAACCAAGCAAATTAAGTAAATTTCGGTTTTTTTTTGTTGAAATATGTTTTAAATCGCGATAACGCATGTCAAAAAAAGGCAGAATTCAGCAATTTGAAAGCACTAAAAGCACTTTTCCTACATCTACAAACGACAAAATTTATTGTAGTGAATTTTTTTTTTGTAGCTTTTATAGTTACTCCGAAAATACAATATATTGTGCAGAAACAAAGCAAATGAAGTAAATTTTGGTTTTTTTTTGTTGAAATATGTTTTAAATCGTTTATAGTTGTTTATCCGAAAAAAATTTTTTTTTTTGCTTTAAAGGTAATCGATAACGCATGTCCAAAAAAGGCAGAATTCAGCAATTTGAAAGCACTAAAAGTACTTTTCCTACAACTACAAACGACAAAATTGATTGTAGTGAAATTTTTTTTGTTTTTGTAGCTTTTATAGTTACTCCGAAAATACAATATATTGTGCAGAAACCAAGCAAATTAAGTAAATTTTGTTTTTTTTTTGTTGAAATAGGTTTTAAATCGTTTGTAGTTTTTTATCCGAAAAAAAAAATTTTTTTGGTCCAAAGGTTTCGGAGTAATCGATAACGCATGTCAAAAAAGGCAGAATTCAGCAATTTGAAAGCACTACACTTTTCCTACATCTACAAACGACAAAATTTATTGTAGTGAATTTTTTTTTTGGTAGCTTTTATAGTTACTCCGAAAATACAATATATTGTGCAGAAACCAAGCAAATGGGGTAAATTTCAGTTTTTTTTGTTGAAATAAGTTTTAAATCGTTTATGGTTTTTTATCCGACAAAAAAAAATTTTTTTCTTCAAAGGTTTCGGAGTAATCGATAACGCATGTCAAAAACGGCAGAATTCAGCAATTTGAAAGCACTAAAAGCACTTTTCCTATAAGTACAAACGATAAAATTGATTGAAGTGATTTTTTTTTTTTTTTTGTAGCTTTTATAGATACTCCGAAAACATAATATATTGTGCAGAAACCAAGCAAATTAAGTAAATTTCGGTTTTTTTTGTTGAAACATGTTTTAAATCGCGATAACGCATGTCAAAAAAAGCCAGAATTCAGCAATTTGAAAGCACTAAAAGTACTATTCCTACAACTACAAACGACAAAATTGATTGTAGTGAAATTTTTTTTGGTAGCTTTTATAGTTACTCCGAAAATACAATATATTGTGCAGAAACCAAGCAAATTAAGTAAATTTCAGTTTTTTTTGTTGAAATACGTTTTAAATCGCGATAACGCATGCCAAAAAAAGGCAGAATTCAGCAATTTGAAAGCACTAAAAGTACTTTTCCTACAACTACAAACGACAAAATTGATTGTAGTGAATTTTTTTTTTTGTAGCTTTTATAGTTACTCCGAAAATACAATACATATATTGTGCAGAAACCAAGCAAATTAAGTAAATTTCGGTTTTTTTTGTTGAAATATGTTTTAAATCGCGATAAAGCATGTCAAGAAAAGGCAGAATTCAGCAATTTGAAAGCACTAAAAGCACTTTTCCTACATCTACAAACGATAAAATTTTTTGTAGTGAATTTTTTTTGGTAGCTTTTATAGTTACTCCGAAAATACAATATATTGTGCAGAAACCAAGCAAATGGGGTAAATTTTTGTTTTTTTTTTTGTTGAAATATGTTTTAAATCGTTTATGGTTTTTATCCGAAAAAAAAAAATTTTTTTCTTCAAAGGTTTCGGAGTAATCGATTACGCATGTCAAAAACGGCAGAATTCAGCAATTTGAAAGCACTAAAAGCACTTTTCCTATAACTACAAACGATAAAATTGATTGTAGTGACTTTTTTTTTTTGTAGCTTTTATAGATACTCAGAAAACACAATATATTGTGCAGAAACCAAGCAAATTAAGTAAATTTCGGTTTTTTTTGTTGAAATATGTTTTAAATCGCGATAACGCATGTCAAAAAAAGCCAGAATTCAACAATTTGAAAGCACTAAAAGTACTTTTCCTACAACTACAAACGACAAAATTGATGGTAGTGAAATTTGTTTTTGTAGCTTTTATAGTTACTCCGAAAATACAATATATTGTGCAGAAACCAAGCAAATTAAGTAAATTTCAGTTTTTTTTGTTGAAATATGTTTTAAATCGCGATAACGCATGCCAAAAAAAGGCAGAATTCAGCAATTTGAAAGCACTAAAGTACTTTTCCTACAACTACAAACGACAAAATTGATAGTAGTGATTTTTTTTTTGTAGCTTTTATAGTTACTCCGAAAATACAATATATTGTGCAGAAACCAAGCAAATGGGGTAAATTTTGGTTTTTTTTGTTGAAATTAAAACATATTTCAACAAAAAAAAACCAAAATTTATGGTTTATTATCCGAAAAAAAAATTTTTTTTTCTCCAAAGGTTTCGGAGTAATCGATAACGCATGTCAAAAAAGGCAGAATTCAGCAATTTGAAAGCACTAAAAGCACATTTCCTACAACTACAAACGATAAAATTGATTGTAGTGAAATTTTTTTTTTGTAGGTTTTATAGTTACTCCGAAAATGCAATACATATATTGTGCAGAAACCAAGCAAATTAAGTAAATTTCGGTTTTTTTTGTTGAAATATGTTTTAAATCGCGATAACGCATGTCAAAAAAAGGCAGACTTCAGCAATTTGAAAGCACTAAAAGTACTTTTCCTACATCTAAAAACGACAAAATTTATTGTAGTGAATTTTATTTTTTTTGTAGCTTTTATAGTTACTCCGAAAATACAATATATTGTGCAGAAACCAAGCAAATGTTTTAAATCGTTTATGGTTTTTTATCCGAAAAAAAAAAAAATTTTTTTCTTCAAAGGTTTCGGAGTAATCGATAACGCATGTCAAAAACGGCAGAATTCAGCAATTTGAAAGCACTAAAAGCACTTTTCCTATAACTACAAACGATAAAATTGATTGTAGTGAATTTTTTTTTTTGTAGCTTTTATAGATACTCCGAAAACACAATATATTGTGCAGAAACCAAGCAAATTAAGTAAATTTCGGTTTTTTTTGTTGAAATATGTTTTAAATCGCGATAACGCATGTCAAAAAAAGCCAGAATTCAGCAATTTGAAAGCACTAAAAGTACTTTTCCTACAACTACAAACGACAAAATTGATTGTAGTGAAATTTGTTTTTGTAGCTTTTATAGTTACTCCGAAAATATAATATATTGTGCAGAAACCAAACAAATTAAGTAAATTTCAGTTTTTTTTGTTGAAATATGTTTTAAATCGCGATAACGCATGCCAAAAAAAGGCAGAATTCAGCAATTTGAAAGCACTAAAAGTACTTTTCCTACAACTACAAACGACAAAATTGATTGTAGTGAATTTTTTTTTGTAGCTTTTATAGTTACTCTGAAAATACAATATATTGTGCAGAAACCAAGCAAATGGGGTAAATTTTGGTTTTTTTTTTGTTGAAATATGTTTTAAATCGTTTATGGTTTATTATCCGAAAAAAAAATTTTTTTCTCCAAAGGTTTCGGAGTAATCGATAACGCATGTCAAAAAAGGAAGAATTCAGCAATTTGAAAGCACTAAAAGCACATTTCCTACAACTACAAATGATAAAATTGATTGTAGTGAATTTTTTTTTGTAGCTTTTATAGTTACTCCGAAAATACAATACATATCCAAGCAAATTAAGTAAATTTCAGTTTTTTTTGTTGAAATATGTTTTAAATCGCGATAACGCATGCCAAAAAAAGGCAGAATTCAGCAATTTGAAAGCACTAAAAGTACTTTTCCTACAACTACAAACGACAAAATTGATTGTAGTGAATTTTTTTTTTTTTTGTAGCTTTTATAGTTACTCCGAAAATACAATACATATATTGTGCAGAAACCAAGCAAATTAAGTAAATTTCGGTTTTTTTTGTTGAAATATGTTTTAAATCGCGATAACGCATGTCAAAAAAAGGCAGAATTCAGCAATTTGAAAGCACTAAAAGCACTTTTCCTACATCTACAAACGATAAAATTTATTGTAGTGAATTTTTTTTGGTAGCTTTTATAGTTACTCCGAAAATACAATATATTGTGCAGAAACCAAGCAAATGGGGTAAATTTTTTTTTTTTTTTTTTTGTTGAAATATGTTTTAAATCGTTTATGGTTTTTTATCCGAAAAAAAAAAATTTTTTTCTTCAAAGGTTTCGGAGTAATCGATAACGCATGTCAAAAAAAGGCAGAATTCAGCAATTTGAAAGCACTAAAAGCACTTTTCCTACATCTACAAACGATAAAATTTATTGTAGTGAATTTTTTTTGGTAGCTTTTATAGTTACTCCGAAAATACAAAATATTGTGCAGAAACCAAGCAAATGGGGTAAATTTTGGTTTTTTTTTGTTGAAATATGGTTTAAATCGTTTATGGTTTATTATCCGAAAAAAAAAAAATTTTTTTCTCCAAAGGTTTCGGAGTAATCGATAACGCATGTCAAAAAAGGCAGAATTCAGCAATTTGAAAGCACTAAAAGCACATTTCCTACAACTACAAACGATAAAATTGATTGTAGTGAAATTTTTTTTTTGTAGCTTTTATAGTTACTCCGAAAATACAATACATATATTGTGCAGAAACCAAGCAAATTAAGTAAATTTCGGGTTTTTTTTGTTGAAATATGTTTTAAATCGCGATAACGCATGTCAAAAAAAGGCAGAATTCAGCAATTTGAAAGCACTAAAAGTACTTTTCCTACATCTAAAAACGACAAAATTTATTGTAGTGAATTTTTTTTTTGTAGCTTTTAAAGTTAATCCGAAAATACAATATATTGTGCAGAAACCAAGGAAATGTTTTAAATCGTTTATGGTTTTTATCCGAAAAAAAATTTTTTTTTCTCCAAAGGTTTCGGAGTAATCGATAACGCATGTCAAAAAAAGGCAGAATTCAATTTGAAAGCACTAAAAGTACTTTTCCTACAACTACAAACGACAAAATTGATTGTAGTAAATATTTTTTTTTGTAGCCTTTATAGATACTCCGAAACTACAATATATTGTGCAGAAACCAAGCAAATTAAGTAAATTTCGGTTTTTTTTGTTGAAATATGTTTTAAATCACGATAACGCATGTCAAAAAAAGGCAGAATTCAGCAATTTGAAAGCACTAAAAGTACTTTTCCTACATCTAAAAACGACAAAATTTATTGTAGTGAATTTTTTTTTTTGTAGCTTTTAAAGTTAATCCGAAAATACAATATATTGTGCAGAAACCAAGCAAATGTTTTAAATCGTTTATGGTTTTTATCCGAAAAAAATTTTTTTTTTCTCCAAAAGTTTCGGAGTAATCGATAACGCATGTCAAAAACGGCAGAATTCAGCAATTTGAAAGCACTAAAAGCACTTTTCCTATAACTACAAACGATAAAATTGATTGTAGTGAATTTTTTTTTTTGTAGCTTTTATAGATACTCCGAAAACACAATATATTGTGCAGAAACCAAGCAAATTAAGTAAATTTCGGTTTTTTTTGTTGAAATATGTTTTAAATCGCGATAACGCATGTCAAAAAAAGCCAGAATTGCAATTTGAAAGCACTAAAAGTACTTTTCCTACAACTACAAACGACAAAATTGATTGTAGTGAAATTTGTTTTTGTAGCTTTTATAGTTACTCCGAAAATATAATATATTGTGCAGAAACCAAACAAATTAAGTAAATTTCAGTTTTTTTTGTTGAAATATGTTTTAAATCGCGATAACGCATGCCAAAAAAAGGCAGAATTCAGCAATTTGAAAGCACTAAAAGTACTTTTCCTACAACTACAAACGACAAAATTGATTGTAGTGAATTTTTTTTTTGTAGCTTTTATAGTTACTCCGAAAATACAATATATTGTGCAGAAACCAAGCAAATGGGGTAAATTTTGGTTTTTTTTTTTTGTTGAAATATGTTTTAAATCGTTTATGGTTTATTATCCGAAAAAAAAATTTTTTCTCCAAAGGTTTCGGAGTAATCGATAACGCATGTCAAAAAAGGCAGAATTCAGCAATTTGAAAGCACTAAAAGCACATTTCCTACAACTACAAATGATAAAATTGATTGTAGTGAATTTTTTTTTGTAGCTTTTATAGTTACTCCGAAAATACAATACATATCTTGTGCTGAAACCAAGCAAATTAAGTAAATTTCGGTTTTTTTTGTTGAAAGATGTTTTAAATCGCGATAACGCATGTCAAAAAAAGGCAGAATTCAGCAATTCGAAAGCACTAAAAGTACTTTTCCTACATCTAAAAACGACAAAATTTATTGTAGTGAATTTTTTTTTGTAGCTTTTATAGTTACTACGAAAATACAATATATTGTGCAGAAACCATGCAAATGTTTTAAATCGGTTATGGTTTATTATCCGAAAAAAATTGTTTTTTCTCCAAAGGTTTCGGAGTAATCGATAACGCATGTCAAAAAAAAAGGCAGAATTCAATTTGAAAGCACTAAAAGTACTTTTCCTACAACTACAAGCGACAAAATTGATTGTAGTAAATTTTTTTTTTGTAGCTTTTATAGATACTCCGAAAATACAATATATTGTGCAGAAACCAAGCAAATTAAGTAAATTTCGGTTTTTTTGTTGAAATATGTTTTAAATCACGATAACGCATGTCAAAAAAGGCAGAATAAAGCAATTTGAAAGCACTAAAAGTACTTTTCCTACAACTACAAACGACAATATTGATTGTAGTGAAATTTTTTTTTGTAGCTTTTATATTTACTCCGAAAATACAATATATTGTGCAGAAACGAAGCAAATGAAGTAGATTTTGGTTTTGTTTTTTTTTTTGTTGAAATATGTTTTAAATCGTTTGTAGTTTCTTATCCGAAAAAAAATTTTTTTTTTGCTCCAAAGGTTTCGGAGTAAACGATAACGCATGTCAAAAAAAGGCAGAATTCAGAAATTTGAAAGCACTAAAAGTACTTTTCCTACAACTACAAACGACAAAATTGATTGTAGTGAAATTTTTTTTTTTTTTTTTAAGCTTTTATAGTTACTCCGAAAATACAATATATTGTGCAGAAACAAAGCAAATGAAGTAAGTTTTGGTTTTTTTTTGTTGAAATATGTTTTAAACCGTTTATAGTTGTTTATCCGAAAAAAATTTTTTTTTGCTTTAAAGGTAATCGATAACGCATGTCAAAAAAAGGCAGAATTCAGCAATTTGAAAGCACTAAAAGTACTTTTCCTACAACTACAAACGACAATATTGATTGTAGTGAAATTTTTTTTGTAGCTTTTATAGTTACTCCGAAAATACAATATATTGTGCAGAAACGAAGCAAATGAGGTAGAATTTGCTTTTGTTTTTTTTTTTGTTGAAATATGTTTTAAATCGTTTGTAGTTTTTTATCCGAAAAAAAATTTTTTTTTGCTCCAAAGGTTTCGGAGTAATCGATAACGCATGTCAAAAAAAGGCAGAATTCAGAAATTTGAAAGCAATAAAAGTACTTTTCCTACAACTGCAAACGACAAAATTGATTGTAGTGAATTTTTTTTTTTTTTTTGCTTTTATAGTTACTCCGAAAATACAATATACTGTGCAGAAACCGAGAAAATTAAGTAAATTTTGTTTTTTTTTTTTGTTGAAATATGTTTCAAATCGTTTGTAGTTTTTTATCCGAAAAAAAAAATTTTTTGCTCCAAAGGTTTCGGAGTAATCGATAACGCATGTCAAAAAAGGCAGAATTCAGCAATTTGAAAGCACTAAAAGTACTTTTCCTACAACTACAAACGACAAAATTGATTGTAGTGAAATTTTTTTTTGTAGCCTTTATAGTTACTTTTCCTACAACTACAAACGACAATATTGATTGTAGTGAAATTTTTTTTGTAGCTTTTATAATTACTCCGAAAATACAATATATTGTGCAGAAACGAAGCAAATGAAGTAGATTTTGGTTTTGTTTTTTTTCGTTGAAATATGTTTTAAATCGTTTGTAGTTTTTTATCCGAAAAAAAATTTTTTTTTTGCTTCAAAGGTTTCGGAGTAATCGATAACGCATGTCAAAAAAAGGCAGAATTCAGAAATTTGAAAGCACTAAAAGTACTTTTCCTACAACTACAAACGACAAAATTGATTGTAGTGAAATTTTTTTTTTTTTTGCTTTTATAGTTACTCCGAAAATACAATATATTGCGCTGTAACCAAGAAAATGAAGTAAATTTTGGTTTTTTTGTGGAAATATGTTTGTAGTTTTTTTTTTTTTTTTGAAATATGTTTTAAATCGTTTGTAGTTTTTTATCCGAAAAAAAATTTTTTTTTTTTATTGAAATATGTTTTAAATCGTTTGTAGTTTTTTATCCGAAAAAAAAAATTTTTTGCTCCAAAGGTTTCGGAGTAATCGATAACGCATGTCAAAAAAGGCAGAATTCAGCAATTTGAAAGCACTAAAAGCACTTTTCCTATAACTACAAACGATAAAATTGATTGTAGTGACTTTTTTTTTTGTAGCTTTTATAGATACTCAGAAAACACAATATATTGTGCAGAAACCAAGCAAATTAAGTAAATTTCGGTTTTTTTTGTTGAAATATGTTTTAAATCGCGATAACGCATGTCAAAAAAAGCCAGAATTCAGCAATTTGAAAGCACTAAAAGTACTTTTCCTACAACTACAAACGACAAAATTGATGGTAGTGAAATTTGTTTTTGTAGCTTTTATAGTTACTCCGAAAATACAATATATTGTGCAGAAACCAAGCAAATTAAGTAAATTTCAGTTTTTTTTGTTGAAATATGTTTTAAATCGCGATAACGCATGCCAAAAAAAGGCAGAATTCAGCAATTTGAAAGCACTAAAGTACTTTTCCTACAACTACAAACGACAAAATTGATAGTAGTGATTTTTTTTTTTGTAGCTTTTATAGTTACTCCGAAAATACAATATATTGTGCAGAAACCAAGCAAATGGGGTAAATTTTGGTTTTTTTTTGTTGAAATTAAAACATATTTCAACAAAAAAAAACCAAAATTTATGGTTTATTATCCGAAAAAAAAATTTTTTTTTCTCCAAAGGGTTCGGAGTAATCGATAACGCATGTCAAAAAAGGCAGAATTCAGCAATTTGAAAGCACTAAAAGCACATTTCCTACAACTACAAACGATAAAATTGATTGTAGTGACATTTTTTTTTTGTAGGTTTTATAGTTACTCCGAAAATACAATACATATATTGTGCAGAAACCAAGCAAATTAAGTAAATTTCGGTTTTTTTTGTTGAAATATGTTTTAAATCGCGATAACGCATGTCAAAAAAAGGCAGACTTCAGCAATTTGAAAGCACTAAAAGTACTTTTCCTACATCTAAAAACGACAAAATTTATTGTAGTGAATTTTATTTTTTTTGTAGCTTTTATAGTTACTCCGAAAATACAATATATTGTGCAGAAACCAAGCAAATGTTTTAAATCGTTTATGGTTTTTATCCGAAAAAAAATTTTTTTCTCCAAAGGTTTCGGAGTAATCGACAACGCATGTCAAAAAAAAGGCAGAATTCAATTTGAAAGCACTAAAAATACTTTTCCTACAACTACAAACGACAAAATTGATTGTAGTAAATTTTTTTTTTGGAGCTTTTATAGATACTCCGAAAATACAATATATTGTGCAGAAACCAAGCAAATTAAGTAAATTTCGGTTTTTTTGTTGAAATATGTTTTAAATCACGATAACGCATGTCAAAAAAGGCAGAATACAGCAATTTGAAAGCACTAAAAGTACTTTTCCTACAACTACAAACGACAATATTGATTGTAGTGAAATTTTTTTTGTAGCTTTTATATTTACTCCGAAAATACAATACATATATTGTGCTGAAACCAAGCAAATTAAGTAAATTTCGGTTTTTTTTGTTGAAATATGTTTTAAATCGCGATAACGCATGTCAAAAAAAGGCAGAATTCAGCAATTTGAAAGCACTAAAAGCACTTTTCCTACATCTACAAACGACAAAATTTATTGTAGTGAATTTTTTTTGGTAGCTTTTATAGTTACTCCGAAAATACAATATATTGTGCAGAAACCAAGCAAATGGGGTAAATTTTTTTTTTTTTTTTTTGTTGAAATATGTTTTAAATCGTTTATGGTTTTTTATCCGAAAAAAAAAATTTTTTTTTCTTCAAAGGTTTCGGGTTTCGGAGTAATCGATAACGCTTGTCAAAAAAAGCCAGAATTCAGCAATTTGAAAGCACTAAAAGTACTTTTCCTACAACTACAAACGACAAAATTGATTGTAGTGAAATTTGTTTTTGTAGCTTTTATAGTTACTCCGAAAATACAATATATTGTGCAGAAACCAAGCAAATTAAGTAAATTTCAGTTTTTTTTGTTGAAAAAGTACTAAAAGTACTTTTCCTACAACTACAAACGACAAAATTGATTGTAGTGAATTTTTTTTTTTGTAGCTTTTATAGTTACTCCGAAAATACAAAATATTGTGCAGAAACCAAGCAAATGGGGTAAATTTTGTTTTTTTTTTGTTGAAATATGGTTTAAATCGTTTATGGTTTATTATCCGAAAAAAAAATAATTTTTTTTTCCCCAAAGGTTTCGGAGTAATCGATAACGCATGTCAAAAAAGGCAGAATTCAGCAATTTGAAAGCACTAAAAGCACATTTCCTACAACTACAAACGATAAAATTGATTGTAGTGAATTTTTTTTTTTGTAGCTTTTATAGTTACTCCGAAAATACAAAATATTGTGCAGAAACCAAGCAAATGGGGTAAATTTTGTTTTTTTTTTGTTGAAATATGGTTTAAATCGTTTATGGTTTATTATCCGAAAAAAAATAATTTTTTTTTCCCCAAAGGTTTCGGAGTAATCGATAACGCATGTCAAAAAAGGCAGAATTCAGCAATTTGAAAGCACTAAAAGCACATTTCCTACAACTACAAACGATAAAATTGATTGTAGTGAAATTTTTTTTTTGTAGCTTTTATAGTTACTCCGAAAATACAATACATATATTGTGCAGAAACCAAGCAAATTAAGTAAATTTCGGTTTTTTTTTGTTGAAATATGTTTTAAATCGCGATAACGCATGTCAAACAAAGGCAGAATTCAGCAATTTGAAAGCACTAAAAGTACTTTTCCTACATCTAAAAACGACAAAATTTATTGTAGTGAATTTTTTTTTTGTAGCTTTTAAAGTTAATCCGAAAATACAATATATTGTGCAGAAACCAAGCAAATGTTTTAAATCGTTTATGGTTTTTATCCGAAAAAAAATTTTTTTTTCTCCAAAGGTTTCGGAGTAATCGATAACGCATGTCAAAAAAAGGCAGAATTCAATTTGAAAGCACTAAAAGTACTTTTCCTACAACTACAAACGACAAAATTGATTGTAGTAAATTTTTTTTTTTGTAGCTTTTATAGATACTCCGAAACTACAAACCAAGCAAATTAAGTAAATTTCGGTTTTTTTTGTTGAAATATGTTTTAAATCACGATAACGCATGTAAAAAAGGCAGAATACAGCAATTTGAAAGCACTAAAAGTACTTTTCCTACAACTACAAACGACAATATTGATTGTAGTGAAATTTTTTTTGTAGCTTTTATATTTACTCCGAAAATACAATATATTGTGCAGAAACGAAGCAAATGAAGTAGATTTTGGTTTTGTTTTTTTTTTTTTTGTTGAAATATGTTTTAAATCGTTTGTAGTTTTTTATCCGAAAAAAAATTTTTTTTTTGCTCCAAAGGTTTCGGAGTAATCGATAACGCATGTCAAAAAAAGGCAGAATTCAGAAATTTGAAAGCACTAAAAGTACTTTTCCTACAACTACAAACGACAAAATTGATTGTAGTGAAATTGTTTTTTTTGAAGCTTTTATAGTTACTCCGAAAATACAATATATTGTGCAGAAACAAAGCAAATGAAGTAAATTTTGGTTTTTTTTGTTGAAATATGTTTTAAATCGTTTATAGTTGTTTATCCGAAAAAAAAATTTTTTTTTGCTTTAAAGGTAATCGATAACGCATGTCAAAAAAAGGCAGAATTCAGCAATTTGAAAGCACTAAAAGTACTTTTCCTACAACTACAAACGACAATATTGATTGTAGTGAAATTTTTTTTATAGCTTTTATAGTTACTCCGAAAATACAATATATTGTGCAGAAACGAAGCAAATGAAGTAGATTTTGGTTTTGTTTTTTTTTGTTGAAATATGTTTTAAATCGTTTGTAGTTTTTTATCCGAAAAAAATTTTTTTTTTGCTCCAAAGGTTTCGGAGTAATCGATAACGCATGTAAAAAAAAGGCAGAATTCAGAAATTTGAAAGCACTAAAAGTACTTTTCCTACAACTACAAACGACAAAATTGATTGTAGTGAAATTTTTTTATTTGTAGCTTTTATAGTTACTCCGAAAATACAATATACTGTGCAGAAACCAAGAAAATTAAGTAAATTTTGTTTTTTTTTTTGTTGAAATATGTTTTAAATCGTTTGTAGTTTTTTATCCGAAAAGAAAAAAATTTTTGCTCCAAAGGTTTCGGAGTAATCGATAACGCATGTCAAAAAAGGCAGAATTCAGCAATTTGAAAGCACTAAAAGTACTTTTCCTACAACTACAAACGACAAAATTGATTGTAGTGAATTTTTTTTTTTAGCTTTTATAGTTACTCCGAAAATACAATATATTGTGCAGAAACCAAGCAAATTAAGTAAATTTCGGGTTTTTTTGTTGAAATATGTTTTAAATCGCGATAACGCAAGTCAAAAAAAGGCAGAATTCAGCAATTTGAAAGCACTAAAAGCAATTTTCCTACATCTACAAACGACAAAATTTATTGTAGTGAATTTTTTTTTGGTAGCTTTTATAGTTACTCCGAAAATACAATATATTGTGCAGAAACCAAGCAAATGGGGTAAATTTTTGTTTTTTTTTTTTTGTTGAAATATGTTTTAAATCGTTTATGGTTTTTTATCCGAAAAAAAAAAAATTTTTTTTCTTCAAAGGTTTCGGAGTAATCGATAACGCATGTCAAAAACGGCAGAATTCAGCAATTTGAAAGCACTAAAAGCACTTTTCCTATAACTACAAACGATAAAATTGATTGTAGTGAATTTTTTTTTTTTGTAGCTTTTATAGATACTCCGAAAACACAATATATTGTGCAGAAACCAAGCAAATTAAGTAAATTTCGGTTTTTTTTGTTGAAATATGTTTTAAATCGCGATAACGCATGTCAAAAAAAGCCAGAATTCAGCAATTTGAAAGCACTAAAAGTACTTTTCCTACAACTACAAACGACAAAATTGATTGTAGTGAAATTTGTTTTTGTAGCTTTTATAGTTACTCCGAAAATATAATATATTGTGCAGAAACCAAACAAATTAAGTAAATTTCAGTTTTTTTTGTTGAAATATGTTTTAAATCGCGATAACGCATGCCAAAAAAAGGCAGAATTCAGCAATTTGAAAGCACTAAAAGTACTTTTCCTACAACTACAAACGACAAAATTGATTGTAGTGAATTTTTTTTTGTAGCTTTTATAGTTACTCTGAAAATACAATATATTGTGCAGAAACCAAGCAAATGGGGTAAATTTTGGTTTTTTTTTTGTTGAAATATGTTTTAAATCGTTTATGGTTTATTATCCGAAAAAAAAAATTTTTTCTCCAAAGGTTTCGGAGTAATCGATAACGCATGTCAAAAAAGGCAGAATTCAGCAATTTGAAAGCACTAAAAGCACATTTCCTACAACTACAAATGATAAAATTGATTGTAGTGAATTTTTTTTTGTAGCTTTTATAGTTACTCCGAAAATACAATACATATCCAAGCAAATTAAGTAAATTTCAGTTTTTTTTGTTGAAATATGTTTTAAATCGCGATAACGCATGCCAAAAAAAGGCAGAATTCAGCAATTTGAAAGCACTAAAACTACTTTTCCTACAACTACAAACGACAAAATTGATTGTAGTGAATTTTTTTTTTTTTGTAGCTTTTATAGTTACTCCGAAAATACAATACATATATTGTGCAGAAACCAAGCAAATTAAGTAAATTTCGGTTTTTTTTGTTGAAATATGTTTTAAATCGCGATAACGCATGTCAAAAAAAGGCAGAATTCAGCAATTTGAAAGCACTAAAAGCACTTTTCCTACATCTACAAACGATAAAATTTATTGTAGTGAATTTTTTTTGGTAGCTTTTATAGTTACTCCGAAAATACAATATATTGTGCAGAAACCAAGCAAATGGGGTAAATTTTGGTTTTTTTTTGTTGAAATATGGTTTAAATCGTTTATGGTTTATTATCCGAAAAAAAAAAAATTTTTTCTCCAAAGGTTTCGGAGTAATCGATAACGCATGTCAAAAAAGGCAGAATTCAGCAATTTGAAAGCACATTTCCTACAACTACAAACGATAAAATTGATTGTAGTGAAATTTTTTTTTTGTAGCTTTTATAGTTACTCCGAAAATACAATACATATATTGTGCAGAAACCAAGCAAATTAAGTAAATTTCGGTTTTTTTTTGTTGAAATATGTTTTAAATCGCGATAACGCATGTCAAAAAAAGGCAGAATTCAGCAATTTGAAAGCACTAAAAGTACTTTTCCTACATCTAAAAACGACAAAATTTATTGTAGTGAATTTTTTTTTTGTAGCTTTTAAAGTTAATCCGAAAATACAATATATTGTGCAGAAACCAAGCAAATGTTTTAAATCGTTTATGGTTTTTATCCGAAAAAAAATTTTTTTTTCTCCAAAGGTTTCGGAGTAATCGATAACGCATGTCAAAAAAAGGCAGAATTCAATTTGAAAGCACTAAAAGTACTTTTCCTACAACTACAAACGACAAAATTGATTGTAGTAAATATTTTTTTTTGTAGCCTTTATAGATACTCCGAAACTACAATATATTGTGCAGAAACCAAGCAAATTAAGTAAATTTCGGTTTTTTTTGTTGAAATATGTTTTAAATCACGATAACGCATGTCAAAAAAAGGCAGAATTCAGCAATTTGAAAGCACTAAAAGTACTTTTCCTACATCTAAAAACGACAAAATTTATTGTAGTGAATTTTTTTTTTGTAGCTTTTAAAGTTAATCCGAAAATACAATATATTGTGCAGAAACCAAGCAAATGTTTTAAATCGTTTATGGTTTTTATCCGAAAAAAAATTTGTTTTTCTCCAAAGGTTTCGGAGTAATCGATAACGCATGTCAAAAAAAGGCAGAATTCAATTTGAAAGCACTAAAAGTACTTTTCCTACAACTACAAACGACAATATTGATTGTAGTGAAATTTTTTTTGTAGCTTTTATATTTACTCCGAAAATACAATATATTGTGCAGAAACGAAGCAAATGAAGTATATTTTGGTTTTGTTTTTTTTTTTTTGTTGAAATATGTTTTAAATCGTTTGTAGTTTTTTATCCGAAAAAAAATTTTTTTTTTGCTCCAAAGGTTTCGGAGTAATCGATAACGCATGTCAAAAAAAGGCAGAATTCAGAAATTTGAAAGCACTAAAAGTACTTTTCCTACAACTACAAACGACAAAATTGATTGTAGTGAAATTGTTTTTTTTGAAGCTTTTATAGTTACTCCGAAAATACAATATATTGTGCAGAAACAAAGCAAATGAAGTAAATTTTGGTTTTTTTGTTGAAATATGTTTTAAATCGTTTATAGTTGTTTATCCGAAAAAAAATTTTTTTTTGCTTTAAAGGTAATCGATAACGCATGTCAAAAAAAGGCAGAATTCAGCAATTTGAAAGCACTAAAAGTACTTTTCCTACAACTACAAACGACAATATTGATTGTAGTGAAATTTTTTTTATAGCTTTTATAGTTACTCCGAAAATACAATATATTGTGCAGAAACGAAGCAAATGAAGTAGATTTTGGTTTTGTTTTTTTTTGTTGAAATATGTTTTAAATCGTTTGTAGTTTTTTATCCGAAAAAAAATTTTTTTTTTGCTCCAAAGGTTTCGGAGTAATCGATAACGCATGTCAAAAAAAGGCAGAATTCAGAAATTTGAAAGCACTAAAAGTACTTTTCCTACAACTACAAACGACAAAATTGATTGAAGTGAAATTTTTTTATTTGTAGCTTTTATAGTTACTCCGAAAATACAATATACTGTGCAGAAACCAAGAAAATTAAGTAAATTTTGTTTTTTTTTTGTTGAAATATGTTTTAAATCGTTTGTAGTTTTTTATCCGAAAAGAAAAAAATTTTTGCTCCAAAGGTTTCGGAGTAATCGATAACGCATGTCAAAAAAGGCAGAATTCAGCAATTTGAAAGCACTAAAAGTACTTTTCCTACAACTACAAACGACAAAATTGATTGTAGTGAAATTTTTTTTTGTAGCTTTTATAGTTACTCCGAAAATACAATATATTGTGCAGAAACCAAGCAAATTAAGTAAATTTCGGGTTTTTTTGTTGAAATATGTTTTAAATCGCGATAACGCATGTCAAAAAAAGGCAGAAATCAGCAATTTGAAAGCACTAAAAGCAATTTTCCTACATCTACAAACGACAAAATTTATTGTAGTGAATTTTTTTTTTGGTAGCTTTTATAGTTACTCCGAAAATACAATATATTGTGCAGAAACCAAGCAAATGGGGTAAATTTTTTTTTTTTTTTTTTTTTGAAATATGTTTTAAATCGTTTATGGTTTTTTATCCGAAAAAAAAAAAAATTTTTCTTCAAAGGTTTCGGAGTAATCGATAACGCATGTCAAAAACGGCAGAATTCAGCAATTTGAAAGCACTAAAAGCACTTTTCCTATAACTACAAACGATAAAATTGATTGTAGTGAATTTTTTTTTTTGTAGCTTTTATAGATACTCCGAAAACACAATATATTGTGCAGAAACCAAGCAAATTAAGTAAATTTCGGTTTTTTTTGTTGAAATATGTTTTAAATCGCGATAACGCATGTCAAAAAAAGCCAGAATTGCAATTTGAAAGCACTAAAAGTACTTTTCCTACAACTACAAACGACAAAATTGATTGTAGTGAAATTTGTTTTTGTAGCTTTTATAGTTACTCCGAAAATATAATATATTGTGCAGAAACCAAACAAATTAAGTAAATTTCAGTTTTTTTTGTTGAAATATGTTTTAAATCGCGATAACGCATGCCAAAAAAAGGCAGAATTCAGCAATTTGAAAGCACTAAAAGTACTTTTCCTACAACTACAAACGACAAAATTGATTGTAGTGAATTTTTTTTTTGTAGCTTTTATAGTTACTCCGAAAATACAATATATTGTGCAGAAACCAAGCAAATGGGGTAAATTTTGGTTTTTTTTTTTGTTGAAATATGTTTTAAATCGTTTATGGTTTATTATCCGAAAAAAAAATTTTTTCTCCAAAGGTTTCGGAGTAATCGATAACGCATGTCAAAAAAGGCAGAATTCAGCAATTTGAAAGCACTAAAAGCACATTTCCTACAACTACAAATGATAAAATTGATTGTAGTGAATTTTTTTTTGTAGCTTTTATAGTTACTCCGAAAATACAATACATATCTTGTGCTGAAACCAAGCAAATTAAGTAAATTTCGGTTTTTTTTGTTGAAAGATGTTTTAAATCGCGATAACGCATGCCAAAAAAAGGCAGAATTCAGCAATTCGAAAGCACTAAAAGTACTTTTCCTACATCTAAAAACGACAAAATTTATTGTAGTGAATTTTTTTTTGTAGCTTTTATAGTTACTACGAAAATACAATATATTGTGCAGAAACCATGCAAATGTTTTAAATCGGTTATGGTTTATTATCCGAAAAAATTTTTTTTTTCTCCAAAGGTTTCGGAGTAATCGATAACGCATGTCAAAAAAAAAGGCAGAACTCAATTTGAAAGCACTAAAAGTACTTTTCCTACAACTACAAGCGACAAAATTGATTGTAGTAAATTTTTTTTTTGTAGCTTTTATAGATACTCCGAAAATACAATATATTGTGCAGAAACCAAGCAAATTAAGTAAATTTCGGTTTTTTTGTTGAAATATGTTTTAAATCACGATAACGCATGTCAAAAAAGGCAGAATAAAGCAATTTGAAAGCACTAAAAGTACTTTTCCTACAACTACAAACGACAATATTGATTGTAGTGAAATTTTTTTTGTAGCTTTTATATTTACTCCGAAAATACAATATATTGTGCAGAAACGAAGCAAATGAAGTAGATTTTGGTTTTGTTTTTTTTTTTTTGTTGAAATATGTTTTAAATCGTTTGTAGTTTCTTATCCGAAAAAAAATTTTTTTTTTGCTCCAAAGGTTTTGGAGTAAACGATAACGCATGTCAAAAAAAGGCAGAATTCAGAAATTTGAAAGCACTAAAAGTACTTTTCCTACAACTACAAACGACAAAATTGATTGTAGTGAATTTTTTTTTTTTTTTGAAGCTTTTATAGTTACTCCGAAAATACAATATATTGTGCAGAAACAAAGCAAATGAAGTAAGTTTTGGTTTTTTTTTGTTGAAATATGTTTTAAATCGTTTATAGTTGTTTATCCGAAAAAAATTTTTTTTTGCTTTAAAGGTAATCGATAACGCATGTCAAAAAAAGGCAGAATTCAGCAATTTGAAAGCACTAAAAGTACTTTTCCTACAACTACAAACGACAATATTGATTGTAGTGAAATTTTTTTTGTAGCTTTTATAGTTACTCCGAAAATACAATATATTGTGCAGAAACGAAGCAAATGAGGTAGAATTTGCTTTTGTTTTTTTTTTGTTGAAATATGTTTTAAATCGTTTGTAGTTTTTTATCCGAAAAAAAATTTTTTTTTGCTCCAAAGGTTTCGGAGTAATCGATAACGCATGTCAAAAAAAGGCAGAATTCAGAAATTTGAAAGCACTAAAAGTACTTTTCCTACAACTGCAAACGACAAAATTGATTGTAGTGAATTTTTTTTTTTTTTTTTGCTTTTATAGTTACTCCGAAAATACAATATACTGTGCAGAAACCGAGAAAATTAAGTAAATTTTGTTTTTTTTTTGTTGAAATATGTTTCAAATCGTTTGTAGTTTTTTATCCGAAAAAAAAAATTTTTTGCTCCAAAGGTTTCGGAGTAATCGATAACGCATGTCAAAAAAGGCAGAATTCAGCAATTTGAAAGCACTAAAAGTACTTTTCCTACAACTACAAACGACAAAATTGATTGTAGTGAAATTTTTTTTTGTAGCCTTTATAGTTA
Organism: Campiglossa producta; assembly: GCA_964058755.1. NCBI lineage: Eukaryota > Metazoa > Arthropoda > Insecta > Diptera > Tephritidae > Campiglossa > Campiglossa producta. Next base: position 131,489,820 of record CAXKVI010000001.1, on the reverse strand, counting down.
CTTTTCCTACAACTACAAACGACAATATTGATTGTAGTGAAATTTTTTTTGTAGCTTTTATAATTACTCCGAAAATACAATATATTGTGCAGAAACGTAGCAAATGAAGTAGATTTTGGTTTTGTTTTTTTTCGTTGAAATATGTTTTAAATCGTTTGTAGTTTTTTATCCGAAAAAAAATTTTTTTTTTTTTATTGAAATATGTTTTAAATCGTTTGTAGTTTTTTATCCGAAAAAAAAATTTTTTGCTCCAAAGGTTTCGGAGTAATCGATAACGCATGTCAAAAAAGGCAGAATTCAGCAATTTGAAAGCACTAAAAGTACTTTGCCTACAACTACAAACGACAAAATTGATTGTAGTGAAATTTTTTTTTGTAGCTTTTATAGTTACTCCGAAAATAAAATATACTGTGTAGAAACCAAGCAAATTAAGTAAATTTTGATTTTTTTTCTTTGTTGAAATATGTTTTAAATCGTTTGTAGTTTTTTATCCGAAAAAAAAAAATTTTTTTTTGCTCCAAAAGTTTCGGAGTAATCGGTAACGCATGTCAAAAAAGGCAGAATTCAGCAATTTGAAAGCACTAAAAGTACTTTTCCTACAACTACAAACACAAAATTGATTGTAGTGAATTTTTTTTTTGTAGCTTTTATAGTTACTCCGAAAATACAATATATTGTGCAGAAACCAAGCAAAAGAAGTAAATTTTGGTTTTTTTTTGTTGAAATATGTTTTAAATTTTTTTTTGCTCCAAAGGTTTCGGAGTAATCGGTAACGCATGTCAAAAAAAGGCAGAATAGTACTTTTCCTACAACTACAAACGACCAAATTGATTGTACTGAAATTATTTTTTAAATCGTTTATGGCTTTTTATCCGAAAAAAAAAATTTTTCTCCAAAGGTTTCGGAGTAATCGATAACGCATGTCTAAAAAAGGCAGAATTCAATTTGAAAGCACTAAAAGTACTTTTCCTACAACTACAAACGACAAAATTGATTGTAGTAATTTTTTTTTTTGTAGCTTTTATAGATACTCCGAAAATACAATATATTGTGCAGAAACCAAGCAAATTAAGTAAATTTCGGTTTTTTTGTTGAAATATGTTTTAAAGCGCGATAACGCATGTCAAAAAAAGGCAGAATTCAGCAATTTGAAAGCACTAAAAGTACTTTTCCTACAACTACAAACGACAAAATTTATTGATTGGTTCCCTATGTACAGTCACTTCTCAGAGCAGAAAACACAGGACATCGCCATGGATCTCTGCGCAGTGGAACCACCCGGGGTTTTACCTCGGCCAAGGACTGTCACTTTCAATGTAACCCTGTTTAGTATGTTTTGTCCCATTCCGAAACTATCATCCTCCCCCCTTGCAGCAGGGCTGCAAGATATTCTATTGTTACGGGCGGGCGTTGAGCCTAACCCTGGACCAAAAGAATGGATATGCAGTGTCTGTTGCAAAAAGATATATATTAAACGGTCGCATTCTGTGCAATGCTTCTCGTGTAAGAGATGGCTCCATAAATCTGGATGTTCAGGGCTTAACCTTAACATCCCCAGACCCCGTACTTTCTTTAGTACTTTCATGGCCCCTTGTTGTTTGCGCCCTCGGGCGTCCCGCGGTAAGCGCCGTTCAAGCGCACCCCTACCGCCACTTTCTAGTAGCAATACTAATAGTAATAATAATAATGTCTTAACGACTAGCAGCACTTCTGCTATACCCGCCACACAAACTCCAGACTGTTGCTCGTGTCTTATGGCGTCAACATCACGCGCAGCAGCTCAACACTCTTGCTCCCACAGGAGCAGTTTAGACATGAGCAACTCCGAGCACCAGTCTCTCTCTGTTTCTATGTCATACCCCCCTCCCGTTTAATTTCTCACGTGAGTCAGGATCAACATCTTCTCGCACCTGTCTCTACGTGTACTGTTCGTCGGCAAAGATTATACACGCTCGCGTCATCGGTCAAATGCAATAACTGCTTAGGCCAATGCCACGTACATTTATGCTCTGGGCTCGCTAACAGGAACCTCTGGACGGATGCGTTCATCGCACCATGCTGTAACACACCTCAACCTACGACGCCAGCCAACCCGGTTACACCGGGTCCACAGCTAACTAGGCTGAGGCACAGCCTTGGTCTTAGCCTACCAACACCTGGGCGAACACATCCGTCTCTCACGCCTATGGTTAACTCGACATCGACCCCACCGGCGCATTTCCAAATCTTACAGCACAACTGTAACGGATTAACTGGTAAGATCGCAGAGATAACTAATTTGATGACGCAATATGACATAAAACTTGCCGCAGTCCAAGAAACCAAGCTCAGTCCTAGGTCGGACCTCATTACCTATGGCGGATATAACATCCACCGGAAAGACCGTCATAGAGTAACAGGAGGTCTGGGAGGTGGTCTAGCGTTCATAACGCACAACTCTGTACAGTATCATCTATTTGATACCGACATCGAAGGAACGGATGATATCTTAGAAAGCCAAGGTATTACTATCCGTACAGGAGATGTCGGTCTGCAAATCATTAATATCTGCATACCCCCTGTCTCAAGTTGCCCCACCGGCTATCACCCCGACATTAGCCTGCTATTACGAGGAGATAACCGCGTGATCCTGGGCGACTTCAATGCGCACCACGACATGTGGCACTCAAACTTGCCAGCAGACAGTAGGGGGCATGTACTTGCAGAACAAATAGATGATACGGCTTTCTGTACATTGAACGGAGACGCCCCAACGAGAGTATCGGGTAACTGCTATAGTTCGCCAGATATTTCTATCGTAAGTGCAGGACTATTGAACAACACCAATTGGCGACCCATATTCACGTTGGCGTCTGACCATCTCCCAATAGTCATTACAATCGAACGACCGACGGACTTTATTACACCTGAGCATGGTACATATATTAACTTTACCAAGGCGGACTGGGACAGTTTTCAGACATATACGGACGAATCCTTGGCTGCTCTATCCATTCCTACGGACGTACGCAAAGGCGAACGAGACTTCCGCAACATCATTGACTCGGCCTCTAAACGCTTCATTTCTGCGGGTCGAATATCTCAAATAAGACCAAATTTACCCGCGGAGGCAGCGGCCATGGCTAGAGAAAGAGGTGAAGTGCGAAGTCTCAATCCCGCAGACCCCCGTATAAAGGATCTCAACGCGGAAATTCGTAGGTTGGTCGATAAACATAAACTGGCCAAATGGAAACAACACCTAGAGCAATGCAACCTCTCTGATGGTGTTGGCAAATTATGGACTACGGTCAAAGCTCTATCTAATCCAACGCAACACAAGGACAAAGTAGATATTACTTTCGGTGATAGGGTGAAGAAGGACCCTAGGGGATGTGCGAACTCCTTCTGTAGACAATTTGTACTACATTCCCCGCCCGATAGAGCTAAACGTAGAACCATGCGACAGGCGCGTAAATATAAAAACCAAAATACGCCCATTGTCATCACTGCCTCAGAGGTCAAGGAAGCCATCAGACAGGCTAAGCCCTCAAAATCCATCGGCACCGACGGCATTGCCATGAAGATGCTGAAACATCTAGGCCAGGAGGGACACAAATACTTAGCGGCTCTATTCAGTCTTTCACTGAACACTTTCGTCATTCCTGAAATATGGAAAAAGGCGAGAGTGGTTCCATTACTAAAACCTAGAAAACCGGCAAACATAGGCGATTCATATCGTCCTATATCACTTTTGTCACCGGTAGTGAAGACGCTAGAGTCCATTTTGCTCCCGTATTATACTGCAAATCTGCACCTGGCTAGTCATCAACATGGCTTCCGTAAGCTGCACAGCACCACCACCGCACTCAATGCCATTACAACTCAAATAAATAGCGGCCTAAATCAAAACCAACCAAATCACAGGACTGTGTTAGTGGCACTTGATCTGTCGAAAGCTTTTGACACCGTCAACCATGCCACTCTCATACAAGATCTGTAACGGATTAACTGGTTTAAAGAGATGGTCCGCTAATTATTTGAGTGGACGGCAGGCGTCGGTTAACTTTAGAAACGCAAAATCAAAACCTAGACATATTAGACAGGGGGTGCCACAGGGTGGTGTCCTATCCCCGACACTGTTTAATTTCTATCTATCGAAGATGCCCCCACCACCAGAGGGCGTCTCCGTCGTTTCATATGCCGACGACTGTACAATAATGGCGACGGGGAAGGGCCCCTATACTGATGAACTCTGTACGAGAATCAATGGTTACCTCTGCGACCTTTCCAGGTTTTCCACTGAGCGAGATCTGACAATATCTCCGACAAAATCAACGGCGACGCTTTTTACGACATGGACGCACCAGGTGAGAAATGAATTAGACATTTTCGTTGATGGCACTAAGCTACCAACTGTCAGCCACCCAAAGTTATTAGGGATGACACTGGATAATACTTTCTCATTTGCTGGTCATGTGTCTGCAATGGTCTCAAAGGTACGTGGTCGCAACAAGATCCTCAAGTCACTTGCCGGCAGTACTTGGGGAAAAGACAAAGAGACGTTGCTGGCTACATATAAGGCCATTGGCCGACCAGTCTTTGACTATGCTGCGCCCATATGGTCGCCTAATGTACATAACACCAACTGGACGAAGTTACAAGTCTGCCAAAATACTGCCATCAGAACTGCTACGGGATGTCTCCTCATGTCTTCCGAGTCTCACCTCCATCAGGAGGCAAAACTGCTCAATGTAAAAGAGCATGCGGAAAATGCTGAGCAGGCAATTCCTTCTGAATTGCCACAAGCCAGCACATCCAAACCGTCATCTTTTGGACATAGATCCGCCCCCGAGAGACATAAGGAGGCATCTCCGTAAGCACTATGATGAGATCCGGCATCATATTACCTTGCCGTTTGATCTGCAGAATCATAAGCGGGCTCTAACCGACATCCACACCGAGTCGGTAGACACTTTTGTCGGATCTCTACCTGTGAATCCCGTTCTGAACAGTCCTCCACCGGATATTGCTGAAGAAGAACGCACCTTACCAAGGGAGACAAGAGCGACCTTGGCACAGCTTAGGTCTGGATATAGTGTAAGGTTAAACTCCTACTTATCCAGACTTAATGATACAATCTTAAATACATGCCCTGCATGTGGTAGGAGCCCCCCATGATACTCTACATCTCTTCAATTGTTCATCTGAACCTACTCTTCTAACCCCTCTGTCCCTCTGGACAAACCCTGTTGAAACTGCACGTTTCCTTGGACTCCCCTTAGAAGAGCTTGATGAAGATCTTCGGAATGATCATACACTCTAGACAGGGCAATGCATTGTTAACAACAACAACAACAACAAAATTGATTGTAGTGAAATTTTTTTTTTAGCTTTTATAGTTACTCCGAAAATACAATATATTGTGCAGAAACGAAGCAAATGAAATAGATTTTGGTTTGGTTTTTTTTGTTGAAATATGTTTTAAATCGTTTGTAGTTTTTTATCCGAAAAAAAATTTTTTTTTTGCTCCAAAGGTTCGGAGTAATCGATAACGCATGTCAAAAAAAGGCAGAATTCAGAAATTTGAAAGCACTAAAAGTACTTTTCCTACAACTACAAACTACAAAATTGATTGTAGTGAAATTTTTTTTGTTTTTGTAGCTTTTATAGTTACTCCGAAAATACAATATATTGTGCAGAAACAAAGCAAATGAAGTAAATTTTGGTTTTTTTTTTTTGTTGAAATATGTTTTAAATCGTTTATAGTTGTTTATCCGAAAAAAAATTTTTTTTTTGCTTTAAAGGTAATCGATAACGCATGTCAAAAAAAGGAAGAATTCAGAAATTTGAAAGCACTAAAAGTACTTTTCCTACAACTACAAACTACAAAATTGATTGTAGTGAAATTTTTTTTGTTTTTGTAGCTTTTATAGTTACTCCGAAAATACAATATATTGTGCAGAAACCAAGCAAATTAAGTAAATTTTGTTTTTTTTTTTTTGTTGAAATATATTTTAAATCGTTTGTAGTTCTTTATCCGAAAAAAAGTTTTTTGCTCCAAAGGTTTCGGAGTGATCGATAACGCATGTCAAAAAAGGCAGAATTCAGCAATTTGAAAGCACTAAAAGCACTTTTCCTACATCTACAAACGACAAAATTTATTGTAGTGAATTTTTTTTTTGGTAGCTTTTATAGTTACTCCGAAAATACAATATATTGTGCAGAAACCAAGCAAATGGGGTCAATTTTTGTTTTTTTTTTGTTGAAATATGTTTTAAATCGTTCATGGTTTTTTATCCGAAAAAAAAAAATTTTTTTCTCCAAAGGTTTCGCAGTAATCGATAACGCATGTCAAAAACGGCAGAATTCAGCAATTTGAAAGCACTAAAAGCACTTTTCCTATAACTACAAACGATAAAATTGATTGTAATGAATTTTTTTTTGCAGCTTTTATAGATACTCCGAAAACACAATATATTGTGCAGAAACCAAGCAAATTAAGTAAATTTCGGTTTTTTTTGTTGAAATATGTTTTAAATCGCGATAACGCATGTCAAAAAAAGGCAGAATTCAGCAATTTGAAAGCACTAAAAGTACTTTTCCTACAACTACAAACGACAAAATTGATTGTAGTGAAATTTTTTTTTGTAGCTTTTATAGTTACTCCGAAAATACAATATATTGTGCAGAAACCAAGCAAATTAAGTAAATTTCAATTTTTTTTGTTGAAATATGTTTTAAATCGCGATAACGCATGCCAAAAAAAGGCAGAATTCAGCAATTTGAAAGCACTAAAATACTTTTCCTACAACTACAAACGACAAAATTGATTGTAGTGATTTTTTTTTTTTGTAGCTTTTATAGTTACTCCGAAAATACAATATATTGTGCAGAAACCAAGCAAATGGGGTAAATTTTGGTTTTTTTTTGTTGAAATATGTTTTAAATAGTTTATGGTTTATTATCCGAAAAAAATTTTTTTTTCTCCAAAGGTTTCGGAGTAATCGATAAAGCATGTCAAAAAAGGCAGAATTCAGCAATTTGAAAGCACTAAAAGCACATTTCCTACAACTACAAACGATAAAATTGATTGTAGTGAAATTTTATTTGTAGCTTTTATAGTTACTCCGAAAATACAATATATTGTGCAGAAACCAAGCAAATTAAGTAAATTTCGGTTTTTTTTGTTGAAATATGTTTTAAATCGCGATAACGCATGTCAAAAAAAGGCAGAATTCAGCAATTTGAAAGCACTAAAAGTATATTGTGCAGAAACCAAGCAAATGGGTAAATTTTGGTTTTTTTTGTTGAAATATGTTTTAAATCGTTTATGGTTTATTATCCGAAAAAAAAAATTTTTTTTCTCCAAAGGTTTCGGAGTAATCGATAACGCATGTCAAAAAAGGCAGAATTCAGCAATTTGAAAGCACTAAAAGCACATTTCCTACAACTACAAACGATAAAATTGATTGTAGTGAAATTTTTTTTGTAGCTTTTATAGTTACTCCGAAAATACAATATATTGTGCAGAAACAAAGCAAATGAAGTAAATTTTGGTTTTTTTTTTGTTGAAATATGTTTTAAATCGTTTATAGTTGTTTATCCGAAAAAAATTTTTTTTTTTGCTTTAAAGGTAATCGATAACGCATGTCAAAAAAAGGAAGAATTCAGCAATTTGAAAGCACTAAAAGTACTTTTGCTACAACTACAAACTACAAAATTGATTGTAGTGACATTTTTTTTTTGTAGCTTTTATAGTTACTCCGAAAATACAATATATTGTGCAGAAACCAAGCAAATTAAGTAAATTTCAGTTTTTTTTGTTGAAATATGTTTTAAATCGCGATAACGCATGTCAAAAAAAGGCAGAATTCAGCAATTTGAAAGCACTAAAAGTACTTTTCCTACAACTACAAACGACAAAATTGATTGTAGTGAATTTTTTTTTGTAGCTTTTATAGTTACTCCGAAAATACAATATATTGTGCAGAAACCAAGCAAATTAAGTAAATTTCAGTTTTTTTTGTTGAAATATGTTTTAAATCGCGATAACGCATGTCAAAAAAAGGCAGAATTCAGCAATTTGAAAGCACTAAAAGTACTTTTCCTACAACTACAAACGACAAAATTGATTGTAGTGAATTTTTTTTTGTAGCTTTTATAGTTACTCCGAAAATACAATATATTGTGCAGAAACCAAGCAAATTAAGTAAGTTTCAGTTTTTTTTGTTGAAATATGTTTTAAATCGCGATAACGCATGTCAAAAACGGCAGAATTCAGCAATTTGAAAGCACTAAAAGCACTTTTCCTATAACTACAAACGATAAAATTGATTGTAGTGAATTTTTTTTTTGCAGCTTTTATAGATACTCCGAAAACACAATATATTGTGCAGAAACCAAGCAAATTAAGTAAATTTCGGTTTTTTTTTGTTGAAATATGTTTTAAATCGCGATAACGCATGTCAAAAAAAGGCAGAATTCAGCAATTTGAAAGCACTAAAAGTACTTTTCCTACAACTACAAACGACAAAATTGATTGTAGTGAATTTTTTTTTGTAGCTTTTATAGTTACTCCGAAAATACAATATATTGTGCAGAAACCAAGCAAATTAAGTAAATTTCAGTTTTTTTTGTTGAAATATGTTTTAAATCGCGATAACGCATGCCAAAAAAAGGCAGAATTCAGCAATTTGAAAGCACTAAAAGTACTTTTCCTACAACTACAAACGACAAAATTGATTGTAGTGATTTTTTTTTTTTTGTAGCTTTTATAGTTACTCCGAAAATACAATATATTGTGCAGAAACCAAGCAAATGGGGTAAATTTTGGTTTTTTTTTGTTGAAATATGTTTTAAATCGTTTATGGTTTATTATCCGAAAAAAATTTTTTTTTCTCCAAAGGTTTCGGAGTAATCGATAAAGCATGTCAAAAAAGGCGGAATTCAGCAATTTGAAAGCACTAAAAGCACATTTCCTACAACTACAAACGATAAAATTGATTGTAGTGAAATTTTTTTTGTAGCTTTTATAGTTACTCCGAAAATACAATATATTGTGCATTTTTTTTTCTCCAAAGGTTTCGGAGTAATCGATAACGCATGTCAAAAAAAGGCAGAATTCAATTTGAAAGCACTAAAAGTACTTTTCCTACAACTACAAACGACAAATTTGATTGTAGTAAATTTTTTTTTTTTTTAGCTTTTATAGATACTCCGAAAATACAATATATTGTGCAGAAACCAAGCAAATTAAGTAAATTTCGGTTTTTTTTTGTTGAAATATGTTTTAAATCACGATAACGCATGTCAAAAAAAGGCAGAATACAGCAATTTGAAAGCACTAAAAGTACTTTTCCTACAACTACAAACGACAATATTGATTGTAGTGAAATTTTTTTTGTAGCTTTTATAGTTACTCCGAAAATACAATGTATTGTGCAGAAACGAAGCAAATGAAGTAGATTTTGGTTTTGTTTTTTTTTTGTTGAAATATGTTTTAAATCGTTTGTAGTTTTTTATCCGAAAAAAAATTTTTTTTTTGCTCCAAAGGTTTCGGAGTAATCGATAACGCATGTCAAAAAAAGGCAGAATTCAGAAATTTGAAAGCACTAAAAGTACTTTTCCTACAACGACAAACGACAAAATTGATTGTAGTGAAATTTTTTTTTGTTTAGCTTTTATAGTTACTCCGAAAATACAATATATTGTGCAGAAACAAAGCAAATGAAGTAAATTTTGGTTTTTTTTGTTGAAATATGTTTTAAATCGTTTATAGTTGTTCATCCGAAAAAAATTTTTTTTTTTGCTTTAAAGGTAATCGATAACGCATGTCAAAAAAAGGCAGAATTCAGCAATTTGAAAGCACTAAAAGTACTTTTCCTACAACTACAAACGACAAAATTGATTGTTGTGAATTTTTTTTGTAGCTTTTATAGTTACTCCGAAAATACAATATATTGTGCAGAAACGAAGCAAATGAAATAGATTTTGGTTTTGTTTTTTTTTGTTGAAATATGTTTTAAATCGTTTGTAGTTTTTTATCCGAAAAAAATTTTTTTTTTTTATCCAAAGGTTTCGGAGTAATCGATAACGCATGTCAAAAAAAGGCAGAATTCAGAAATTTGAAAGCACTAAAAGTACTTTTCCTACCACTACAAACGACAAAATTGATTGTAGTGAAATTTTTTTTATTTTTGCAGCTTTCATAGTTACTCCGAAAATACAATATATTGTGCAGAAACCAAGCAAATGGGTAAATTTTGTTTTTTTTTGTTGAAATATGTTTTAAATCGTTTATGGTTTATTATCCGAAAAAAAAAATTTTTTTCTCCAAAGGTTTCGGAGTAATCGATAACGCATGTCAAAAAAGGCAGAATTCAGCAATTTGAAAGCACTAAAAGCACATTTCCTACAACTACAAACGATAAAATTGATTGTAGTGAATTTTTTTTTTGTAGCTTTTATAGTTACTCCGAAAATACAATATATTGTGCAGAAATCAAGCAAACTAAGTAAATTTCAGTTTTTTTTGTTGAAATATGTTTTAAATCGCGATAACGCATGCCAAAAAAAGGCAGACTTCAGCAATTTGAAAGCACTAAAAGTACTTTTCCTACAACTACAAACGACAAAATTGATTGTAGTGATTTTTTTTTTTTTTAGCTTTTATAGTTACTCCGAATATACAATATATTGTGCAGAAACCAAGCAAATGGGGTAAATTTTGGTTTTATTTGTTGAAATATGTTTTAAATCGTTTATGGTTTATTATCCGAAAAAAATATTTTTTTCTCCAAAGGTTTCGGAGTAATCGATAAAGCATGTCAAAAAAGGCAGAATTCAGCAATTTGAAAGCACTAAAAGCACATTTCCTACAACTACAAACGATAAAATTGATTGTAGTGAAATTTTTTTTGTAGCTTTTATAGTTACTCCGAAAATACAATATATTGTGCAGAAACCAAGCAAATTAAGTAAATTTCGGTTTTTTTTGTTGAAATATGTTTTAAATCGCGATAACGCATGTCAAAAAAAGGCAGAATTCAGCAATTTGAAAGCACTAAAACTACAAACGACAAAATTGATTGTAGTGAATTTTTTTTTTTAGCTTTTATAGTTACTCCGAAAATACAATATATTGTGCAGAAACCAAGCAATTGGGGTAAATTTTGTTTTTTTTTGTTGAAATATGTTTTAAATCGTTTATGGTTTATTATCCGAAAAAAAAATTTTTTTTCTCCAAAGGTTTCAGAGTAATCGATAAAGCATGTCAAAAAAGGCAGAATTCAGCAATTTGAAAGCACTAAAAGCACATTTCCTACAACTACAAACGATAAAATTGATTGTAGTGAAATTTTTTTTGTAGCTTTTATAGTTACTCCGAAAATACAATATATTGTGCAGAAACGAAGCAAATGAAATAGATTTTGGTTTTGTTTTTTTTTGTTGAAATATGTTTTAAATCGTTTGTAGTTTTTTATCCGAAAAAAAATTTTTTTTTTTGATCCAAAGGTTTCGGAGTAATCGATAACGCATGTCAAAAAAAGGCAGAATTCAGAAATTTGAAAGCACTAAAAGTACTTTTCCTACCACTACAAACGACAAAATTGATTGTAGTGAAATTTTTTTTGTTTTTGTAGCTTTTATAGTTACTCCGAAAATACAATATATTGTGCAGAAACCAAGCAAATGGGTAAATTTTGGTTTTTTTTGTTGAAATATGTTTTAAATCGTTTATGGTTTATTATCCGAAAAAAAAAAATTTTTTCTCCAAAGGTTTCGGAGTAATCGATAACGCATGTCAAAAAAGGCAGAATTCAGCAATTTGAAAGCACTAAAAGCACATTTCCTACAACTACAAACGATAAAATTGATTGTAGTGAAATTTTTTTTTGGAGCTTTTATAGTTACTCCGAAAATACAATATATTGTCCAGAAACCAAGCAAATTAAGTAAATTTCAGTTTTTTTTGTTGAAATATGTTTTATATCGCAATAACGCATGCCAAAAAAGGCAGAATTCAGCAATTTGAAAGCACTAAAAGTACTTTTCCTACAACTACAAACGACCAAAATTGATTGAAGTGAATTTTTTTTTTTTAGTTTTTATAGTTACTCCGAAAATACAATATATTGTGCAGAAACCAAGCAAATGGGGTAAATTTTGGTTTTTTTTGTTGAAATATGTTTTAAATCGTTTATGGTTTATTATCCGAAAAAAAATTTTTTTTCTCCAAAGGTTTCGGAGTAATCGATAAAGCATGTCAAAAAAGGCAGAATTCAGCAATTTGAAAGCACTAAAAGCACATTTCCTACAACTACAAACGATAAAATTGATTGTAGTGAAATTTTTTTTGTTTTTTGTAGCTTTTATAGTTACTCCGAAAATACAATATATTGTGCAGAAATCAAGCAAACTAAGTAAATTTCAGTTTTTTTTGTTGAAATATGTTTTAAATCGCGATAACGCATGCCAAAAAAAGGCAGAATTCAGCAATTTGAAAGCACTAAAAGTACTTTTCCTACAACTACAAACGACAAAATTGATTGTAGTGAATTTTTTTTTTTTTAGCTTTTATAGTTACTCCGAATATACAATATATTGTGCAGAAACCAAGCAAATGGGGTAAATTTTGGTTTTATTTGTTGAAATATGTTTTAAATCGTTTATGGTTTATTATCCGAAAAAAATATTTTTTTCTCCAAAGGTTTCGGAGTAATCGATAAAGCATGTCAAAAAAGGCAGAATTCAGCAATTTGAAAGCACTAAAAGCACATTTCCTACAACTACAAACGATAAAATTGATTGTAGTGAAATTTTTTTTGTAGCTTTTATAGTTACTCCGAAAATACAATATATTGTGCAGAAACCAAGCAAATTAAGTAAATTTCGGTTTTTTTTGTTGAAATATGTTTTAAATCGCGATAACGCATGTCAAAAAAAGCCAGAATTCAGCAATTTGAAAGCACTAAAACTACAAACGACAAAATTGATTGTAGTGAATTTTTTTTTTTAGCTTTTATAGTTACTCCGAAAATACAATATATTGTGCAGAAACCAAGCAATTGGGGTAAATTTTGTTTTTTTTTGTTGAAATATGTTTTAAATCGTTTATGGTTTATTATCCGAAAAAAAAATTTTTTTTCTCCAAAGGTTTCAGAGTAATCGATAAAGCATGTCAAAAAAGGCAGAATTCAGCAATTTGAAAGCACTAAAAGCACATTTCCTACAACTACAAACGATAAAATTGATTGTAGTGAAATTTTTTTTGTAGCTTTTATAGTTACTCCGAAAATACAATATATTGTGCAGAAACGAAGCAAATGAAATAGATTTTGGTTTTGTTTTTTTTTGTTGAAATATGTTTTAAATCGTTTGTAGTTTTTTATCCGAAAAAAAATTTTTTTTTTTGATCCAAAGGTTTCGGAGTAATCGATAACGCATGTCAAAAAAAGGCAGAATTCAGAAATTTGAAAGCACTAAAAGTACTTTTCCTACCACTACAAACGACAAAATTGATTGTAGTGAAATTTTTTTTGTTTTTGTAGCTTTTATAGTTACTCCGAAAATACAATATATTGTGCAGAAACCAAGCAAATGGGTAAATTTTGGTTTTTTTTGTTGAAATATGTTTTAAATCGTTTATGGTTTATTATCCGAAAAAAAAAAATTTTTTCTCCAAAGGTTTCGGAGTAATCGATAACGCATGTCAAAAAAGGCAGAATTCAGCAATTTGAAAGCACTAAAAGCACATTTCCTACAACTACAAACGATAAAATTGATTGTAGTGAAATTTTTTTTTGGAGCTTTTATAGTTACTCCGAAAATACAATATATTGTCCAGAAACCAAGCAAATTAAGTAAATTTCAGTTTTTTTTGTTGAAATATGTTTTATATCGCAATAACGCATGCCAAAAAAGGCAGAATTCAGCAATTTGAAAGCACTAAAAGTACTTTTCCTACAACTACAAACGACCAAAATTGATTGAAGTGAATTTTTTTTTTTTAGTTTTTATAGTTACTCCGAAAATACAATATATTGTGCAGAAACCAAGCAAATGGGGTAAATTTTGGTTTTTTTTGTTGAAATATGTTTTAAATCGTTTATGGTTTATTATCCGAAAAAAAATTTTTTTTCTCCAAAGGTTTCGGAGTAATCGATAAAGCATGTCAAAAAAGGCAGAATTCAGCAATTTGAAAGCACTAAAAGCACATTTCCTACAACTACAAACGATAAAATTGATTGTAGTGAAATTTTTTTTGTAGCTTTTATAGTTACTCCGAAAATACAATATATTGTGCAGAAACCAAGCAAATTAAGTAAATTTCGGTTTTTTTTTGTTGAAATATGTTTTAAATCGCGATAACGCATGTCAAAAAAAGGCAGAATTCAGCAATTTGAAAGCACTAAAAGTACTTTTCCTACATCTAAAAACGACAAAATTTATTGTAGTGAATTTTTTTTTTTTTGTAGCTTTTATAGTTACTCCGAAAATACAATATATTGTGCAGAAACCAAGCAAATGTTTTAAATCGTTTATGGTTTTTATCCGAAAAAAAAAATTTTGTTCTCCAAAGGTTTCGGAGTAATCGATAACGCATGTCAAAAAAAGGCAGAATTCAATTTGAAAGCACTAAAAGTACTTTTCCTACAACTACAAACGACAATATTGATTGTAGTGAAAATTTTTTTGTAGCTTTTATAGTTACTCCGAAAATACAATATATTGTGCAGAAACGAAGCAAATGAATTAGATTTTGGTTTTGTTTTTTTTTTGTTGAAATATGTTTTAAATCGTTTGTAGTTTTTTATCCGAAAAAAAATTTTTTTTTGCTCCAAAGGTTTCGGAGTAATCGATAACGCATGTCAAAAAAAGGCAGAATTCAGAAATTTGAAAGCACTAAAAGTACTTTTCCTACAACTACAAACGACAAAATTGATTGTAGTGAAATTTTTTTTTTCTAGCTTTTATAGTTACTCCGAAAATACAATATATTGTGCAGAAACAAAGCAAATGAAGTAAATTTTGTTTTTTTTTGTTGAAATATGTTTTAAATCGTTTATAGTTGTTTATCCGAAAAAAATTTTTTTTTTGCTTTAAAGGTAATCGATAACGCATGTCAAAAAAAGGCAGAATTCAGCAATTTGAAAGCACTAAAAGTACTTTTCCTACAACTACAAACGACAAAATTGATTGTAGTGAATTTTTTTTTGTAGCTTTTATAGTTACTCCGAAAATACAATATATTGTGCAGAAACCAAGCAAATGGGGTAAATTTTGGTTTTTTTTTGGTTGAAATATGTTTTAAATCGTTTATGGTTTTTTATCCGAAAAAAAAATTTTTTTCTCCAAAGGTTTCGGAGTAATCGATAACGCATGTCAAAAAAAGGCAGAATTCAATTTGAAAGCACTAAAAGTTCTTTTCCTACAACTACAAACGACAAAATTGATTGTAGTAATTTTTTTTTTGTAGCTTTTATAGTTACTCCGAAAATAAAATATATTGTGCAGAAACGAAGCAAATGAAATAGATTTTGGTTTGTTTTTTTTTTGTTGAAATATGTTTTAAATCGTTTGTAGTTTTTTATCCGAAAAAAATTTTTTTTTTGCTTTAAAGGTAATCGATAACGCATGTCAAAAAAGGCAGAATTCAGCAATTTGAAAGCACTAAAAGCACATTTCCTACAACTACAAACGATAAAATTGATTGTAGTAAAATTTTTTTTGTAGCTTTTATAGTTACTCCGAAAATACAATATATTGTGCAGAAACGAAGCAAATGAAATAGATTTTGGTTTGTTTTTTTTTTGTTGAAATATGTTTTAAATCGTTTGTAGTTTTTTATCCGAAAAAAAATTTTTTTTTGCTCCAAAGGTTTCGGAGTAATCGATAACGCATGTCAAAAAAAGGCAGAATTCAGAAATTTGAAAGCACTAAAAGTACTTTTCCTACAACTACAAACGACAAAATTGATTGTAGTGAAATTTTTTTTTTCTAGCTTTTATAGTTACTCCGAAAATACAATATATTGTGCAGAAACAAAGCAAATGAAGTAAATTTTGTTTTTTTTTGTTGAAATATGTTTTAAATCGTTTATAGTTGTTTATCCGAAAAAAATTTTTTTTTTGCTTTAAAGGTAATCGATAACGCATGTCAAAAAAAGGCAGAATTCAGCAATTTGAAAGCACTAAAAGTACTTTTCCTACAACTACAAACGACAAAATTGATTGTAGTGAAATTTTTTTTGTAGCTTTTATAGTTACTCCGAAAATACAATATATTGTGCAGAAACGAAGCAAATGAAATAGATTTTGGTTTGTTTTTTTTTGTTGAAATATGTTTTAAATCGTTTGTAGTTTTTTATCCGAAAAAAATTTTTTTTTTGCTTTAAAGGTAATCGATAACGCATGTCAAAAAAGGCAGAATTCAGCAATTTGAAAGCACTAAAAGCACATTTCCTACAACTACAAACGATAAAATTGATTGTAGTAAAATTTTTTTTGTAGCTTTTATAGTTACTCCGAAAATACAATATATTGTGCAGAAACCAAGCAAATTAAGTAAATTTCCCCTCGTGAAGGGTGGATACCTTGCCGCGGTACGAGGGCTTAAGTCGATAGCCACAGGGCTACGCTGCCCTTGTGATCATAGCTCCGTTTTTTTGTTGAAATATGTTTTAAATCGCGATAACGCATGTCAAAAAAAGGCAGAATTCAGCAATATGAAAGCACTAAAAGTACTTTTCCTACATCTAAAAATGACAAAATTTATTGTAGTGAATTTTTTTTTTTTTTTGTAGCTTTTATAGTTACTCCGAAAATACAATATATTGTGCCGAAACCAAGCAAATGTTTTAAATCGTTTATGGTTTTTATCCGAAAAAAAATTTTTTTTCTCCAAAGGTTTCGGAGTAATCGATAACGCATGTCAAAAAAAGGCAGAATTCAATTTGAAAGCAGTAAAAGTACTTTTCCTACAACTACAAACGACACAATTGATTGTAGTAAATTTTTTTTTTTGTAGCTTTTATAGATACTCCGAAAATACAATATATTGTGCAGAAACCAAGCAAATTAAGTAAATTTCCCCTCGTGAAGGGTGGATACCTTGCCGCGGTACGAGGGCTTAAGTCGATAGCCACAGGGCTACGCTGCCCTTGTGATCATAGCTCCGTACGGCACTTCATCACGAGAGCAGCCTAGCCTCTCTGGCGCGACGACAAAGATCTTCCCCCTCCCAATCCAGGGTGTTATGCGACCACGTGCCCATTGGACGTTTGCAGCCGGGAGGCAAATCGTGGCTGAACGGAGCCTCTCTGATACCGGGTCGCCTCAGAGAGTAAGCATGGCCTTACCGCGGTACGGGGCTCTGCCGCGGCGGACGACACATTTTCCCCTACTCTTCCCTTGACCCTAAGCTGGCCTTGTCCGGCGATGGGTCGTACGAACAAGATGAACTCAAATAACGCAAATAAAAACGAAAAACCCAAAAAACAAACAACGCCAAATTTCACCCCTCAGCAAAGGAGAGCTATGGAGGAGCAGGCGAGAAAGCAACAACAACGCCGGAGGACAACCTCCGTTCCACAATCGAGGGGGGGGGGGGGGGATCGACAGCGATGGCAACTACGAGTCGGTCAACCAACCCTCTATCGAGTAAGATTGACTTGATGGGAGCTAGCACCAGTGCGGTTGCCAACGCAGCTAAGCGGACAACGGCGGATGCTAAACTCCCATCAACCTCTGATATTTATTTATTTATTTATTTATTTAAAGTCGACACAGACAAAAAGCGGTCGACATAAAAGATATATACAAAGTAGAAAAGTTAAAAAGTACATATAAATTTACAGAATCTGTTGTAGATAAAATATAATCTTAATTCAATACATACATATATTTATATGAATAACAATTTAATTAAACAAAAATAGGACTATACTAAAGGGGAAATCACCGGATTCCCCTGTTGCGCTGTCGGAATGCACTAGATTCCGATCAGCACGCTGTCGGTTCGCATAGAGATTCCGATCAGTGTGCTGTCTGAATGCATTCGATTCCGATCAACGCCGAAAATGGCAGGACGTGACGCCAATCCAAAGATTACTAACGTTGTTGGAATGCAATCGATTCCAATCAACTCAGTAAGTAGAAGACCAAAGAAAGTATTACATTGGAATCTGCGCAAAAGTGGCAGGACGTGTATCAAATCGAAATATTTACGTTGTTGGAATGCATTCGATTCCAATCAACTGCTAGACCAAAGTTGAAAAGCATTCGTTTCCAATCCTTCATTACTCGATAAAATGTGTGTGCATATTTTCGAGAGTGATGTCAATCTGTTTCAGGCTAAAAAATCAAGTATTGCATTACGTAAAGAAGCAAAGTTACATTCCGCACTAAAACAGCTGTGCAAGTCATTGTAATATGAGCACCAAATGCGCAGGGGATCATTTTTAGCAAAGTTCTGGCGAAAAATGGGTAAGTGAAATGGAACATAATGTCGGGACAGCCTAACAGGCACAGCGAAATTCAATCGACTAAGAAGGTCGGAAGAATCCACCTCGCCTATTATCAGTTTGTGGAGGAACATTACCCCGAGTAATATTCTTCGATTTTCCAGAGACGGTAAGCGAATGAGAAGAAGCCTACTTCTGTAGGGTGGGAGGTGACGATTAGAGTCCCAATTAAGGCCGCGAAGCGCAAAGATCAAAAATTGCTTTTGAACTGACTCAATTCGATTTATATGAATTTGATATACAGGGCACCACACACATGAGCAATATTCAAGAATTGGACGAACCAAAGATGTATAAAGAACCTTAGTAAGATACGGGTCATCAAACTCTTTAGCCCACCTTTTGACGAATCCAAGTACACCCATCGCCTTATTAGCGATATACGAGATATGCATTTTAAAACTCAATTTAGGATCAAAAAGAACCCCTAGATCGTTTACAGTAGAGATACGCTCCAAAGGGGTACTATTTAGCAAATAAGGTTTTAAGACTGGCTTCACACGGTGGAATGTCATTTGTTTACATTTAGCGATATTTAAATCAAGTAAATTTCTTGAACACCATAATTGAAAAGAGTCCAAATCAGCCTGAAGGAGTAAACCAGTATCTTTACGTCTGTGGCAGCGGTCTTACGACCTGGCCTCGGAGTTTCGAAGAGGAAGGAAGCTGCAACTGAGATTTCGGCAAGGGGAGCGACCGCGATGGCAACTACGGGTCCGTACTCCCGGGAGACATCTCCCCGCCGCTTCACATACCACGAGAAAAGATTGGCTGCAAGGATCCTGAAGAGGTATGAAGGGGTACCGCAGGAGTCGCTGTCGCCGAATTCCAGGAAATCGGTAGAGCTAGCGAAAGCTGTGATACCGGACTTCCAAAAATCTTACATGCCAAAGAGGTTAAAAGTTAACCCTTTCAAGCGCCAGAGATCGGACCTGGAGTTAGGCATCAGAATACCTCTGGAGCGGGCAAACTAAGCTTTGCTGAGGTAACCAAGGACAGGATCCTTATAGGCGTCCTTGACCGAGGCAATGACCGTCTGGCCATCCCCAAGGACCGGTGGCGTTACGTGCGAAATGAACTCGGCAACATTCTTCTTAACGTTGCTCCGGAGTTTCCGGGTAGTTCGGCGCGAGTAACGGATGCGGGCTGGCACCAGGGTCAGATCAAATTTCTCGCATGCGACTATGCAAAAACCGTAGCACTGTATAAGGCAGCAGCTGCTAAACTGGGTGAAGTCTACAAGGGCGCAAAGATAGAGGTCGTCGACTGGAAGGACATTCCAGCTCGTCCAAGGGCAAGGGCGTGGATTCCGGCCATCCCTGACGAACCCGACAGAATTCTCGGGATGCTACGGCTAATGAATCCGTCCCTCCCAACGCATTACTGGAGTGTCAATCTGGTCGGGGATGCGGTGGGGCCCGACAGACAGGTGGTGTTCACCATGAATAAAGAGTCAATCGAGCCCCTCAAAAGGTGCAATGGCCTAGTACACTACAGCGTAGGCCAGATCGTTATCCACGTATATCGTGGTGATGCTCAGCGCGCTGCCTTCTCGGCTGCTCCGGGGGAACCGGAAAACGAATTACCAGAAGAGGAAGCGGAGGATTCCGATGCGGAAAGCATGTTATCCGCCACGTCCCTTGCCGATAGTGCTGTGAACAACTCGGAGATGGAGGACAGCCTACAGGACGAGGAAGTTCTCGACGTCACGGTGGAAGCAGCCAACGCTGAGCGATTAACATATAACGCTACAGGCCGCAGGACTCCTGCAACGCCATATCGGGCAGGTAATCGGAACAACTCGTCGTTGATAGGCAACCTCCGGGATGGGGCAAACCTCGACGACATGGGGACGGCAGGGAAGTCTGTGCGCTCTCATGTTGGTGGTGCTTCAGATTAATCTGCACAAATCTAAAGTGGCTTCGGCTGTTTTAAGTAGTCGTCTTTCTAAAGGCGACGTGGATGTGGTCCTCATCCAAGAACCCTGGGTCAATAGCTCGAGAATCTGCGGATTGGGGACTAAGGGCTTCAAGCTCATTCGAGCCAGCGGGGAGAGCAAAGTCAGAACGCGTATTTTGGTCAAGTCTGAGTTGAACTCCTTTCTCCTACCTAACTACACCAATGGCGATATTACCGCTATCAGTCTAACGGTCGACAGCACCCGCCTGACGGTGGCGTCGGTCTATATGCCCTACGACGCCGAAGAACCCCCACCACAAACGGAGGTGAAAGACCTGGTGTCAAATTTCTGCACGGGTAATCTTATTATTGGAGCGGCCGCTAATGCTCACCATGTCCAATGGGGGAGTTCCGATATCAATGCCAGGGGCGAGTCTCTGTTTGATTACCTCTTAACAACCAACCTGGTAATTTGCAACGTGGGTAATAAGCCTACTTTTATCATTAAGACCCGTAGGGAGGTCATAGACCTCACTATCTGTAGTGAAGGCGCTTATGGGTGGGTCAGAAAATGGCGGGTTCTGGAAGAACATTCATTCTCCGACCACCGTTACATAGAGATGGTTTTAGACTTTATTGTAGAACAACCAATCATGAAGCGCAATCCACGTAACACAAATTGGCAGTTACACAATGAAATATTAGACAGAGACCTCCCAGTACTGCCGTCACAAGCCCCCTCATCAGTAGAGGAGCTGGAGGATCTTGTTACTACATTTACATCGGCGCTCTCAAATGCTCTAGGACAGGCTTGTCCAGTGCCAAAACCACGCGGTAAACACAGGCCACATTGGTGGTCCTACGATTTGGACTCGTTCCGCAAATCATGCCGGAAACACTTTAACAAGGCCAAGAGCCTCGGCTCTGAGCCTCATTGGCACGAATATAAAGCTAAACCAAGGGCCTACAAAAAAGCTCTGAGACAGGTGAAGAGGACTTCGTGGAGAAATTTCTGCACTGGCGTCGAAAAGGTCGACGACACAGAGAGACTTAGACGAGTCCTCTCGAAAAGTCAAACAGCCATCAGCTATTTGCGAAAAACTGACGGATCCTGGACCAGTACGGAAGAGGAAACCCTTGAGCTGCTCTTGAACACACATTTTCCGGGGAATCTGCATGACGCACCACTAGTACCTGCAACAAACCTGGCAGTAAAAATACCCATCACTGAGGAAAGGGTAAGGTGGGCAGTTAAGAGCTTTGAACCGTATAAGGCTGCCGGGCCGGACGGGATTATCCCCGCGCAACTTATAAACACGTTGGAGACATCAACTAAATGGCTGGTATTTCTCTTCACAGCCTGCCTGGCTCTCAACCACATACCGGGCTCCTGGAGAAGCGCCACGGTAGTGTTTATCCCTAAGGCTGGGAAGGCATCCCACTACGAGCCAAAAGACTACAGACCGATCAGTCTCTCGTCCTTTGCACTCAAAACCTTTGAGAGGATACTAAGCGACTACCTCTCAACGACTATTGATAGCAACCTAATCTCTAGCTATCAGCATGCATACACCAAGGGTAAATCAACAGAAACCGCTCTGCACAGCCTAGTATCTGTCATTGAGAAATCGCTGTGTGAAAAGTACTACTGTCTCGTGGCCTTCCTAGACATTGAGGGGGCTTTCAACAATATAAGCCCGGAGGCTATCAACTCCGCTCTAACTAATCTGGGCGTAGATAGACCTCTAACTGGTTTAATTGACCAACTTTTAATGGGAAGGAAAATAGCTTCTTCACTTGGTACGGTTGAGTTATCACGATATGTCACAAGGGGAACACCCCAGGGTGGTGTTCTTTCCCCGCTTTTATGGAACCTCACAGTCAACTCGTTGCTACGTGACACAAGCTGGGGGGGCGGGAAGATAGTGACATACGCAGACGATTTAGCTATTGCATTCAGAGGCAAGTTCCCACAAACTCTGTGTGACCTGATGCAAGTAGCACTGCGAGAAGTTTCGACGTGGTCCTCTCGCTGCGGACTTAGTATCAACCCGGGGAAAGTGGAACTTGTCCTCTTCACCAACCGGTACAAAATACCGCCACTAAGCCTACCAGAACTAGATGGCACGCGCCTGGGCTTGTCGGATAAGGCCAAGTTTCTAGGCATAGTTCTGGACAGGAAACTGAATTGGAAGGAGAATGTTCTTCAGCGCCAGAAGAAAGCTTGCATCGCGCTTTACACATGCAAAAGAGCCATTGGCAAAAAATGGGGGCTCAGCCCTAGAGTATGCAGTTGGATCTACACGGCCATCATTCGTCCAATCATGCTATATGGAGTCGTCGTATGGTGGCCTGCGCTGAGCAAGGCAACATACCTGAATCTGTTGCGGAAAGTCCATAGATCCAATATGATCTGTATAAGCGGTGCGCTAAGGACAACGCCCAACGAAGCCCTCCATGTCATTCTGGGCATTTTGCCACTTGATCTGGAAGGGTTTCGGTCAGCAGCGGCATCAGCTCTGCGCCTAAGAGAAGCCTCCAGTTGGGGTGCGGGTACTATTGGACACTCCGGTATTCTGGAATCTTACAGCTTTCTCCCTCTAAGCACAGATCGTTGTGCGACCACTACAGTCGGCGATAGCTGTTTCAAAATAAACATTCCCAGCAGAGAAGACTGGGAGAGGACGGATTGGTGTCCCGAAACAAATAGTGGCACTTCCAAATACACCGACGGGTCGAAGTTGGACGGCAGAGTTGGAGGAGGGGCTTATTCAAGGGATTTGGATCTTGAGCTCTCCTTCAGACTACCTGATCATTGTAGCGTCTTCCAGGCGGAAGTCTCGGCAATCCTGGGCGCCGCGGCCTGGTTATCAAACGTGTTATCGGAGAAGATATCGCTATTTTCAGCGATAGCCAAGCGGCCATCAAATCCCTTGGCTCATACACGTTCAACTCTGAACTGACGCTCAGCTGTCGTCGATCTCTTCAGGAGATGGCCCAACAGAACCGCGTAAACCTCATATGGGTCCCGGGACATAGGGACATTGAGGGAAACTGTAAGGCAGACGAGCTTGCCAGGCAGGGCACGACCAAGCAGGTTCTTCAGGATAAAGAGTGCTTAGGTATGCCGTTTGCAACATGCAAACTAATGCTGAAGGAGCACACACTCCGTCAAGCCAACGAAAGATGGCTGCAATCCCCAGGGTGTCGGATATCGAAACAAACCTGGCCAAAATGGGATCTTAAAAGGTCTAGACGCATTTATGCCCTAACTAGGAGGGAAATCTGCATATTGATAGGGGCTAAGTGTGCCCTACCGACGATGCTGCAGGAGGTGCAATGATGATGAGGAGGAGGAAACAGTGGAACACCTCATCTGCAAGCTCCGTTCCTGGATAGCCTAAGCCAGATCGCGGAACTAGACATAAAGGACTTGATGGCCTTCATAAAGTCATCTAAGTGGTTCGAGGAGGAGTAACGGTGTCGGTTTAGGAGTGTCAGTCCCGGGATTCTGCTATGTGGAAAATCCCAACAACTCAGGGATTTTCCCTTTGGCTGGGTCCCGGGACTGACTTTCCCTGTGTTGGTGGTATCACAACGGGCCTTTCAAAACTGGCCTAAGTGTGCCTCTGCGGCAGCCACTTGAACCTAACCTAAGTAAATTTCGGTTTTTTTTTTGTTGAAATATGTTTTAAATCTTTTGTAGTTTTTTATCCGAAAAAAAATTTTTTTTTTACTCCAAAGGTTTCGGAGTAATCGGTAACGCTTGTCAAAAAACGCAGAATTCAGCAATTTGAAAGCACTAAAAGTACTTTTCCTACAACTACAAACGACAAAATTGATTGTAGTGAATTTTTTTTTGTAGCTTTTATAGTTACTCCGAAAATACAATATATTGTGCAGAAACCAAGCAAATGGGGTAAATTTTGGTTTTTTTTTTGGTTGAAATATGTTTTAAATCGTTTATGGTTTTTTATCCGAAAACAAATTTTTTTTTCCAAAGGTTTCGGAGTAATCGATAACGCATGTCAAAAAAAGGCAGAATTCAATTTGAAAGCACTAAAAGTACTTTTCCTACGTGAAGGGTGGACACCTTGCCGCGGTACGAGGGCTTAAGCCGATAGCCACAGGGCTGCGCTGCCCTTGTGATCATAGCGCCGCCGGTACTACATCACGAGAGAAGCCAAGCCTCTCTGGCGCGGCGACTAAGATCTTCCCCCTCCCAATCCAGGGTGTTATGCGACCACGTGCCCATTGGACGCTTGCAGCCGGGAGGCAAATCGTGGCTGTAATCGAACGGATACCGGGCCGCCTCGGAGAGTAACTATGGCCTTACCGCGGTATGGGGCTCTGCCGCGGCGGACGACACATTCCCCATACTCTTCCTATGACCCTAAACTGGCCTTGCCCGGCGAGGGGTCGTATGAACAAGATGAAAAATAGTAATAAAAACCCTAAAACTAATAATACAACCATGTATACTGCACAGCAGAGGAGGAAAATGCTGGAGCAAGCGAGAACGCAACGTCGGAGGACAAACTCCATTTCTTTATCAGCCGAGAGATCGACAGCGATGGCAACTACGAGTCGATTAGCTCTGGATAATAAGGGGGCAATCCCCAAAGTAAGTACCGGTACAAACACGGTGAGGGTATTTCACAAGAGACGCTATCGCCGAATGCTAGGAAGACGGTGGAGATGGCTGAAGCTATCTTACCGAACTTCCAAAGCGATTACGCGCCAAAGAAGGTTAATATAAATCCCTTCAAACGCCAGAGATCGGACGTGGATTTAAAACCTCACCCGAAGCGGCAGCAACACGCCCCCGTAATGGGTAAACTCAGCTTTGCTGAAGTGACTAGGGATAGGATCCTCATAGGCGTCATTGACCGAGGTAATGAAAGCTGGGCCATCCCTAGGGACCAGTGGCGGTACGTCCGGAACGCTATCGGTAACGCCCTTCTCGACATTATGGATGAGTCTCCGGGTGCCACTCCGATGGGTTCTGATGCGGGATGGCACCAGGGCCGAATCAATGTATTCGCTTGCGAGGATGCAAAAACTGTTGCACTGTACAAGGCAGCAGCTGCAAGACTAGGTGAGATCTACCAAGGGGCAAGAATCGAGGTTGTCGACTGGAAGGACATCCCGGCTCGGCCAAGGGCAAGAGCGTGGATTCCTGCTATCCCTGCTGAACCTGAGAGAATTCTCAGGATGCTCAGGATCATGAACCCGTCTCTCCCGACGCAGGACTGGGCTGTCAATCTGGTCGAGGACGCGGTAGGGCCTGACAGGCAAGTGGTCTTCACCTTGAATAAGGAGGCACTCGAGCCCCTTAAACGGTGCAATGGACGAGTGCACTACGGCATGGGTCAGATCGTGATCCACGTATACCGCGGCGATGCACAGCGCGCTGCTATTTCGGCTGCACCGGAGGACTCGGACATCGCAGTGCCGGAAGGGGAGTCGGAGATGTCCGACTCGGAAAGTATGGTATCTGCCACGTCAAATGGCGAAGGAGCAGTGAACAGCTCGGAGATGGGAGACAGCCTGCTGGACGGGGAAGACCTCAACGTCACAGTGATAGCAGCTAGTCCTGAGCGCACCAACGTTGACACTGCCACAGTTAGCAGGATCTCTGCCACGCCAAACCGTGGTCTGAACAAATCGTCGTTGAAAGATAAGCCTCCAGACGAGGTGGAACTCGACGATACGGTGGCAGGGAAGTCTGAGCACTCTCATGTTGGTGGTGATTCAGATAAACCTGCACAAATCTAAAGCAGCCTCGGCTGCTTTAATCAGTCGTCTCTCTAAAGGCGACATAGATGTGGTCCTCATCCAAGAACCCTGGGTCAACAGCTCAAGGATTTGCGGTTTGGGGACTAAGGGTTTTAAGCTTATTCGAGCCAGCGAGGGGGGCAGGGTTAGAGCCTGTATTTTGGTTAAGTCTGAGCTGAATGCATTTCTCTTGCCCAACTATACCAATGGTGACGTTACAGCTGCCAGTTTAACAGTCGACAGTACCAGTCTGACGATGGCGTCGGTCTATATGCCCTACGACGCCGAAGAACCTCCGCCGCAGAGGGAGGTAAAAGACCTGGTGGCAAATTTTTCCATGGGTCATCTTATTATCGGAACTGACGCCAATGCTCATCACGTCCAGTGGGGAAGCTCCGATATCAATGCTAGAGGAGAGTCGTTGTTTGACTATTTGTTAACAACTAACCTGGTAGTTTGCAACGTGGGTAACGAACCTACGTTTATTACTAAAACCCGTGGGGAGGTAATAGATCTCACTATTTGCAGCGAAGGCGCTTATGAGTGGGTCAGTGGCGCGTTCTCGATGAGCACTCATTCTCCGACCACCGGTACGTAGAAATAGTTCTAGACTTTTCTGTTGAGCAGCCGGTTATGAAACGCAACCCACGTAACACTAACTGGCAGCTACACAATGAAATACTATCTAGGGACTTACCAGCACTGCCCCCACAAGTCCCGTCATCAGTAGGGGAGTTGGAGGATCTGGTAAAGACCTTTACAACGGCGCTCTCGAATGCCTTAGAGCAGGCTTGCCCAGTGCCAAAACCACGCGGTAAACATAGGCCGCATTGGTGGTCCTACGACCTGGACTCGCTCCGAAAATCATGTAGGACACAATTTAATAAGGCCAGGAGCCTTGGCACGGAGACTCAATGGCTCGAATATAAAGTTAAACTCAGGGCCTACAAAAAAGCTCTGAGGCAGGCGAAGAGAGTATCGTGGAGAAATTTCTGCACTGGGGTCGAAAATGTCGACGATACAGCGAGACTTAGACGAGTGCTCTCAAAAACTCAAACAGCCACAAGCTATTTGCGCAAACCTGACGGATCCTGGACCAGCACGGAGAGGGAAACTCTGGAATACGCACTTCCCAGGGAACTTGCATGAGGAACCCGTAGCACCTACAACAAACCTGGCTGTATACATACCCAGCACGGAGGAAAAGGTTAGGTGGGCGGTTAAAAGCTTCGAACCGTTCAAGGCTGCCGGGCCAGACTGGATTATTCCCGCACAACTCATAAACACGCTGGAGACATCAGCCAAATGGCTGGTATTTCTCTATACAGCCTGCCTTTCTCTTAGCTACATTCCGTGCTTCTGGAGAAGTGCCACGGTAGTGTTTATTCCTAAGGCGAGGAAGGCGTCTCATTAAGAGCCCAAGGACTACAGGCCGATCAGTCTCTCATCCTTTGTGCTCAAAACCTTCGAGAGGATAATAAATGACTACCTCTCCTCTACTATTGATAGCAACCTGATCTGTAGCTATCAGCATGCATACACCAAAGAGAAATCTACAGAAACTGCGCTTCACAGCCTAGTTTCTGTTATTGAAAAATCGCTGTATGAGAAGGAGTACTGTCTTGCGGCCTTTTTAGATATTGAAGGAGCCTTCAACAACATAAGCCCTGATGCTATAAACACCGCTTTAACAAGTCTGGGCATAAGCATGTCTCTTATTGGACTTATTGATCAACTGCTAAGGGGTAGACGAATAGTTTCATCACTGGGCTCGGTTGACTTATCACGCTATGTCACAAGGGGAACGCCTCAGGGTGGTGTTCTCTCCCCGCTTCTATGGAACCTCACTGTCAACTCGATGCTGCGAGACAAAAGCTGGGGGGGCGGGAAGGTATTGGCATATGCAGACGACTTAGCTATAGTATATAGGGGCAAATTCCCACAAATCCTGTGCGACTTGATGCAAGTAGCACTGCGAGAGGTTTCCTCATGGTGCTCGCGCTGCGGACTGAGCATCAACCCGGGAAAAGTAGAACTGGTTCTTTTCACCAACCGCTATAAGATACCACCGCTAATACTACCAAAACTAAATGATGTGCACCTGAACCTGGCTGACAAAGCCAAGTTCTTAGGCACAGTTCTGGATAGGAAACTAACCTGGAAGGAGAATGTTCTTCAGCGCCAGAAGAAAGCGTGTATTGCACTCTACACATGCAAAAGAGCCATTGGAAAGAAATGGGGGCTCAGCCCCAAAATATGCAAATGGATCTACACTGCAATCATTCGACCAATCATGCTCTTTGGAGTTGTGGTATGGTGGCCTGCGCTGAGCAAGGCAACAAGCCTTAATCTGCTAGGTAAAGTACACAGATCTTGCATGATCTGTATAAGCGGTGCGTTAAGAACAACGCCCAATGAAGCACTCCAGGCCATTCTTGGCATTTTGCCACTCGATCTGGAAGGGCACCGGGTAGCAGCAGCATCGGCTCTGCGTCTGAGGGAAACGTCCAGCTGGGGCGAAAGCACTACTGGACACGCCTGTATTTTGGGATCCTATAGCTTTCTTCCGCTGAGCACAGATCGTTGTGCGACCACAACAGTCGGAGATAGCGGTTTTAAAATCAACATTCCCAGCAGGGAAGAATGGGAGAGCACGGATCGGAGTTCCGCCACTCATGGCGGCACTTCCATTTATACTGATGGCTCGAAGTTAGACGGCAGAGTTGGAGGAGGGGTTTATTCAAAGGATCTAAACCTTGAGCTCTCCTTCAGACTACCTGATCACTGCAGTGTCTTCCAGGCTGAAGTTTCAGCAATCATGGACGCCGCGGCTTGGATAGGCCAACACACTATCGGACAGGACATTTTTATATTCAGCGACAGCCAGGCGGCCATCAAATCCCTTGGCTCTTATTCGTTCAACTCTGAACTGACGCTCAGCTGTCGTCGATCTCTACAAGAGATGGCCCAACAGAATCGCGTGAACCTCACATGGGTCCCGGGGCATAGGGACATTGAGGGAAATTGTAGGGCAGACGAACTTGCGAGGCAGGGCACGACCAAGCAGGTTCTTCGGGATAAAGAGCGCTTAGGTATGCCGTTTGCCACATGCAAGCTTATGCTGAAGGAGCACACACTCCGCCAAGCCAACGAAAGATGGCTGCAATCTCCAGGATGCCGGATATCCAAAGAAACCTGGCCGAAATGGGATCATAAAAGATCAAGACAAATTTATGCCCTAAGGAGAAGAGAAATCTCCATATTAATAGGCGTATTAACTGGGCACTGCCTCATTGGTAGGCACGCAGAAAGACTTGGTGTGCCCTACCGACGATGCTGTAGGAGTTGTAAGGATGATGAGGAGGAGGAAACGGTGGAGCACCTCATCTGCAACTGCCCGGCTTTAAGTGGCGCGAGAATGCGCTTTTTGGGAGTTCCCTTCCTGGTTAGCCTACGCCAGGTCACGGAGCTGGACATAAAGGACCTGATGGCCTTCATCAAGTCATCTAAATGGTTCGAGGAGGAGTAACGGTGTCGGTATAGGAACGTCAGTCCCGGGATTCTGCTATGTGGAGAATTCCGTTAACACCGGGATTTTCCATATGGCAGGGTCCCGGAACTGACTTTCCTAGTGTTGGTGGTATCACAACGGGCCTTTTAATACTGGCCTAGGTGTGCCTCTGGCGGCCGCCGTGGTTTAGCGGTTAAGTGTTCGGCCTTCTACACCAAGTCGTGGCGGTTCGATGCCCGGCAAAAGTAACATCAAAAATTATTTAGAAAAACAATTTTTCTAAACGGGGTCGCCCCTCGGCAGTAGTTTGGCAAACTCTCCGGGTGTATTTCTGCCATGAGAAGCTTCTCAGCAAAAAATTCATTTGCTTTGCAAGTGCCGTTCGGAGTCGGCAAAAAACTGTAGGTCCCGCCAACTTGTAGGAAAAACTTAAAAGCAACACACCACAAGTTGGAAAGAGAAGCTTGGCTAAAAATCTCGTTAGAGGTTAAGATAACCTGTTGGTATATCGCCGCCATTAGTTTTTTTTTTTTTTTTAGGTGTGCCTCTGCGGTAGCCACTTGAACCTAACCTAACCTAACTTTTCCTACAACTATAAACGACAAAATTGATTGTAGTAATTTTTTTTTTTTTTTGTAGCTTTTATAGATACTCCGAAAATACAATATATTGTGCAGAAACCAAGAAAACTAAGTAAATTTCGGTTTTTTTGTTGAAATATGTTTTAAATCGCGATAACGCATGTCAAAAAAGGCAGAATTCAGCAATTTGAAAGCACTAAAAGTACTTTTCCTACAACTACAAACGACAAAATTGATTGTAGTGAAATTTTTTTTTGTAGATTTTATAGTTACTCCGAAAATACAATATATTGTGCAGAAACGAAGCAAATGAAATAGATTTTGGTTTTGTTTTTTTGTTGAAATATGTTTTAAATCGTTTGTAGTTTTTTATCCGAAAAAAATTTTTTTTTTTGCTCCAAAGGTTTCGGAGTAATCGATAACGCATGTCAAAAAAAGCAGAATTCAGAAATTTGAAACCACTAAAAGTACTTTTCCTACCACTACAAACGACAAAATTGATTGTAGTGAAATTTTTTTTGTTTTTGTAGCTTTTATAGTTACGCCGAAAATACAATATATTGTGCAGAAACCAAGCAAATGGGGTAAATTTTGGTTTTTTTTGTTGAAATATGTTTTAAATCGTTTGTAGTTTTTTATCCGAAAAAAAAATTTTTTTTTGCTCCAAAGGTTTCGGAGTAATCGATAACGCATGTCAAAAAAAGGCAGAATTCAGCAATTTGAAAGCACTAAAAGTACTTTTCCTACAACTACAAACGACAATATTGATTGTAGTGAAATTTTTTTTGTAGCTTTTATAGTTACTCCGAAAATACAATATATTGTGCAGAAACGAAGCAAATGAAGTAGATTTTGGTTTTGTTTTTTTTTTGTTGAAATATGTTTTAAATCGTTTGTAGTTTTTTATCCGAAAAAAAATTTTTTTTTGCTCCAAAGGTTTCGGAGTAATCGATAACGCATGTCAAAAAATGGCAGAATTCAGAAATTTGAAAGCACTAAAAGTACTTTTCCTACAACTACAAACGACAAAATTGATTGTAGTGAAATTTTTTTTTGTAGCTTTTATAGTTACTCCGAAAATACAATATATTGCGCAGAAACCAAGCAAATGAAGTAAATTTTGGTTTTTTTGTTGAAATATGTTTGTAGTTTTTTTTTTTTTTTGAAATATGTTTTAAATCTTTTGTAGTTTTTTATCCGAAAAAAATTTTTTTGCTCCAAATGTTTCGGAGTAATCGATAACGCATGTCAAAAAAAGGCAGAATTCAGAAATTTGAAAGCACTAAAAGTACTTTTCCTACAACTACAAACGACAAAATTGATTGTAGTGAAATTTTTTTTTGTAGCTTTTATAGTTACTCCGAAAATACAATATATTGTGCAGAAACCAAGACCATGAAGTAGATTGCGTTTTTTTTTTTGTTGAAATATGTTTTAAATCTTTTGCAGTTTTTTATCCGAAAAAAAATTTTTTTTTTGCTCCAAAGGTTTCGGAGTAATCGGTAACGCATGTCAAAAAAGGCAGAATTCAGCAATTTGAAAGCACTAAAAGTACTTTTCCTAAAACTACAAACGACAAAATTGATTGTAGTGAATTTTTTTTTTTGTAGCTTCTATAGTTACCCCGAAAATACAATATACTGTGCAGAAACCAAGAAAATGGGGTAAATTTTGGTTTTTTTTTGTTGAAATATTTTTTAAATTTTTTTTTGCTCCAAAGGTTTCGGAGTAATCGGTAACGCATGTCAAAAAAAGGCAGAATAGTACTTTTCCTACAACTACAAACGACAAAATTGATTGTACCGAAATTTTTTTTTTATAGCTTTCATAGTTACTCCGAAAATACAATATATTGTGCAGAAACCAAGCAAATGGGGTAAATTTTGGTTTTTTTTGTTGAAATATGTTTTAAATCGTTTATGGTTTATTATCCGAAAAAAAAAATTTTTTCTCCAAAGGTTTCGGAGTAATCGATAACGCATGTCAAAAAAGGCAGAATTCAGCAATTTGCAAGCACTAAAAGCACTTTTCCTACAACGAAAAACGACAAAATTGATTGTAGTGATTTTTTTTTTTTTTGTATTTATAGTTACTCCTAAAATACAATATATTGTGCAGAAACCAAGCAAGTGAAGTAGATTTTGGTTTTTTTTTGGTGAAATATGTTTTAAATCGTTTGTAGTTTTTTATCCGAAAAAAAAATTTGTTTGCTCCAAATGTTTCGGAGTAATCGATAACGCATTTCAAAAAAGGCAGAATTCAGCAATTTGAAAGCACTAAAAGTACTTTTCCTACAACTACAAACGACAAAATTGATTGTAGTGAATTTTTTTTTTGTAGCTTTTATAGTTACTCCGAAAATACAATATATTGCGCAGAAACCAAGCAAATGAAGTAAGTTTTGCTTTTTTTGTTAAAATATGTTTGAAATCGTTTGTAGTTTTTTATCCGAAAAAAAAATTTTTTTTTGCTCGAAAGGTTTCGGAGTAATCGGTAACGCATGTCAAAAAAAGGCAGAATTCAGCAATTTGAAGGCACTAAAAGTACTTTTCCTACAACTACAAAAGACAACATTGATTGTAGTGAAATTTTTTTTTTGTAGCTTTTATAGTTACTCCGAAAATACAATATACTGTGCAGAAACCTAGCAAATTAAGTAAATTTAGGTTTTTTTTTTTAAATATGTTTTAAATCGTCTGTAGGTTTTTATCCAAAGGTTTCGGAGTAATCGATAACGCATGTCAAAAAAGGCAGAACTCAGCAATTTGAAAGCACTAAAAGTACTTTTCCTACAACTACAAACGACAAAATTTATTGCAGTGAAATTTTTTTTTGTAGCTTTTATAGTTACTCCGAAAATACAATATATTGTGTAGAAACCAAGCAAATGAAGTAGATTTTTTTTTTTTTTTGTTGAAATATGTTTTAAATCGTTTGTAGTTTTTTATCCGAAAAAAAAATTTTTGTTTGCCCCAAAGGTTTTGGAGTAATCGATAACGCATGTCAAAAAAAGGCAGAATTCAGCAATTTGAAAGCACTAAAAGTAGTTTTCCTACAATTACAAACGACAAAATTGATTGTAGTGAAAATTTTTTTTGGAGCTTTTACAGTTACTCCGAAAATACAATATATTGTGCAGAAACTAAGCAAATGAAGTAGATTTTGGTTTTGTTTTTTTTTTTGTTGAAATATGTTTTAAATCGTTTGTAGTTTTTTATCCGAAAAAAAAATTTTTGTTTGCCCCAAAGGTTTTGGAGTAATCGATAACGCATGTCAAAAAAAGGCAGAATTCAGCAATTTGAAAGCACTAAAAGCACTTTTCCTACAACGAAAAACGACAAAATTGATTGTAGTGATTTTTTTTTTTTTTGTATTTATAGTTACTCCTAAAATACAATATATTGTGCAGAAACCAAGCAAGTGAAGTAGATTTTGGTTTTTTTTTGTTGAAATATGTTTTAAATCGTTTGTAGTTTTTTATCCGAAAAAAAAATTTGTTTGCTCCAAATGTTTCGGAGTAATCGATAACGCATTTCAAAAAAGGCAGAATTCAGCAATTTGAAAGCACTAAAAGTACTTTTCCTACAACTACAAACGACAAAATTGATTGTAGTGAATTTTTTTTTTGTAGCTTTTATAGTTACTCCGAAAATACAATATATTGTGCAGAAACGAAGCAAATGAAGTAGATTTTGGTTTTGTTTTTTTTTTTGTTGAAATATGTTTTAAATCGTTTGTAGTTTTTTATCCGAAAAAAAATTTTTTTTTGCTCCAAAGGTTTCGGAGTAATCGTTAACGCATGTCAAAAAAAGGCAGAATAGTACTTTTCCTACAACTACAAACGACAAAATTGATTGTAGTGAAATTTTTTTTTGTAGCTTTCATAGTTACTCCGAAAATACAATATATTGTGCAGAAACCAAGTAAACGAAGTAGATTTTTTTTTTTGTTGAAATATGTTTTAAAGCGTTTGTAGTTTTTTTTATCCTAAACAAAATTTTTTTGCTCCAAAGGTTTCGGAGTAATCGATAACGCATGTAAAAAAAGGCAGAATTCAGCAATTTGAAAGCACTAAAAGTACTTTTGCTACAACTACAAACGACAAAATTGATTGTAGTAAAATTGTGAAATTTTTTTTTTTAGCTTTTATAGTTACTCCGAAAATACAATATATTGCGCAGAAACCAAGCAAATCAAGTAAATTTTAGTTTTTTTGTTGAAATATGTTTGAAATCGTTTGTAGTTTTTTATCCAAAGGTTTCGGAGTAATCGATAACGCATGTCAAAAAAGGCAGAACTCAGCAATTTGAAAGCACTAAAAGTACTTTTCCTACAACTACAAACGACAAAATTTATTGCAGTGAAATTTTTTTTTGTAGCTTTTATAGTTACTCCGAAAATACAATATATTGTGTAGAAACCAAGCAAATGAAGTAGATTTTTTTTTTTTTTTGTTGAAATATGTTTTAAATCGTTTGTAGTTTTTTATCCGAAAAAAAAATTTTTGTTTGCCCCAAAGGTTTTGGAGTAATCGATAACGCATGTCAAAAAAAGGCAGAATTCAGCAATTTGAAAGCACTAAAAGTACTTTTCCTACAACTACAAACGACAAAATTGATTGTAGTGAAAATTTTTTTTGGAGCTTTTACAGTTACTCCGAAAATACAATATATTGTGCAGAAACTAAGCAAATGAAGTAAATTTTGGTTTTTTTTTTGTTGAAATATGTTTTAAATAATTTATAGTTTTTTATCCGAAAAAAATTTTTTTTTTTTGCTTTAAAGGTAATCGATAACGCATGTCAAAAAAAGGCAGAATTCAGCAATTTGAAAGCACTAGAAGTACTTTTGCTACAACTACAAACGACAAAAATGATTGTAGTGAAATTTTTTTTTGTAGCTTTTATAGTTACTCCGAAAATACAATAATATATTGTGCAGAAACCAAGCAAATTAAGTAAATTTTTTTTTTTTTTTTTTTGAAATATGTTTTAAATCGTTTGTAGTTTTTTATCCAAAAAAAAATTTTTTTTTGCTCCAAAGCTTTCTGAGTAATCGATAACCGGAAACGGTCAAAATTTTAAAATTAAAATTCTGAAGTCAAAATTCCGGAATCAAAATTCTGGGTCGACAAAATTCTGGAAATCGGAATTCCGCACTTCCTTCGCCTTTTTTGGCTGTATTTCAAAATTCTGTTTTCATAATTCCGAAATTTACGTTTTTTCCCCAAAATTTGAGCAAAATCGTGTATTTTACATAAAGTTGCTTATATTTAAGAAATATAGGTTAGGTTCAAGTGGCTGCCGCAGAGGCACACTTAGGCCAGTTTTGAAAGGCCCGTTGTAATACCACCAACACAAGGAAAGTCAGTCACGGGACCCAGCCATATGGAAAATCCCTGAGTTGTTGGGATTTTCCACATAGCATAATCCCGGGACTAACACTCCTAAACCGACACCGTTACTCCTCCTCGAACCACTTAGATGACTTTATGAAGCCCATCAAGTCCTTTATGTCTAGTTCCGCGATCTGGCTTAGGCTATCTAGGAACGGAACTCCCAAAAAGCGCGTTCTCGCGCCGCTTAAAGCCGGACAGTTGCAGATGAGGTGCTCCACTGTCTCCTCCTCCTCATAATCTTTGCAACTCCTGCAGCATCGTCGGTAGGGCACACTTAGCCTTTCTGCATGCCTACCAATGAGGCAGTGACCGGTTAATACCCCTATCAATATGCAGATTTCCCTCCTAGTTAGGGCATAAATGCGTCTAGACCTTTTAAGATCCCATTTTGGCCAGGTTTGTTTCGATATCCGACACCCTGGGGATTGCAGCCATCTTTCGTTGGCTGGGCGGAGTGTGTGCTCCTTTAGCATTAGTTTGCATGTAGCAAACGACATACCTAAGCGCTCTTTATCTTGAAGAACCTGCTTGGTCGTGCCCTGCCTGGCAAGCTCGTCTGCCTTACAGTTTCCCTCAATGTCCCGATGTCCCGGGACCCATATGAGGTTTACGCGGTTCTGTTGGGCCATCTCCTGAAGAGATCGACGACAGCTGAGCGTCAGTTCAGAGTTGAACGTGTATGAGCCAAGGGATTTGATGGCCGCTTGGCTATCGCTGAAAATAGCGATATCTTCTCCGATAACACGTTTGCTTAACCCGGCCGCGGCGTCCAGGATTGCCGAGACTTCCGCCTGGAAGACGCTACAATGATCAGGTAGTCTGAAGGAGAGCTCAAGGTCCAAATCCCTTGAATAAACTCCTCCTCCAACTCTGCCGTCCAACTT
Source organism: Campiglossa producta (assembly GCA_964058755.1). Classification (NCBI taxonomy): domain Eukaryota; kingdom Metazoa; phylum Arthropoda; class Insecta; order Diptera; family Tephritidae; genus Campiglossa; species Campiglossa producta. The sequence goes on along the minus strand of CAXKVI010000001.1, from coordinate 131,453,268 downwards.
CGAGCCGTCGGTGTATATGGAAGTGCCACCATTTGTTTCGGGACACCAATCCGTCCTCTCCCAGTCTTCTCTGCTGGGAATGTTTATTTTGAAACAGCTATCCCCGACTGTAGTAGTCGCACAACGATCTGAGCTTAGAGGGAGAAAGCTGTAAGATTCCAGAATACTGGAGTGCCCAATAGTACCCGCACCCCAACTGGAGGCTTCTCTTAGGCGCAGAGCTGATGCCGCTGCTGACCGAAACCCTTCCAGATCAAGTGGCAAAATGCCCAGAATGACATGGAGGGCTTCGTTGGGCGTTGTCCTTAGCGCACCGCTTATACAGATCATATTGGATCTATGGACTTTCCGCAACAGATTCAGGTATGTTGCCTTGCTCAGCGCAGGCCACCATACGACGACTCCATAAAGCATGATTGGGCGAATGATGGCCGTGTAGATCCAACTGCATACTGTAGGGCTGAGCCCCCATTTTTTGCCAATGGCTCTTTTGCATGTGTAAAGAGCGATGCAAGCTTTCTTCTGGCGCTGAAGAACATTCTCCTTCCAATTCAATTTCCTGTCCAGAACTATGCCTAGAAACTTGGCCTTATCCGACAAGCCCAGGCGCGTGCCATCTAGTTCTGGTAGGCTTAGTGGCGGTATTTTGTACCGGTTGGTGAAGAGGACAAGTTCCACCTTCCCTGGGTTGATACTAAGTCCGCAGCGAGAGGACCACGTCGAAACTTCTCGCAGTGCTACTTGCATCAGGTCACACAGAGTTTGTGGGAACTTGCCTCTGAATGCAATAGCTAAATCGTCTGCGTATGCCACTATCTTCTCGCCCCCCCAGCTTGTGTCACGTAGCAACGAGTTGACTGTGAGGTTCCATAAAAGCGGGGAAAGAACACCACCCTGGGGTGTTCCCCTTGTGACATAACGTGATAACTCAACCGTACCAAGTGAAGAAGCTATTTTCCTTCCCCTTAAAAGTTGGTCAATTAAATCAGTTAGAGGTCTATCTACGCCCAGATTAGTTAGAGCGGAGTTGATAGCCTCCGGGCTTATATTGTTGAAAGCCCCCTCAATGTCTAAGAAGGCCACGAGACAGTAGTCCTTTTCACACAGCGATTTCTCAATGACAGATACTAGGCTGTGCAGAGCAGTTTCTGTTGATTTACTCTTGGTGTATGCATGCTGATAGCTAGAGATAAGGTTGCTATCAATAGTCGTTGAGAGGTAGTCGCTTAGTATCCTCTCAAAGGTTTTGAGTACAAAGGACGAGAGACTGATCGGTCTGTAATCTTTTGTCTTTTGCCTTCCCAGCCTTAGGGATAAACACTATCGTGGCGCTTCTCCAGGAGCCAGGAATGTGGTTGAGAGCCAGGCAGGCTGTGAAGAGAAATACCAGCCATTTAGCTGATGTGTCCAACGTGTTTATAAGTTGCGCGGGGATAATCCCGTCCGGCCCGGCAGCCTTATACGGTTCAAAGCTCTTAACTGCCCACCTTACCCTTTCATCAGTGATGGGTATTTTTACTGCCAGGTTTGTTGCAGGTACTAGTGGTGCGTCATGCAGATTCCCCGGAAAATGTGTATTCAAGAGCAGCTCAAGGGTTTCCTCTTCCGTGCTGGTCCAGGATCCGTCAGGTTTTCGCAAATAGCTGATGGCTGTTTGACTTTTCGAGAGGACTCGTCTAAGTCTCGCTGTGTCGTCGACCTTTTCGACGCCAGTGCAGAAATTTCTCCACGAGGTCCTCTTCGCCTGTCTCAGAGCTTTTTTGTAGGCCCTTGGTTTAGCTTTATATTCGTGCCAGTGAGGCTCAGAGCCGAGGGTCTTGGCCTTGTTAAATTGTTTCCGGCATGATTTGCGGAGCGAGTCCAAATCGTAGGACCACCAATGTGGCCTGTGTTTACCGCGTGGTTTTGGCACTGGACAAGCCTGTCCTAGAGCATTTGAGAGCGCCGATGTAAATGTAGTAACAAGATCCTCCAGCTCCTCTACTGATGAGGGGGCTTGTGAGGGCAGTGCTGGTAGGTCTCTGTCTAATATTTCATTGTGTAACTGCCAATTAATGTTACGTGGATTGCGCTTCATGATTGGTTGTTCTACAATAAAGTCTAAAACCATTTCTATGTAACGGTGGTCGGAGAATGAATCTTCTTCCAGAACCCGCCATTTTCTGACCCACTCATAAGCGCCTTCACTACAGATAGTGAGGTCCATGACCTCCCTGCGGGTCTTAGTGATAAAAGTAGGCTCATTACCCACGTTGCAAATCACCAGGTTGGTTGTTAAGAGGTAATCAAACAGAGACTCGCCCCTGGCATTGATGCCAGAGCTCCCCCATTGGACATGGTGAGCATTAACGTCCGCTCCAATAATAAGATTACCCGTGCAGAAGTTTGACACCAGGTCTTTCACCTCCGTTTGTGGTGGGGGTTCTTCGGCGTTGTAGGGCATATAGACCGACGCCACCGTCAGGCGGGTGCTGTCGACCGTTAGACTGATAGCGGATATATTACCATTGGAGTAGTTAGGTAGGAGAAAGGAGTTCAACTCAGACTTGACCAAAATACACGTTCTGACTTTGCTCTCCTCGCTAGCTCGAATGAGCTTGAAACCCTTAGTTCCCAGTCCGCAGATTCTCGAGCTATTGACCCAGGGTTCTTGGATGAGGACCACATCCACGTCGCCTTTAGAAAGACGACTACTTAAAGCAGCCGAAGCCACTTTAGATTTGTGCAGATTAATCTGAAGCACCACCAACATGAGAGCGCACAGACTTCCCTGCCGTCCCCATATCGTCGAGGTTTGCCCCATCCCGGAGGTTGCCTATCAACGACGAGTTGTTCCGATTAACTGCCCGATATGGCGTTGCAGGAGTCTTGCTGTCTGTAGCGTTAGATGTTAATCGCTCAGCGTTGGCTGCTACCACCGTGACGTCGAGGACTTCCTCGTCCTGTAGGCTGTCCTCCATCTCCGAGTTGTTCACAGCACTATCGCCAAGGGACGTGGCGGATAACATGCTTTCCGCATCGGAATCCTCCGCTTCCTCTTCTGGTAATTCGTTTTCCGGTTCCCCCGGAGCAGTCGAGAAGGCAGCGCGCTGAGCATCACCACGATATACGTGGATAACGATCTGGCCTACGCTGTAGTGTACTAGACCATTGCACCTTTTGAGGGGCTCGATTGACTCTTTATTCATGGTGAACACCACCTGTCTGTCGGGCCCTACCGCATCCCCGACCAGATTGACACTCCAGTCATGCGTTGGGAGGGACGGATTCATTAGCCGTAGTATCCCAAGACTTCTCTCGGGTTCGTCAGGGATGGCCGGAATCCACGCCCTTGCCCTTGGACGAGCTGGAATGTCCTTCCAGTCGACGACCTCTATCTTTGCGCCCTTGTAGACTTCACCCAGTTTAGCAGCTGCTGCCTTGTACAGTGCTACGGTTTTTGCATCCTCACATGCGAGTAATTTAATCTGACCCTGGTGCCAACTCGCATCCGTTACTCGCGCCGAACTACCCGGAAACTCCGGAGCAACATTGAGAAGAATGTTGCTGAGTTCATTTCGCACGTAACGCCACCGGTCTTTAGGGATGGCCAGACGGTCATTGCCTCGGTAAAGGACGCCTATAAGGATCCTGTCCTTGGTTACCTCAGCAAACTTAGTTTGCCCGCTCCAGGGGTATTCTGATGCCGCTTGGGAGGGGGATTTAACTCCAGGTCCGATCTCTGGCGCTTGAAAGGGTTAACTTTTAACCTTTTTGGCATGTAAGAATTTTGGAAATCCGGTATCACAGCTTTCGCTAGCTCTACCGATTTACTGGAATTCGGCGACAGCGATTTCTGCGGTACCCCTTCATACCTCTTCAGGATCTTTGCAGCCAATATTTTCTCGTGGTATGTGAAGCGGCGGGGAGATGTCTCCTGGGAGTGCGGACCCGTAGTTGCCATCGCGGTCGCTCTCCTTGCCGAAATCTCAGTTGCAGCTTCCATCTCCTTCGACACTCCGAGGCCAGGTCGTGAGACCGCTGCCACAGACGTAAAGATACTGGTTTTCATATCAGCGCTTGATGGGAGTTTAGCATCCGCCGTTGTCCGCTCAGCTGTGTTGGCAACCGCACTGGTGCTAGCTCCCATCAAGTCAATCTTAGTCGATAGAGGGTTGGTTGACCGACTCGTAGTTGCCATCGCTGTCGATCCCCCCCCCTCGATTGTGGAACGGAGGTTGTCCTCCGGCGTTGTTGTTGCTTTCTCGCCTGCTCCTCCATAGCTCTCCTTTGCTGAGGGGTGAAATTTGGCGTTGTTTGTTTTTTGGGTTTTTCGTTTTTATTTGCGTTATTTGAGTTCATCTTGTTCGTACGACCCATCGCCGGACAAGGCCAGCTTAGGGTCAAGGGAAGAGTAGGGGAAAATGTGTCGTCCGCCGCGGCAGAGCCCCGTAGCGCGGTAAGGCCATGCTTACTCTCTGAGGCGACCCGGTATCAGAGAGGCTCCGTTCAAATACAGCCACGATTTGCCTCCCGGCTGCAAACGTTCAATGGGCACGTGGTCGCATAACACCCTGGATTGGGAGGGGGAAGATCTTTGTCGTCGCGCCAGAGAGGCTAGGCTGCTCTCGTGATGAAGTGCCGTACGGAGCTATGATCACAAGGGCAGCGTAGCCCTGTGGCTATCGACTTAAGCCCTCGTACCGCGGCAAGGTATCCACCCTTCACGAGGGGAAATTTACTTAATTTGCTTGGTTTCTGCACAATATATTGTATTTTCGGAGTATCTATAAAAGCTACAAAAAAAAAAATTTACTACAATCAATTGTGTCGTTTGTAGTTGTAGGAAAAGTACTTTTACTGCTTTCAAATTGAATTCTGCCTTTTTTTGACATGCGTTATCGATTACTCCGAAACCTTTGGAGAAAAAAAATTTTTTTTCGGATAAAAACCATAAACGATTTAAAACATTTGCTTGGTTTCGGCACAATATATTGTATTTTCGGAGTAACTATAAAAGCTACAAAAAAAAAAAAAAAATTCACTACAATAAATTTTGTCATTTTTAGATGTAGGAAAAGTACTTTTAGTGCTTTCATATTGCTGAATTCTGCCTTTTTTTGACATGCGTTATCGCGATTTAAAACATATTTCAACAAAAAAACGGAGCTATGATCACAAGGGCAGCGTAGCCCTGTGGCTATCGACTTAAGCCCTCGTACCGCGGCAAGGTATCCACCCTTCACGAGGGGAAATTTACTTAATTTGCTTGGTTTCTGCACAATATATTGTATTTTGTCGTTTGTAGTTGTAGGAAAAGTACTTTTAGTGCTTTCAAATTGCTGAATTCTGCCTTTTTTTGACATGCGTTATCGATTACTCCGAAACCTTTGGAGAAAAAAAATTTTTTTTTTCGGATAATAAACCATAAACGATTTAAAATGCATGCCAAAAAAAGGCAGAATTCAGCAATTTGAAAGCACTAAAAGTACTTTTCCTACAACTACAAACGACAAAATTGATTTTAGTGAAATTTTTTTTTGTAGCTTTTTATAGTTACTCCGAAAATACAATATATTGAGCAGAAACCAAGCAAATGAAGTAAGTTTTAGTCTTTTTGTTGAAATATGTTTTCAATCGTTTGTAGTTTTTTATCCGAAAAAAAAATTTGTTTTTGCTCCAAAGGTTTCGGAGTAATCGATAACGCATGTCAAAAAAGAGCAGAATTCAGCAATTTGAAAGCACTAAAAGTACTTTTCCTACAACTACAAACGACAAAATTGATTGTAGTGAAAATTTTATTTGGAGCTTTTATAGTTACTCCGAAAATACAATATATTGTGCAGAAACGAAGCAAATGAAGTAAATTTTGGTTTTTTTTTGAAATATGTTTTAAATCGTTTATAGTTTTTTATCAGAAAAAAAATTTTTATTTTGCTTTAAAGGTAATCGATTACGCTTGTCAAAAAAAGGCAGAATTCGGCAATTTGAAAGCACTAAAAGTACTTTTGCTACAACTACAAACGACAAAATTGATTGTAGTGAAAATTTTATTTGGAGCTTTTATAGTTACTCCGAAAATACAATATATTGTGCAGAAACGAAGCAAATTAAGTAAATTTTGGTTTTTTTTTGTTGAAATATGTTTTAAATCGTTTGTAGTTTTTTATCCGAAAAAATAAAATTTTTTTTGCTCCAAAGGTTTCGGAGTATCCGATAACGCATGTCAAAAAAAAGGCAGAATTCAGCAATTTGAAAGCACTAAAAGTACTTTTCCTACAACTACAAACAACAAAATTGATTGTAGTGAAATTTTTTTGGTAGCTTTTATAGTTACTCCGAAAATACAATATATTGCGCAGAAACCAAGCAAATTAAGTAAATTTCGGTTTTTTTTGTTGAAATATGTTTTAAATCGCGATAAGGCATGCCAAAAAAGGCAGAATTCAGCAATTTGAAAGCAACTACAAACGACAAAATTTGATGATTTTAATGAAATTTTTTTTTTGTAGTTTTTTATAGTTACTCCGAAAATACAATATATTGAGCAGAAACCAAGCAAATGAAGTAAATTTTAGTCTTTTTGTTGAAATATGTTTTCAATCGTTTGTAGTTTTTTATCCGAAAAAAAAATTTTTTTTGCTCCAAAGGTTTCGGAGTAATCGATAACGCATGTCAAAAAAAGGGCAGAATTCAGCAATTTGAAAGCACTAAAAGTACTTTTCCTACAACTACAAACGACAAAATTGATTGTAGTGAAATTTTTTTTTGTAGCTTTATAGTTACTCCGAAAATACAATATATTGTGCAGAAACCAAACAAATGAAGTAGATTTTGTTTTTTTTTTTGTTGAAATATTTAAAACAATTTGAAAGCAACTACAAACGACAAAATTTGATGATTTTAATGAAATTTTTTTTTTGGAGCTTTTATAGTTACTCCGAAAATACAATATATTGTGCAGAAACCAAGCAAATGGGGTAAATTTTGTTTTTTTTTGTTGAAATTTGTTTTAAAACGCTTATGGTTTTTTATCCAAAAAAAAAAACTTTTTCTCCAAAGGTTTCGGAGTAATCGATAACGCATGTCAAAAAAGGCAGAATTCAGCAATTTGAAAGCACTAAAAGCACTTTTCCTACAACTACAAACGATAAAATTGATTGTAGTTACTCCGAAAATACAATATATTGTGCAGAAACCAAGAAAATTAAGTAAATATCGGTTTTTTTTGTTGAAATATGTTTTAAATCGCGATAACGCATGTCAAAAAAGGCAGAATTCAGCAATTTGAAAGCACTAAAAGTACTTTTCCTACAACTACAAACGACAAAATTGATTGTAGTGAAAATTTTATTTGGAGCTTTTATAGTTACTCAGAAAATACAATATATTGTGCAGAAACGAAGCAAATGAAGTAAATTTTGGTTTTTTTTTTTTGAAATATGTTTTAAATCGTTTATAGTTTTTTATCCGAAAAAAAATTTTTTTTTTGCTTTAAAGGTAATCGATTACGCTTGTCAAAAAAAAGCAGAATTCAGCAATTTGAAAGCACTAAAAGTACTTTTGCTACAACTACAAACGACAAAATTGATTGTAGTGAAATTTTTTTTTTTGTAGCTTTTATAGTTACTCCGAAAATACAATATACTGTGCAGAAACGAAGCAAATGAAGTAAATTTTGGTTTTGTTTTTGTTGAAATATGTTTGAAATCGTTTATAGTTTTTTATCCGAAAAAAAATTTTTTTTTTTGCTTTAAAGGTAATCGATTACGCTTGTCAAAAAAAGGCAGAATTCAGCAATTTGAAAGCACTAAAAGTACTTTTCCTACAACTACAAACGACAAAATTGATTGTAGTGAAAATTTTATTTGGAGCTTTTATAGTTACTCCGAAAATACAATATATTGTGCAGAAACGAAGCAAATTAAGTAAATTTTGGTTTTTTTTTTGTTGAAATATGTTTTAAATCGTTTGTAGTTTTTTATCCGATAACGCATGTCAAAAAAGGCAGAATTCAGCAAATTTGAAAGCACTTAAAGTACTTTTCCTACAACTACAAACGACAAAATTGATTGTAGTGAAATTTTTTTGGTAGCTTTTATAGTTACTCCGAAAATACAATATATTGTGCAGAAACGAAGCAAATTAAGTAAATTTTGGTTTTTTTTTGTTGAAATATGTTTTAAATCGTTTGTAGTTTTTTATCCGAAAAAATATTTTTTTTTTTGCTCCAAAGGTTTCGGAGTAATCGATAACGCATGTCAAAAAAAAGCAGAATTCAGCAATTTGAAAGCACTAAAAGTACTTTTCCTACAACTACAAACGACAAAATTGATTGTAGTGAAATTTTTTTGGTAGCTTTTATAGTTACTCCGAAAATACAATATATTGCGCAGAAACCAAGCAAATTAAGTAAATTTTGGTTTTTTTGTTGAAATATGTTTGAAATCGTTTGTGATTTTTTATCCGAAAAAATATTTTTTTTTTTCTCCAAAGGTTTCGGAGCAAATTTGAAAGCACTTAAAGTACTTTTCCTACAACTACAAACGACAAAATTGATTGTAGTGAAATTTTTTTGGTAGCTTTTATAGTCACTCCGAAAATACAATATATTGTGCAGAAACCAAGCAAATTAAGTAAATTTCGGTTTTTTTTTCTTGAAATATGTTTTAAATTGCGATAACACATGTCAAAGAAAGGCAGAATTCAGCAATTTGAAAGCACTAAAAGTACTTTTCTTACACTTACAAACGACAAAATTTATTGTAGTGAATTTTTTTTGGGGGTAATTTTTTTTTTTTTTTGTTGAAATATGTTTAAATCGTTTATGGTTTTTTATCTTTTTTAACGCATGTCAAAAAAAAGCAGAATTCAGCAATTTGAAAGCACTAAAAGTACTTTTCCTACAACTACAAAATACAAAATTGATTGCAGTGAAAATTTTTTTGGAGCTTTTATAGTTACTCCGAAAATACAATATATTGTGCAGAAACCAAGCAAATGGGGTAACTTTTTTTTTTTTTTTGTTGAAATATGTTTTAAAACGTTTATGGTTTTTTATCCGAAAAAAAAAACTTTTTCTCCAAAGGTTTCGGAGTAATCGATAACGCATGTCAAAAAAGGCAGAATTCAGCAATTTGAAAGCACTAAAAGCAGTTTTCCTACAACTACAAACGATAAAATTGATTGTAGTGAAATTTTTTTTTGTAACTTTTATAGTTACTCCGAAAATACAATATATTGTGCAGAAACCAAGCAAATTAAGTAAATTTCGGTTTTTTTTGTTGAAATAGGTTTTAAATCGCGATAACGCATGTCAAAAAAAGGCAGAATTCAGCAATTTGAAAGCACTAAAAGTACTTTTCCTACAACTGCAAACGACAAAATTGATTGTAGTATATTTTTTTTTTTTATAGATTTTATAGTTACTCCAAAAATACAATATATTGTGCAGAAACCAAGCAAATTAAGTAAATTTCGGTTTTTTTTTGTTGAAATATGTTTTAAATCGCGATAACGCATGCCAAAAAAGGCAGAATTCAGCAATTTGAAAGCACTAAAAGTACTTTTCCTACAACTACAAACGACAAAATTGATTTTAATGAAATTTTTTTTTGTAGCTTTTTATAGTTACTCCGAAAATACAATATATTGAGCAGAAACCAAGCAAATGAAGTAAATTTTAGTCTTTTTGTTGAAATATGTTTTCAATCGTTTGTAGTTTTTTATCCGAAAAAAAAAATTTTTTTTTGCTCCAAAGATTTCGGAGTAATCGATAACGCATGTCAAAAAAAGGGCAGAATTCAGCAATTTGAAAGCACTAAAAGTACTTTTCCTACAACTACAAACAACAAAATTGATTGTAGTGCAATTTTTTTTTGTAGCTTTTATAGTTACTCCGAAAATACAATATATTGTGCAGAAACCAAGCAAATGAAGTAGATTTTGTTTTTTTTTTGTTGAAATATGTTTTAAATCGTTTGTAGTTTTTTATCCGAAAAAAAAATTTTTGTTTGCTCCAAAGGTTTCGGAGTAATCGATAACGCATGTCAAAAAAGGCAGAATTCAGCAATTTGAAAGCACTAAAATTACTTTTCCTACAACCACAAACTACAAAATTGATTGTAGTGAAAATTTTTTTGGAGCTTTTATAGTTACTCCGAAAATACAATATATTGTGCAGAAACCAAGCAAATGGGGTAAATTTTGGTTTTTTTTTGTTGAAATATGTTTTAAAACGTTTATGGTTTTTTATCCGAAAAAAAAAACTTTTTCTCCAAAATTTTCGGAGTAATCGATAACGCATGTCAAAAAAGGCAGAATTCAGCAATCTGAAAGCACTAAAAGCACTTTTCCTACAACTACAAACGATAAAATTGATTGTAGTGAATTTTTTTTTTTTAACTTTTATAGTTACTCCGAAAATACAATATATTGTGCAGAAACCAAGCAAATTAAGTAAATTTCGGTTTTTTTTGTTGAAGTATGTTTTAAATCGCGATAACGCATGCCAAAAAAGGCAGAATTCAGCAATTTGAAAGCACTAAAAGTACTTTTCCTACAACTACAAACGATAAAATTGATTGTAGTGAAATTTTTTTTGTGGCTTTTATAGTTACTCCGAAAATACAATATATTGCGCAGAAACCAAGAAAATGAAGTAAATTTTAGTCTTTTTGTTGAAATATGTTTTCAATCGTTTGTAGTTTTTTATCCGAAAAAAAAAATTTTTTTTGCTCCAAAGGTTTCGGAGTAATCGATAACGCATGTCAAAAAAAGGGCAGAATTCAGCAATTTGAAAGCACTAAAAGTACTTTTCCTACAACTACAAACGACGAAATTGATTGTAGTGAAATTTTTTTTTGTAGCTTTTATAGTTACTCCGAAAATACAATATATTGTGCAGAAACCAAGCAAATGAAGTAGATTTTGTTTTTTTTTTTTTTGTTCAAAAATGTTTTAAATCGTTTGTAGTTTTTTATCCGAAAAAAAAATATTTGTTTGCTCCAAAGGTTTCGGAGTAATCGATAACGCATGTCAAAAAAAGGGCAGAATTCAGCAATTTGAAAGCACTAAAAGTACTTTTCCTACAACTACAAACGACAAAATTGATTGTAGTGAAATTTTTTTTTGTAGCTTCTATAGTTACTCCGAAAATACAATATATTGTGCAGAAACCAAGCAAATGAAGTAGATTTTGTGTTTTTTTTGTTGAAATATGTTTTAAATCGTTTGTAGTTTTTTATCCGAAAAAAAATTTTTGTTTGTTCCAAAGGTTTCGGAGTAATCGATAACGCATGTCAAAAAAGGCAGAATTCAGCAATTTGAAAGCACTAAAAGTACTTTTCTTACACTTACAAACGACAAAATTTATTGTAGTGAATTTTTTTGGGGGTAATTTTTTTTTTTTTTTTTTTTTGGTTGAAATATGTTTAAATCGTTTATGGTTTTTTATCCGAAAAAAAAAATTTTTTTCTCCAAGAGTTTCGGAGTAATCGATAACACATGTCAAAAAAGGCAGAATTCAGCAATTTGAAAGCACTAAAAGTACTTTTCCTACAACTACAAACTACAAAATTGATTGTAGTGAAAATTTTTTTGGAGCTTTTATAGTCACTCCGAAAATACAATATATTGTGCAGAAACCAAGCAAATGGGGTAAATTTTGTTTTTTTTTTTTTGTTGAAATATGTTTTAAAACGTTTATGTTTTTCTATCCGAAAAAAAAAACTTTTTGCTCCAAAGGTTTCGGAGTAATCGATAACGCATGTCAAAAAAGGCCGAATTCAGCAATTTGAAAGCACTAAAAGCACTTTTCCTACAACTACAAACGATAAAATTGATTGTAGTGAAATTTTTTTTTGTAACTTTTATAGTTACTCGGAAAATACAATATATTGTGCAGAAACCAAGCAAATGAAGTAGATTTTGTTTTTTTTTTGTTGAAATATGTTTTAAATCGTTTGTAGTTTTTTATCCGAAAAAAAATTTTTTGTTTGCTCCAAAGGTTTCGGAGTAATCGATAACGCATGTCAAAAAAGGCAGAATTCAGCAATTTGAAAGCACTAAAAGTACTTTTCCTACAACCACAAACTACAAAATTGATTGTAGTGAAAATTTTTTTGGAGCTTTTATAGTTACTCCGAAAATACAATATATTGTGCAGAAACCAAGCAAATGGGGTAAATTTTGGTTTTTTTTGTTGAAATATGTTTTAAAACGTTTATGGGTTTTTATCCGAAAAAAAAAAACTTTTTCTCCAAAAGTTTCGGAGTATTCGATAACGCATGTCAAAAAAGGCAGAATTCAGCAATTTGAAAGCACTAAAAGCACTTTTCCTACAACTACAAACGATAAAATTGATTGTAGTGAAATTTTTTTTTGTAACTTTTATAGTTACTCCGAAAATACAATATATTGTGCAGAAACCAAGCAAATTAAATAAATTTCGGTTTTTTTTGTTGAAATATGTTTTAAATCGCGATAACGCATGTCAAAAAAAGGCAGAATTGAGCAATTTGAAAGCACTAAAAGTACTTTTCCTACAACTACAAACGACAAAATTGATTGTAGTAAAATTTTTTTTTTTTGTAGCTTTTATAGTTACTCAAAAAATACAATACATAGTGCAGAAACCAAGCAAATTAAGTAAATTTCGTTTTTTTTTGTTGAAATATGTTTTAAATCGCGATAACGCATGCCAAAAAAGGCAGAATTCGGCAGTTTGAAAGCACTAAAAGTACTTTTCCTACAACTACAAACGACAAAATTGATTTTAGTGAAATTTTTTTTGTAGCTTTTTATAGTTACTCCGAAAATACAATATATTGAGCAGAAACCAAGCAAATGAAGTAAATTTTAGTCTTTTTGTTGAAATATGTTTTCAATCGTTTGTAGTTTTTTATCCGAAAAAAAATTTTTTTTTGCTCCAAAGGTTTCGGAGTAATCAATAACGCATGTCAAAAAAAGGGCAGAATTCAGCAATTTGAAAGCACTAAAAGTACTCTTCCTACAACTACAAACGACAAAATTGATTGTAATAAATTTTTTTTTTTGTAGCTTTTAAGTTACTCCAAAAATACAATATATTGTGCAGAAACCAAGCAAATTAAGTAAATTTCGGTTTGTTTTTTGTTGAAATATGTTTTAAATCGCGATAACGCATGCCAAAAAGGCAGAATTCAGCAATTTGAACGCACTAAAAGTACTTTTCCTACAACTACAAACGATAAAATTGATTGTAGTGAAATTTTTTTTTTTTTGTAGCTTTTATAGTTACTCCGAAAATACATTATATTGCGCAGAAACCAAGAAAATGAAGTAAATTGTAGTCTTTTTGTTGAAATATGTTTTAAATCGTTTGTAGTTTTTTATCCGAAAAAAAAAATTTTTTTTGCTCCAAAGGTTTCGGAGTAATCGATAACGCATGTCAAAAAAAGGGCAGAATTCAGCAATTTGAAAGCACTAAAAGTACTTTTCCTACAACTACAAACGACGAATTTGATTGTAGTGAAATTGATTGTAGCTTTTATAGTTACTCCGAAAATACAATATATTGTGCAGAAACCAAGCAAATTAAGTAAATTTCGGTTTTTTTTTTGTTGAAATATGTTTTAAATCGCGATAACGCATGCCAAAAAAGGCAGAATTCTGCACAATAGAAACCAAGCAAATGAAGTAGATTTTGTTTTATTTTTTTGTTCAAAAATGTTTTAAATCGTTTGTAGTTTTTTATCCGAAAAAAAATTTTTGTTTGCTCCAAAGGTTTCGGAGTAATCGATAACGCATGTCAAAAAAAGGGCAGAATTCAGCAATTTGAAAGCACTAAAAGTAGTTTTCCTACAACTACAAACGACAAAATTGATTGTAGTGAAATTTTTTTTTGTAGCTTTTATAGTTACTCCGAAAATACAATATATTGTGCAGAAACCAAGCAAATGAAGTAGATTTTGTTTTTTTTTTTGTTGAAATATGTTTTAAATCGTTTGTAGTTTTTTATCCGAAAAAAAAATTTTTGTTTGCTTCAAAGGTTTCGGAGTAATCGATAACGCATGTCAAAAAAGGCAGAATTCAGCAATTTGAAAGCACTAAAAGTACTTTTCTTACACTTACAAACGACAAAATTTATTGTAGTGAATTTTTTTTTGGGGCTAATTTTTTTTTTTTTTTTTGGTTGAAATATGTTTAAATCGTTTATGGTTTTTTATCCGAAAAAAAAATTTTTTTCCCCAAGAGTTTCGGAGTAATCGATAACACATGTCAAAAAAGGTAGAATTCAGCAATTTGTACTTTTCCTACAACTACAAACGACGAATTTGATTGTAGTGAAATTGATTGTAGCTTTTATAGTTACTCCGAAAATACAATATATTGTGCAGAAACCAAGCAAATTAAGTAAATTTCGGTTTTTTTTTTGTTGAAATATGTTTTAAATCGCGATAACGCATGCCAAAAAAGGCAGAATTCTGCACAATAGAAACCAAGCAAATGAAGTAGATTTTGTTTTATTTTTTTGTTCAAAAATGTTTTAAATCGTTTGTAGTTTTTTATCCGAAAAAAAATTTTTGTTTGCTCCAAAGGTTTCGGAGTAATCGATAACGCATGTCAAAAAAAGGGCAGAATTCAGCAATTTGAAAGCACTAAAAGTAGTTTTCCTACAACTACAAACGACAAAATTGATTGTAGTGAAAATTTTTTTGGAGCTTTTATAGTCACTCCGAAAATACAATATATTGTGCAGAAACCAAGCAAATGGGGTAATTTTTTTTTTTTTTTTGTTGAAATATGTTTTAAAACGTTTATGGTTTTTTATCCGAAAAAAAAAAAACTTTTTCTCCAAAGGTTTCGGAGTAATCGATAACGCATGTCAAAAAAGGCAGAATTCAGCAATTTGAAAGCACTAAAAGCACTTTTCCTACAACTACAAACGATAAAATTGATTGTAGTGAAATTTTTTTTTGTAACTTTTATAGTTACTCCGAAAATACAACATATTGTGCAGAAACCAAGCAAATTAAGTAAATTTCGGTTTTTTTTGTTGAAATATGTTTTAAATCGCGATAACGCATGTCAAAAAAGGCAGAATTCAGCAATTTGAAAGCACTAAAAGTTCTTTTCCTACAACTGCAAACGACAAAATTGATTGTAGTAATTTTTTTTGTAGCTTTTATAGTTACTCCAAAAATACAATATATTGTGCAGAAACCAAGCAAATTAAGTAAATTTCGGTTTTTTTTTTTTGTTGAAATATGTTTTAAATCGCGATAACGCATGCCAAAAAAGGCAGAATTCTGCACAATAGAAACCAAGCAAATGAAGTAGATTTTGTTTTTTTTTGTTGAAATATGTTTTAAATCGTTTGTAGTTTTTTATCCGAAAAAAAATTTTTGTTTGCTCCAAAGGTTTCGGAGTAATCGATAACGCATGTCAAAAAAGGCAGAAGTCAGCAATTTGAAAGCACTAAAAGTACTTTTCCTACAACCACAAACTACAAAATTGATTGTAGTGAAAATTTTTTTGGAGCTTTTATAGTTACTCCGAAAATACAATATATTGTGCAGAAACCAAGCAAATGGGGAAAATTTTGGTTTTTTTTGTTGAAATATGTTTTAAAACGTTTATGGTTTTTTATCCGAAAAAAAAACTTTTTCTCCAAAAGTTTCGGAGTAATCGATAACGCATGTCAAAAAAGGCAGAATTCAGCAACTTGAAAGCACTAAAAGCACTTTTCCAACAACTACAAACGATATAATTGATTGTAGTGAAATTTTTTTTTGTAACTTTTATAGTTACTCCGAAAATACAATATATTGTGCAGAAACCAAGCAAATTAAGTAAATTTTGGTTTTTTTGTTGAAATATGTTTGAAATCGTTTGTGATTTTTTATCCGAAAAAATATTTTTTTTTTGCTCCAAAAGTTTCGGAGTAATCGATAACGCATGTCAAAAAAGGCAGAATTCAGCAATTTGAAAGCACTTAAAGTACTTTTCCTACAACTACAAACGATAAAATTGATTGTAGTGAAATTTTTTTTGTAGCTTTTATAGTCACTCCGAAAATACAATATATTGTGCAGAAACCAAGCAAATTAAGTAAATTTCGGTTTTTTTTCTTGAAATATGTTTTAAATCGCGATAACACATGTCAAAAAAAGGCAGAATTCAGCAATTTGAAAGCATTAAAACACTTTTCCTACAACTACAAACGATAAAATTTATTGTAGTGAATTTTTTTTTTGTAGCTTTTATAATTACTCCGAAAATACAATATATTGTGCAGAAACCAAGCAAATGAGGTAAATTTTGTTTTTTTTTTGTTGAAATATGTTTTAAATCGTTTATGGTTTTTTATCCGAAAAAAAAAATTTTCTCCAAAGGTTTCGGAGTAATCGATAACGCATGTCAAAAAAAGGCAGAATTCAGCAATTTGAAAGCACTAAAAGCACTTTTCCTACATCTACAAACGTAAAAATTTATTGTAGTGAATTTTTTTTTTTTTGTAGCTTTTATAGTTACTCCGAAAATACAATATATTGTGCAGAAACCAAGTAAATGGGGTAAATTTTGTTTTTTTCTTTGTTGAAATATGTTTTAAATCGTTTATGGTTTTTTATGCGAAAAAAAAATTTTTTCTCCAAAGGTTTCGGAGTAATCGATAACGCATGTCAAAAAAGGCAGAATTCAGCAATTTGAAAGCACTAAAACTACTTTTCCTACAACTACAAACGACAAAATTGATTGTAGTGAATTTTTTTTGTAGCTTTTATAGTTACTCCGAAAATACAATATACTGTGCAGAAACCAAGCAAATTAAGTAAATTTTGGTTTTTTTTTGTTGAAATATGTTTTAAATCGTTTGTAGTTTTTTATCCGAAAAAAAAATTTTTTTTTGCTCCAAAGGTTTCGGAGTAATCGATAACGCATGTCAAAAAAAGGCAGAATTAAGCAATTTGAAAGCACTAAAAGTACTTTTCCTACAACTACAAACCACAAAATTGATTGTAGTGAAATTTTTTTGTAGCTTTTATAGTTACTCCGAAAATACAATATATTGCGCAGAAACCAAGCAAATTATGTAAATTTTGGTTTTTTTGTTGAAATATGTTTGAATCGTTTGTGATTATTTATCAGAAAAAAAAATTTTTTTTTGCTCCAAAGGTTTTGGAGTAATCGATAACGCATGCCAAAAAAGGCAGAATTCAGCAGTTTGAAAGCACTAGAAGTACTTTTTTTTTGTAGCTTTTATAGTTACTCCGAAAATACAATATATTGTGCAGAAACCAAGCAAATTAAGTAAATTTCGGTTTTTTTTCTTGAAATATGTTTTAAATCGCGATAACACATGTCAAAAAAAGGCAGAATTCAGCAATTTGAAAGCACTAAAAGTACTTTTCTTACATTTACAAACGTCAAAATTTATTGTAGTGAATTTTTTTTTTTTGTAGCTTTTATAGTTACTCCGAAAATACAATATATTGTGCAGAAACCAAGCAAATGGAGTAAATTTTGGTTCTTTTTTTTTGTTGAAATATGTTTTAAATCGTTTATGGTTTTTTATCCGAAAAAAAATTTTTTTTCTCCAAAGGTTTCGGAGTAATCGACAACGCATGTCAAAAAAAGGCAGAATTCAGCAATTTGAAAGAACTAAAAGCACTTTTCCTACATCTACAAACGACAAAATTTATTGTAGTGAATTTTTTTCTTTTGTAGCTTTTATAGTTACTCCGGAAATACAATATATTGTGCAGAAACCAAGCAAATGGAGTAAATTTTTTTTTTTGTTGAAATAAGTTTTAAATCGTTTATGGTTTTTGATCCGAAAAAAAAAATTTTGTCTCCAAAGGTTTCGGAGTAATCGATAACGCATGTCAAAAAAGGCAGAATTCAGCAATTTCAAAGCACTAAAAGTACTTTTCCTACAACTACAAACGACAAAATTGATTGTAGTGAAAATTTTATTTGTAGCTTTTATAGTTACTCCGAAAATACAATATATTGCGCCGAAACGAAGCAAATGAAGTAAATTTTGGTTTTTTTTTTTTGAAATATGTTTTAAATCGTTTATAGTTTTTTATCTGAAAAAAAATTTTTTTTTTTGCTTTAAAGGTAATCGATTACGCTTGTCAAAAAAAGGCAGAATTCAGCAATTTGAAAGCACTAAAAGTACTTTTGCTACAACTACAAACGACAAAATTGATTGTAGTGAAATTTTTTTTTTGTAGCTTTTATAGTTACTCCGAAATTACAATATACTGTGCAGAAACGAAGCAAATGAAGTAAATTTTGGTTTTGTTTTTGTTGAAATATGTTTAAATCGTTTATAGTCATTTATCCGAAAAAAAATTTTTTTTTTGCTTTAAAGGTAATCGATTACGCTTGTCAAAAAAAGGCAGAATTCAGCAATTTGAAAGCACTAAAAGTACTTTTCCTACAACTACAAACGACAAAATTGATTGTAGTGAAAATTTTATTTGGAGCTTTTATAGTTACTCCGAAAATACAAGATATTGTGCAGAAACGAAGCAAATTAAGTAAATTTTGGTTTTTTTTGTTGAAATATGTTTTAAATCGTTTGTAGTTTTTTATCCCAAAAATAAAATTTTTTTTGCTCCAAAGGTTTCGGAGTAATCGATAACGCATGTCAAAAAAAAGGCAGAATTCAGCAATTTGAAAGCACTAAAAATACTTTTCCTACAACTACAAACGACAAAATTGATTGTAGTGAAATTTTTTTTGTAGCTTTTATAGTTACTCCGAAAATACAATATATTGCGCAGAAACCAAGCAAATTAAGTAAATTTTGGTTTTTTTGTTGAAATATGTTTGAAATCGTTTGTGATTTTTTATCCGAAAAAATATTTTTTTTTGCTCAAAAAGTTTCGGAGTAATCGATAACGCATGTCAAAAAAGGCAGAATTCAGCAATTTGAAAGCACTTAAAGTACTTTTCCTACAACTACAAACGATACAATTGATTGTAGTGAAATTTTTTTTGTAGCTTTTATAGTCACTCCGAAAATACAATATATTGTGCAGAAACCAAGCAAATTAAGGAAATTTCGGTTTTTTTCTTGAAATATGTTTTAAATCGCGATAACACATGTCAAAAAAGGCAGAATTCAGCAATTTGAAAGCATTAAAACACTTTTCCTACAACTACAAACGATAAAATTTATTGTAGTGAATTTTTTTTTTGTAGCTATTATAATTACTCCGAAAATACAATATATTGTGCAGAAACCAAGCAAATGGGGTAAATTTTGTTTTTTTTTTTGTTGAAATATGTTTTAAATCGTTTATGGTTTTTTATCCGAAAAAAAATTTTTTTCTCCAAAGGTTTCGGAGTAATCGATAACGCATGTAAAAAAAGGCAGAATTCAGCAATTTGAAGGCACTAAAAGCACTTTTCCTACAACTACAAACGATAAAATTGAGTGTAGTAAATTTTTTTTTGTAGCTTTTATAGTTACTCCGAAAATACAATATATTGTGCAGAAACCAAGCAAATGGGGTAGATTTTGGTTTTTTTTTGTTGAAATATGTTTTATATCGTTTATGGTTTTTTATCCGAAAAAAAAAAAATTTCTCCAAAGGTTTCGGAGTAATCGATAACGCATGTCAAAAAAAGGCACAATTCAGCAATTTGAAAGCACTAAAAGCACTTTTCCTACATCTACAAACGTCAAAATTTATTGTAGTGAATTTTTTTTTTGTAGCTTTTATAGTTACTCCGAAAATAAAATATATTGCGCAGAAACCAAGCAAATGGGGTAAATTTTGTTTTTTTTTTGTTGAAATATGTTTTAAATCGTGTATGGTTTTTAATCCAAAAAAAAAAAATTTTTTCTCCAAAGGTTTCGGAGTAATCGATAACGCATGTCAAAAAAGGCAGAATTCAGCAAATTTGAAAGCACTAAAAGTACTTTTCCTACAACTACAAACGACAACATTGATTGTAGTGAAATTTTTTTTTGAAGCTTTTATAGTTACTCCGAAAATACAATATACTGTGCAGAAACCAAGCAAATTAAGTAAATTTTGGTTTTTTTTGTTGAAATATGTTTTAAATCGTTTGTAGTTTTTTATCCGAAAAAAAAATTTTTTTTTTGTTCCAAAGGTTTCGGAGTAATCGATAACGCATGTCATAAAAAGGCAGAATTCAGCAATTTGAAAGCACTAAAAGTACTTTTCCTACAACTACAAACCACAAAATTGATTGTAGTGAAATTTTTTTTTTGTCAAAAAAGGCAGAATTCAGCAGTTTGAAAGCACTAAAAGTACTTTTTTTTTTGTAGCTTTTATAGTTACTCCGAAAATACAATATATTGTGCAGAAACCAAGCAAATTAAGTAAATTTCGGTTTTTTTCTTGAAATATGTTTTAAATCGCGATAACACATGTCAAAAAAAGGCAGAATTCAGCAATTTGAAAACATTAAAACACTTTTCCTACAACTACAAACGATCAAATTTATTGTAGTGAATTTTTTTTGTAGCTTTTATAGTCACTCCGAAAATACAATATATTGTTCAGAAACCAAGCAAATTAAGTAAATTTCGGTTTTTTTCTTGAAATATGTTTTAAATCGCGATAACACATGTCAAAAAAAGGCAGAATTCAGCAATTTGAAAGCATTAAAACACTTTTCCTACAACTACAAACGATAAAATTTATTGTAGTGAATTTTTTTTTTTGTAGCTTTTATAATTACTCCGAAAATACAATATATTGTGCAGAAACCAAGCAAATGGGGTAAATTTTGTTTTTTTTTCTTGAAATATGTTTTAAATCGCGATAACACATGTCAAAAAAGGCAGAATTCAGCAATTTGAAGGCACTAAAAGCACTTTTCCTACAACTACAAACGATAAAATTGAGTGTAGTAAATTTTTTTTTTTGTAGCTTTTATAGTTACTCCGAAAATACAATATATTGTGCAGAAACCAAGCAAATGGGGTAGATTTTGGTTTTTTTTGTTGAAATATGTTTTAAATCGTTTATGGTTTTTTATCCGAAAAAAAAAATATTTTCTCCAAAGGTTTCGGAGTAATCGATAACGCATGCCAAAAAAAGGCAGAATTCAGCAATTTGAAAGCACTAAAAGCACTTTTCCTACATCTACAAACGTCAAAATTTATTGTAGTGAATTTTTTTTTTGTAGCTTTTATAGTTACTCCGAAAATACAATATATTGTGCAGAACCCAAGCAAATGGGGTAAATTTTGTTTTTTTTTTGTTGAAATATGTTTTAAATCGTGTATGGTTTTTAATCCGAAAAAAAACAATTTTTTTTCTCCAAAGGTTTCGGAGTAATCGATAACGCATGTCAAAAAAAGGCAGAATTCAGCAATTTGAAAGCACTAAAAGTACTTTTCCTACAACTACAAACCACAAAATTGATTGTAGTGAAATTTTTTTTTGTCAAAAAAGGCAGAATTCAGCAGTTTGAAAGCACTAAAAGTACTTTTTTTTTGTAGCTTTTATAGTTACTCCGAAAATACAATATATTGTGCAGAAACCAAGCAAATTAAGTAAATTTCGGTTTTTTTTCTTGAAATATGTTTTAAATCGCGATAACACATATCAAAAAAAGGCAGAATTCAGCAATTTGAAAGCACTAAAAGTACTTTTCTTACATTTACAAACGACAAAATTTATTGTAGTGAATTTTTTTTTTTTTGTAGCTTTTATAGTTACTCCGAAAATACAATATATTGTGCAGAAACCAAGCAAATGGGGTAAATTTTGGTTCTTTTTTTTTTGTTGAAATATGTTTTAAATCGTTTATGGTTTTTTATTTATTTATTTATTTATTTATTTATTTATTTATTACGACTCTTAGAGCCTAGTTTACAAATACAAGTATAATAAAAGGAAAAAAAAAATTTTTTTTCTCCAAAGGTTTCGGAGTAATCGAAAACGCATGTCAAAAAAAGGCAGAATTCAGTAATTTGAAAGAACTAAAAGCAATTTTCCTACATTACAAACGACAAAATTTATTGTAGTGAATTTTTTTTTTTGTAGCTTTTATAGTTACTCCGAAAATACAATATATTTTGCAGAAACCAGGCAAATGGGGTAAATTTTTTTTTTTTTTTGTTAAAATATGTTTTAAATCGTTTATAGTTTTTGATCCCAAAAAAAATATTTTTCTCCAAAGGTTTTGGAGTAATCGATAACGCACGTCAAAAAAAGGCAGAATTCAGCAATTTGAAAGCACTAGAAGCACTTTTCCTACATCTACAAACGACAAAATTTATTGAAGTGAATTTTTCTTTTTGTAGCTTTTATAGTTACTCCGAAAATACAATATATTGTGCAGAAACCAAGCAAATGGGGTAAATTTTGTTTTTTTTTTGTTGAAATATGTTTTAAATCGTTTATGGTTTTTTATCCGAAAAAAAATATTTTTCTCCAAAGGTTTTGGAGTAATCGATAACGCACGTCAAAAAAAGGCAGAATTCAGCAATTTGAAAGCACTAGAAGCACTTTTCCTACATCTAAAAACGACAAAATTTATTGAAGTGAATTTTTTTTTTTGTATCTTTTATAGTTACTCCGAAAATACAATATATTGTGCAGAAACCAAGCAAATGGGGTAAATTTTGTTTTTTTTTTGTTGAAATATGTTTTAAATCGTTTATGGTTTTTTATCCGAAAAAAAAAATTTTTTTTTTTCTCCAAAGATTTCGGAGTAATCGGTAACGCATGTCAAAAAAGGCAGAATTCAGCAATTTGAAAGCACTAAAAGCACTTTTCCTACAACTACAACTACAAACCACAAAATTGATTGTAGTGAAATTTTTTTTTGTAGCTTTTATAGTTACTCCGAAAATACAATATATTGCGCCGAAACCAAGCAAATTAAGTAAATTTTGGTTTTTTTGTTGAAATATGTTTGAATCGTTTGTGATTATTTATCAGAAAAAAAAAAATTTTTTTTGCTCCAAAGGTTTTGGAGTAATCGATAACGCATGTCAAAAAAGGCAGAATTCAGCAGTTTGAAAGTACTAAAAGTACTTTTCCTACAACTACAACTACAAACCACAAAATTGATTGTAGTGAAATTTTTTTTTGTAGCTTTTATAGTTACTCCGAAAATACAATATATTGTGCAGAAACCAAGCAAATTAAGTAAATTTCGGTTTTTTTTTCTTGAAATATGTTTTAAATCGCGATAACACATGTCAAAAAAGGCAGAATTCAGCAATTTGAAAGCACTAAAAGTACTTTTCTTACATTTACAAACGACAAAATTTATTGTAGTGAATTTTTTTTTTTTGTAGCTTTTATAGTTACTCCGAAAATACAATATATTGTGCAGAAACCAAGCAAATGGGGTAAATTTTGGTTCTTTTTTTTTGTTGAAATATGTTTTAAATCGTTTATGGTTTTTTATCCGAAAAAAAGAAATTTTTTCTCCAAAGGTTTCGGAGTAATCGATAACGCATGTCAAAAAATGCAGAATTCAGCAATTTGAAAGCATTAAAAGCACTTTTCCTACAACTAAAAACGATAAAATTGATTGTAGTGAAATTTTTTTTTTTTTGTAGCTTTTATAGTTACTCCGAAAATACAATTTATTGTGCAGAAACCAAGCAAATGGGGTAAATTTTGGTTTTATTTTGTTGAAATATGTTTTAAATCGTTTATGGTTTTCTATCCGAAAAAAAAATTTTTTCTCCAAAGGTTTTGGAGTAATCGATAACGCACGTCAAAAAAAGGCAGAATTCAGCAATTTGAAAGCACTAAAAGCACTTTTCCTACCTCTACAAACGATAAAATTTATTGAAGTGAATTTTTTTTTTTTGTAGCTTTTATAGTTACTCCGAAAATACAATATATTGTGCAGAAACCAAGCAAATGGGGTAAATTTTGGTTTTTTTTTTGTTGAAATATGTTTTAAATCGTTTATGGTTTTTTATCCGAAAAAAAAAAAATTTTTTTCTCCAAAGGTTTCGGAGTAATCGATAACGTATGTCAAAAAAGGCAGAATTCAGCAATTTGAAAGCACTAAAGCACTTTTCCTACAACTACAAAATATAAAATTGATTGTAGTGGAATTTTTTTTTGTAGCTTTTATAGTTACTCCGAAAATACAATATATTGTGCAGAAACCAAGCAAATTAAGTAAATTTCGGTTTATTTTTTTTGTTGAAATATGTTTTAAATCGCGATAACGCATGTCAAAAAAAGGCAGAATTCAGCAATTTGAAAGCACTAAAGTACTTTTTCTACATCTACAAACGACAAAATTTATTGTAGTGAATTTTTTTTTGTAGCTTTTATAGTTACTCCGAAAATACTATATATTGAGCAGAAACCAAGCAAATGGGGTAAATTTTGGTTTTTTTTTGTTGAAATATGTTTTAAATCGTTTATGATTTTTTATCCAAAAAAAAAATTGTTTTTCTCCAAAGGTTTCGGAGTAATCGATAACGCATGTCAAAAAAGGCAGAATTCAGCAATTTGAAAGCACTAAAAGCACTTTTCCTACAACTACAAGCGATAAAATTGATTGTAGTGAAATTTTTTTTTTTAGCTTTTCTAGTTACTCCGAAAATACAATTATTGTGCAGAAACCAAGCAAATTAAGTAAATTTCGTTTTTTTTGTTGAAATATGTTTTAAATCGCGATAACGCATGTCAAAAAAGGCAGAATTCAGCAATTTGAAAGCACTAAAAGTACTTTTCCTACAACTACAAACGACAAAATTGATTGTAGTAAATTTTTTTTTTTTGTAGCTTTTATAGTTACCCCGAAAATGCAATATATTGTGCAGAAACCAAGCAAATGAAGTAAATTTTGGTTTTTTTGTTGAAAAATTTTTTTTATCGCGATAACGCATGTCAAAAAAAGGCAGAATTCAGCAATTTGAAAGCACTAAAAGTACTTTTCCTACAACTAAAAACGACAAAATTGATTGTAGTAAATTTTTTTTTTTTGTAGCTTTTATAGTTACCCCGAAAATGCAATATATTGTGCAGAAACCAAGCAAATGAAGTAAATTTTGGTTTTTTTGTTGAAATATGTTTGAAATCGTTTGTGATTTTTTATCCGAAAAAAAAATTTTTTTTTTGCTCCAAAGGTTTCGGAGTAATTGATAACGCATGTCAAAAAAAGGACAGAATTCAGCAATTTGAAAGCACTAAAAGTACTTTTCCTACAACTACAAACGACAAAATTGATTGTAGTAAATTTTTTTTTTTTTGTAGCTTTTATAGTTACCCCGAAAATGCAATATATTGTGCAGAAACCAAGCAAATAAAGTAAATTTTGGTTTTTTTGTTGAAATATGTTTGAAATCGTTTGTGATTTTTTATCCGAAAAAAAAAATTTTTTTTTTGCTCCAAAGGTTTCGGAGTAATTGATAACGCATGTCAAAAAAAGGGCAGAATTCAGCAATTTGGAAGCACTAAAGTACTTTTCCTACAACTACAAACGACAAAATTGATTTTAGTGAAATTTTTTTTGTAGCTTTTATAGTTACTGCGAAAATACAATATATTGTGCAGAAACCAAGCAAATGAAGTAGATTTTGTTTATTTTTTTTGTTGAAAAATAAATCGTTTATGGTTTTTTATCCGAAAAAAAAAAAAATTTTTTCTCCAAAGGTTTCGGAGTAATCGATAACGCATGTCAAAAAAGGCAGAATTCAGCAATTTGAAAGCATTAAAAGTACTTTCCCTACATCTACAAACGACAAAATTTATTGTAGTGAATTTTTATTTTTTTTTTTTTTTGTAGCTTTTATAGTTACTTCGAAAATACAATATATTGTGCAGAAACCAAGCAAATTAAGTAAACTAGAGTTCGCCCAGTGGTTGAAATTCAACCACAAAAGCTTATTTTATTTTCCTACCTTTTTTCTGTTTCTTAAATTTGCCATTCTTCTCATATTTTTTATATTTTTGGTTTCTATACATTCCTGTTCATTTTGCCCTTTCCTCCCTCTTTACCCCATTCAGTACTATAGTTTCAATGTTGATAACTATTTATTCTTCTTAGGTAGTCTTCATACGTATTTCTTTTCTTTCCTTTCCTTTGCTTTTATTTCGTTTCCTTTCCTCTCCTTTCATCTCATTTTACTTCTTTTGCTTTTCTTTCCTTCCCTACCCTTTTTTTCCTTTCCTTTTCTCCCCTCTCTTTTCTTTTCCTTTTCTTTCCCTTTCTCTTCTTTCATTTCATTTTATTTCCCTTCTTTCTTTCTCTCTTTTCTGTTCTTTTCTTTTATTTTCCTTTCTTTTCGTTTCCTTTATTCTCTTAACTGACCTTTCTTTCCATTTCCACCGTTTCCTCACTTTCGTTTTTTCCTTACCGTAACTCCTTTAGTTTTCTTTCTTCTCCATTCATTTCCTTTACTTATTTTTTTAGCTTTTCATTACCTTTCTTTCCTTTATTTTTCATTCTTTTTATTTTCATTTATTTTTGTTTTTGTAAACACTGTTTGTACCTACGCTCAATAAAGTTGACGGGCTGGCTCATGTTTATTATTGCTGCCAACAAAAAAAATCACACTCGTACTATCCCCAACTGCAATGAATGCAATAACAACAATGCAAGTGTACCTACATACGCACATAACAGCGGCTCTATAAAGTGAATGCGTGTTTAGCACTTGTAGTGGTGTGAATTTTAAATCATATTATTATTAATTTTTTTTAGTTTTTGGTTTGTTGTTGCACACCCTGCTCGGCGAGACCTATCGATACATATCATTTATATGCCTTAGAATTGTGGTTATTGAAAAAAGGGATAAAACTGTTAAGCATTGCGCATTTATATATAAAATAGATGGATATATGTACTTGAAATTTTCACCACAGTTCAGGTCGCGGTGACAATGCAATATTATTCCGAAAAATTCCGATTGGTGACGCGTGGGCCGCTATATTTTCAAAAATCGCATTTATGGTCCGATTTGGCTGAAATTCGGAACATGTATTACTACTATAAAAAAAATTCCGCTAGGTGGAGCTGAGATCCGGGTAATAAAAACTGAAAGTCCTAATTATGGACCGATTTAGCTGGGCGGCCGCCGTGGTGTAGCGGTTAAGTGTTCGGGCTTCTACACCAAGTCGTGGCGGTTCGATGCCCGACAAAATTAACATCAAAAATTATTTAGAAAAAGAATTTTTCTAAACGGGGTCGCCCCTCGGCAGTAGTTTGGCAAACTCTCCGGGTGTATTTCTGCCATGAGAAGCTTCTCAGCAAAAAATTCGTTTGCTTTGCAAGTGCCGTTCGGAGTCTGCAAAAAACTGTAGGTCCCGCCAACTTGTAGGAAAAACTCAAAAGCAACACACCACAAGTTGGAAAGAGAAGCTCGGCTAAAAATCTCGTTAGAGGTTATGATAACCTGTTGGTATATCGCCGCCATTAGTTTTTTTTTTTTTTTATATGTACATATATACGATTATTTCCTTTCCTTTCATTACTCACAAATTCTTTTCTTCATTTTCAATCATTTTTCTATTTTTTATTTTACTTTATTCTATATTATTTTATCATATTTTACCAATTTTCTATTTTGTTTAATTTCACAAAGTCTAGCCATTTATTTTATTTTACTTTATTTTATTTTTTGTTATTTTATTTTATTT
>CAXKVI010000001.1:131211490-131425490 GCA_964058755.1 Campiglossa producta | reverse complement strand
CAAAAAGACTAAAATTTACTTCATTTTCTTGGTTTCTGCGCAATATATTGTATTTTCGGAGTAACTATAAAAGCTACAAAAAAAAAAAAAAATTTCACTACAATCAATTTTATCGTTTGTAGTTGTAGGAAAAGTACTTTTAGTGCTTTCAAATTGCTGAATTCTGCCTTTTATGGCATGCGTTATCGCGATTTAAAACATATTTCAACAAAAAAAAAAAACCGAAATTTACTTAATTTGCTTGGTTTCTGCACAATATATTGTATTTTTGGAGTAACTATAAAAGCTACAAAAAAAAAAATTTACTACAATCAATTTTGTCGTTTGCAGTTGTAGGAAGAGTACTTTTAGTGCTTTCAAATTTCTGAATTCTGCCCTTTTTTTGTCATGCGTTATCGATTACTCCGAAACCTTTGGAGCAAAAAAAATTTTTTTTCGGATAAAAAACTACAAACGATTGAAAACATATTTCAACAAAAAGACTAAAATTTACTTCATTTGCTTGGTTTCTGCTCAATATATTGTATTTTCGGAGTAACTATAAAAAGCTACAAAAAAAAAATTTCACTAAAATCAATTTTGTCGTTTGTAGTTGTAGGAAAAGTACTTTTAGTTCTTTCAAATTGCCGAATTCTGCCTTTTTTGGCATGCGTTATCGCGATTTAAAACATATTTCAACAAAAAAAAACGAAATTTACTTAATTTGCTTGGTTTCTGCACAATATATTGTATTTTTGGAGTAACTATAAAAGCTAAAAAAAAAAAAAAAATTTCACTACAATCAATTTTATCGTTTGTAGTTGTAGGAAAAGTACTTTTAGTGCTTTCAAATTGCTGAATTCTGCCTTTTTTGGCATGCGTTATCGCGATTTAAAACATATTTCAACAAAAAAAAAACCGAAATTTACTTAATTTGCTTGGTTTCTGCACAATATATTGTATTTTTGGAGTAACTTTAAAAGCTCCAAATAAAATTTTCACTACAATCAATTTTGTCGTTTGTAGTTGTAGGAAAAGTACTTTTAGTGCTTTCAAATTGCTGAATTCTGCCCTTTTTTTGACATGCGTTATCGATTACTCCGAAAAAACAATATATTGCGCAGAAACCAAGCAAATGAAGTAAATTTTAGTCTTTTTGTTGAAATATGTTTTCAATCGTTTGTAGTTTTTTATCCGAAAAAAAATTTTTTTTGCTCCAAAGGTTTCGGAGTAATCGATAACGCATGACAAAAAAAGGCAGAATTCAGAAATTTGAAAGCACTAAAAGTACTCTTCCTACAACTGCAAACGACAAAATTGATTGTAGTAAATTTTTTTTTTTGTAGCTTTTATAGTTACTCCAAAAATACAATATATTGTGCAGAAACCAAGCAAATTAAGTAAATTTCGGTTTTTTTTTTTTGTTGAAATATGTTTTAAATCGCGATAACGCATGCCATAAAAGGCAGAATTCAGCAATTTGAAAGCACTAAAAGTACTTTTCCTACAACTACAAACGATAAAATTGATTGTAGTGAAATTTTTTTTTTTTTTTGTAGCTTTTATAGTTACTCCGAAAATACAATATATTGCGCAGAAACCAAGAAAATGAAGTAAATTTTAGTCTTTTTGTTGAAATATGTTTTCAATCGTTTGTAGTTTTTTATCCGAAAAACAAAATTTTTTTGCTCCAAAGGTTTCGGAGTAAGCGATAACGCATGTCAAAAAAACGGCAGAATTCAGCAATTTGAAAGCACTAAAAGTACTTTTCCTACAACTACAAACGACGAAATTGATTGTAGTGAAATTTTTTTTTGTAGCTTTTATAGTTACTCCGAAAATACAATATATTGTGCAGAAACCAAGCAAATGAAGTACATTTTGTTTTTTTTTTTTGTTCAAAAATGTTTTAAATCGTTTGTAGTTTTTTATCCGAAAAAAAATTTTTGTTTGCTCCAAAGGTATCGGAGTAATCGATAACGCATGTCAAAAAAAGGGCAGAATTCAGCAATTTGAAAGCACTAAAAGTACTTTTCCTACAACTACAAACGACAAAATTGATTGTAGTGAAATTTTTTTTTGTAGCTTTTATAGTTACTCCGAAAATACAATATATTGTGCAGAAACCAAGCAAATGAAGTAGATTTTGTTTTTTTTTTTTGTTGAAATATGTTTTAAATCGTTTGTAATTTTTTATCCGAAAAAAAAATTTTTGTTTGCTCCAAAGGTTTCGGAGTAATCGATAACGCATGTCAAAAAAGGCAGAATTCAGCAATTTGAAAGCACTAAAAGTACTTTTCTTACACTTACAAACGACAAAATTTATTGTAGTGAATTTTTTTTGGGGGTAATTTTTTATTTGGTTGAAATATGTTTAAAGCGTTTATGGTTTTTTATCCGAAAAAAAAAATTTTTTCTCCAAGAGTTTCGGAGTAATCGATAACACATGTCAAAAAAGGCAGAATTCAGCAATTTGAAAGCACTAAAAGTACTTTTCCTACAACTACAAACTACAAAATTGATTGTAGTGAAAATTTTTTTGGAGCTTTTATAGTTACTCCGAAAATACAATATATTGTGCAGAAACCAAGCAAATGGGGTAAATTTTGTTTTTTTTTTTTGTTGAAATATGTTTTAAAACGTTTATGGTTTTTTATCCGAAAAAAAAAACTTTTTCTCCAAAGGTTTCGGAGTAATCGATAACGCATGTCAAAAAAGGCAGAATTCAGCAATTTGAAAGCACTAAAAGCACTTTTCCTACAACTACAAACGACAAAATTGATTGTAGTAATTTTTTTTTGTAGCTTTTATAGTTACTCCAAAAATACAATATATTATGCAGAAACCAAGCAAATTAAGTAAATTTCGGTTTTTTTTTCGTTGAAATATGTTTTAAATCGCGATAACGTATGCCAAAAAAGGGAGAATTCTGCACAATAGAAACCAAGCAAATGAAGTGGATTTTGTTTTTTTTTTGTTGAAATATGTTTTAAATCGTTTGTAGTTTTTTATCCGAAAAAAAACTTTTTCTCCAAAGGTTTCGGAGTAATCGATAACACATGTCAAAAAAGGCAGAATTCAGCAATTTGAAAGCACTAAAAGTATTTTTCCTACAACTACAAACTACAAAATTGATTGTAGTGAAATTTTTATTTGTAACTTTTATAGTTACTCCGAAAATACAATATATTGTGCAGAAACCAAGCAAATTAAGTAAATTTCGGTTTTTTTTGTTGTAATATGTTTTAAATCGCGATAACGCATGTCAATAAAAGGCAGAATTCAGCAATTTGAAAGCACTAAAAGTACTTTTCCTTCGACTGCAAACGACAAAATTGATTGTAGTAATTTTTTTTTGTAGCTTTTATAGTTACTCCAAAAATACAATATATTGTGCAGAAACCAAGCAAATTAAGTAAATTTCGGTTTTTTTTTTGTTGAAATATGTTTTAAATCGCGATAACGCATGCCAAAAAAGGCAGAATTCTGCACAATAGAAACCAAGCAAATGAAGTAGATTTTGTTTTTTTTTTTGTTGAAATATGTTTTAAATCGTTTGTAGTTTTTTATCCGAAAAAAAAATTTTTGTTTGCTCCAAAGGTTTCGGAGTAATCGATAACGCATGTCAACAAAGGCAGAATTCAGCAATTTGAAAGCACTAAAAGCACTTTTCCTACAACCACAAACTACAAAATTGATTGTAGTGAAAATTTTTTGGAGCTTTTATAGTTACTTCGAAAATACAATATATTGTGCAGAAACCAAGCAAATGGGGTAAATTTTGGTTTTTTTTGTTGAAATATGTTTTAAAACGTTTATGGTTTTTTATCCGAAAAAAAAAACTTTTTCTCCAAAAGTTTCGGAGTAATCGATAACGCATGTCAAAAAAGGCAGAATTCAGCAACTTGAAAGCACTAAAAGCACTTTTCCTACAACTACAAACGATAAAATTGATTGTAGTGAAATTTTTTTTTGTAGCTTTTATAGTTACTCCGAAAATACAATATATTGTGCAGAAACCAAGCAAATGAAGTAGATTTTGTTTTTTTTTTTGTTGAAATATGTTTTAAATCGTTTGTAGTTTTTTATCCGAAAAAAAAATTTTTGTTTGCTCCAAAGGTTTCGGAGTAATCGATAACGCATGTCAAAAAAGGCAGAATTCAGCAATTTGAAAGCACTAAAAGTACTTTTCCTACAACCACAAACTACAAAATTGATTGTAGTGAAAATTTTTTTGGAGCTTTTATAGTTACTCCGAAAATACAATATATTGTGCAGAAACCAAGCAAATGGGTTAAATTTTGGTTTTTTTTGTTGAAATATGTTTTAAAACGTTTATGGTTTTTTATCCGAAAAAAAAAACTTTTTCTCCAAAAGTTTCGGAGTAATCGATAACGCATGTCAAAAAAGGCAGAATTCAGCAACTTGAAAGCACTAAAAGCACTTTTCCTACAACTACAAACGATAAAATTGATTGTAGTGAAATTTTTTTTTGTAACTTTTATAGTTACTCCGAAAATACAATATATTGTGCAGAAACCAAGCAAATTAAGTAAATTTCGGTTTTTTTTTTGTTGAAATATGTTTTAAATCGCGATAACGCATGCCAAAAAAGGCAGAATTCAGCAATTTGAAAGCACTAAAAGTACTTTTCCTACAACTACAAACGACAAAATTGATAATAGTAAATTTTTTTTTTTGTAGCTTTTATAGTTACACCAAAAATACAATATATTGTGCAGAAACCAAGCAAATTAAGTAAATTTCGTTTTCTTTTTGTTGAAATATGTTTTAAATCGCGATAACGCATGCCAAAAAAGGTAGAATTCGGCAATTTGAAAGCACTAAAAGTACTTTTCCTACAACTACAAACGACAAAATTGATTTTAGTGAAATTGTTTTTTGTAGCTTTTTATAGTTACTCCGAAAATACAATATATTGAGCAGAAACCAAGCAAATGAAGTGAATTTTAGTCTTTTTGTTGAAATATGTTTTCAATCGTTTGTAGTTTTTTATCCGAAAAAAATATTTTTTTTGCTCCAAAGGTTTCGGAGTAATCGATAACGCATGTCAAAAAAAGGGCAGAATTCAGCAATTTGAAAGCACTAAAAGTACTTTTCCTACAACTACAAACGATAAAATTGATTGTAGTGAAATTTTTTATTTTTTGTAGCTTTTATAGTTACTCCGAAAATACAATATATTGCGCAGAAACCAAGAAAATGAAGTAAATTTTAGTCTTTTTTTGAAATATGTTTTCAATCGTTTGTAGTTTTTTATCCGAAAAAAAAATTTTTTTTGCTCCAAAGGTTTTGGAGTAATCGATAACGCATGTCAAAAAAAGGGCAGAATTCAGCAATTTGAAAGCACTAAAAGTACTTTTCCTACAACTACAAACGACGAAATTGATTGTAGTGAAATTTTTTTTGTAGCTTTTATAGTTACTCCGGAAATACAATATATTGTGCAGAAACCAAGCAAATGAAGTAGATTTTGTTTTTTTTTTTTGTTCAAAAATGTTTTAAATCGTTTGTAGTTTTTTATCCGAAAAAAAATTTTTGTTTGCTCCAAAGGTTTCGGAGTAATCGATAACGCATGTCAAAAAAAGGCAGAATTCAGCAATTTGAAAGCACTAAAAGTACTTTTCCTACAACTAGAAACGACAAAATTGATTGTAGTGAAAATTTTATTTGGAGCTTTTATAGTTACTCCGAAAATACAATATATTGTGCAGAAACGAAGCAAATGAAGTAAATTTTGGTTTTTTTTTTTTGAAATATGTTTTAAATCGTTTATAGTTTTTTATCCGAAAAAAAATTTTTTTTTTGCTTTAAAGGTAATCGATTACGCTTGTCAAAAAAAGGCAGAATTCAGCAATTTGTAAGCACTAAAAGTACTTTTGCTACAACTACAAACGACAAAATTGATTGTAGTGAAATTGTTTTTTTGTAGCTTTTATAGTTACTCCGAAAATACAATATACTGTGCAGAAACGAAGCAAATGAAGTAAATTTTGGTTTTGTTTTGGTTGAAATATGTTTTAAATCGTTTATAGTTTTAATCCGAAAAATAATTTTTTTTTTGCTTTAAAGGTAATCGATTACGCTTGTCAAAAAAGGCAGAATTCAGCAATTTGAAAGCACTAAAAGTACTTTTCCTAAAACTACAAACGATAAAGTTGATTGTAGTGAAAATTTTATTTGGAGGTTTTATAGTTACTCCGAAAATACAATATATTGTGCAGAAATTAAGCAAATGAAGAAGATTTTGTTTTTTTTTTGTTCAAATATGTTTTAAATCGTGTGTAGTTTTTTATCCGAAAAAAAATTTTTGTTTGCTCCAAAGGTTTCGGAGTAATCGATAACGCATGTCAAAAAAAGGCAGAAGTCAGCAATTTGAAAGCACTAAAAGTACTTTTTCTAAAACTACAAACGATAAAGTTGATTGTAGTGAAAATTTTATTTGGAGCTTTTATAGTTACTCCGAAAATACAATATATTGTGCAGAAACCAAGCAAATGAAGTAGATTTTGTTTTTTTTTTGTTCAAATATGTTTTAAATCGTGTGTAGTTTTTTATCCGAAAAAAAATTTTTGTTTGCTCCAAAGGTTTCGGAGTAATCAATAACGCATGTCAAAAAAAGGGCAGAATTCAGCAATTTGAAAGCACTAAAAGTACTTTTCCTACAACTACAAACGACGAAATTGATTGTAGTGAAATTTTTTTTGTAGCTTTTATAGTTACTCCGAAAATACAATATATTGTGCAGAAACCAAGCAAATGAAGAAGATTTTGTTTTTTTTTTGTTCAAATATGTTTTAAATCGTGTGTAGTTTTTTATCCGAAAAAAAATTTTTGTTTGCTCCAAAGGTTTCGGAGTAATCGATAACGCATGTCAAAAAAAGGGCAGAATTCAGCAATTTGAAAGCACTAAAAGTACTTTTCCTACAACTACAAACGACGAAATTGATTGTAGTGAAATTTTTTTTGTAGCTTTTATAGTTACTCCGAAAATACAATATATTGTGCAGAAATTAAGCAAATGAAGAAGATTTTGTTTTTTTTTGTTCAAATATGTTTTAAATCGTGTGTAGTTTTTTATCCGAAAAAAAATTTTTGTTTGCTCCAAAGGTTTCGGAGTAATCGATAACGCATGTCAAAAAAAGGCAGAAGTCAGCAATTTGAAAGCACTAAAAGTACTTTTCCTAAAACTACAAACGATAAAATTGATTGTAGTGAAAATTTTATTTGGAGCTTTTATAGTTACTCCGAAAATACAATATATTGTGCAGAAACCAAGCAAATGAAGTAGATTTTGTTTTTTTTTTGTTCAAATATGTTTTAAATCGTGTGTAGTTTTTTATCCGAAAAAAAATTTTTGTTTGCTCCAAAGGTTTCGGAGTAATCAATAACGCATGTCAAAAAAAGGGCAGAATTCAGCAATTTGAAAGCACTAAAAGTACTTTTCCTACAACTACAAACGACGAAATTGATTGTAGTGAAATTTTTTTTGTAGCTTTTATAGTTACTCCGAAAATACAATATATTGTGCAGAAACCAAGCAAATGAAGAAGATTTTGTTTTTTTTTTGTTCAAATATGTTTTAAATCGTGTGTAGTTTTTTATCCGAAAAAAAATTTTTGTTTGCTCCAAAGGTTTCGGAGTAATCGATAACGCATGTCAAAAAAAGGCAGAAGTCAGCAATTTGAAAGCACTAAAAGTACTTTTCCTAAAACTACAAACGATAAAGTTGATTGTAGTGAAAATTTTATTTGGAGGTTTTATAGTTACTCCGAAAATACAATATATTGTGCAGAAATTAAGCAAATGAAGTAAATTTTGTGTTTTTTTTTTGAAATATGTTTTAAATCGTTTATAGTTTTTTATCCGAAAAAAAAAATTTTTTTTGCTTTAAGGTAATCGATTACGCTTGTCAAAAAAAGGCAGAATTCAGCAATTTGAAAGCATTAAAAGTACTTTTGCTACAACTACCAAACGACAAAATTGATTGTAGTGAAATTTTTTATTTTTTGTAGCTTTTATAGTTACTCCGAAAATACAATATACTGTGCAGAAACGAAGCAAATGAAGTAAATTTTGGTTTTGTTTTTGTTGAAATATATTTTAAATCGTTTATAGTTTTTTATCCGAAAACAATTTTTTTTTTTTGCTTTAAAGGTAATCGATTACGCTTGTCAAAAAAAGGCAGAATTCAGCAATTTGAAAGCACTAAAAGTACTTTTCCTACAACTACAAACGACAAAATTGATTGTAGTGAAAGTTTTATTTGGAGCTTTTATAGTTACTCCGAAAATACAAAGCAAATTAAGTAAATTTTGGTTTTTTTTTTGTTGAAATATGTTTTAAATCGTTTGTAGTTTTTTATCCGAAAAAATAAAATTTTTTTTCTCCAAAGGTTTCGGAGTAATCGATAACGCATGTCAAAAAAAAGGCAGAATTCAGCAATTTGAAAGCACTAAAAATACTTTTCCTACAACTACAAACGACAAAATTGATTGTAGTGAAATTTTTTTGGTAACTTTTATAGTTACTCCGAAAATACAATATATTGCGCAGAAATCAAGCAAATTAAGTAAATTTTGGTTTTTTTGTTGAAATATGTTTTAAATCGTTTGTGATTTTTTATCCGAAAAAATATTTTTTTTTTGCTCCAAAAGTTTCGGAGTAAGCGATAACGCATGTCAAAAAAGGCAGAATTCAGCAATTTGAAAGCACTTAAAGTACTTTTCCTACAACTACAAACGATAAAATTGATTGTAGTGAAATTTTTTTTGTAGCTTTTATAGTCACTCCGAAAATACAATATATTGTGCAGAAACCAAGCAAATTAAGTAAATTTCGGTTTTTTTTCTTGAAATATGTTTTAAATCGCGATAAGACATGTCAAAAAAAGGCAGAATTCAGCAATTTGAAAGCATTAAAACACTTTTCCTACAACTACAAACGATAAAATTTATTGTAGTGAATTTTTTTTTGTAGCTTTTATAATTACTCCGAAAATACAATATATTGTGCAGAAACCAAGCAAATGAGGTGAATTTTGTTTTTTTTTTTTGTTGAAATATGTTTTAAATCGTTTATGGTTTTTTATCCGAAAAAAAAATTTTTTCTCCAAAGGTTTCGGAGTAATCGATAACGCATGTCAAAAAGGCAGAATTCAGCAATTTGAAAGCACTAAAAGCACTTTTCCTACAACTACAAACGATAAAATTGATTGTAGTAAATTTTTTTTTGTAGCTTTTATAGTTACTCCGAAAATACAATATATTGTGCAGAAACCAAGCAAATGGGGTAGATTTTGGTTCTTTTTTTTTTTGTTGAAATATGTTTTAAATCATTTATGGTTTTTTATCCGAAAAAAAAATGTTCTCCAAAGGTTTCGGAGTAATCGATAACGCATGTCAAAAAAAGGCAGAATTCAGCAATTTGAAAGCACTAAAAGCACTTTTCCTACATCTACAAACGTCAAAATTTATTGTAGTGAATTTTTTTTTGTAGCTTTTATAGTTACTCCGAAAATACAATATATTGTGCAGAAACCAAGCAAATTAAGTAAATTTCGGTTTTTTTTCTTGAAATATGTTTTAAATCGTTTGTAGTTTTTTATCCGAAAAAAAAATTTTTTTTGCTCCAAAGGTTTCGGAGTAATCGATAACGCATGTCAAAAAAAGGCAGAATTCAGCAATTTGAAAGCACTAAAAGTACTTTTCCTACAACTACAAACGATAAAATTGATTGTAGTAAATTTTTTTTTGTAGCTTTTATAGTTACTCCGAAAATACAATATATTGTGCAGAAACCAAGCAAATGGGGTAGATTTTGGTTCTTTTTTTTTTTGTTGAAATATGTTTTAAATCGTTTATGGTTTTTTATCCGAAAAAAAAAATTTTTTCTCCAAAGGTTTCGGAGTAATCGATAACGCATGTCAAAAAAGGCAGAATTCAGCAATTTGAAAGCACTAAAACTACTTTTCCTACAACTACAAACGACAAAATTGATTGTAGTGAAATTTTTTTTGTAGCTTTTATAGTTACTCCGAAAATACAATATACTGTGCAGAAACCAAGCAAATTAAGTAAATTTTGGTTTTTTTTTGTTGAAATATGTTTTAAATCGTTTGTAGTTTTTTATCCGAAAAAAAAATTTTTTTTGCTCCAAAGGTTTCGGAGTAATCGATAACGCATGTCAAAAAAAGCCAGAATTCAGCAATTTGAAAGCACTAAAAGTACTTTTCCTACAACTACAAACCACAAAATTGATTGTAGTGAAATTTTTTTTGTAGCTTTTATAGTTACTCCGAAAATACAATATATTGCGCAGAAACCAAGCAAATTAAGTAAATTTTGGTTTTTTTGTTGAAATATGTTTGAATCGTTTGTGATTATTTATCAGAAAAAAAAAATTTTTTTTTGCTCCAAAGGTTTTGGAGTAATCGATAACGCATGTCAAAAAACGCAGAATTCGGCAGTTTGAAAGCACTAAAAGTACTTTTTTTTGTAGCTTTTATAGTTACTCCGAAAATACAATATATTGTGCAGAAACCAAGCAAATTAAGTAAATTTCGGTTTTTTTCTTGAAATATGTTTTAAATCGTTTATGGTTTTTTATCCGAAAAAAAAATTTTTTTTGCTCCAAAGGTTTCGGAGTAATCGATAACGCATGTCAAAAAAAGGCAGAATTCAGCAATTTGAAAGCACTAAAAGTACTTTTCTTACATTTACAAACGATAAAATTTATTCTAGTGAATTTTATTTTTTTTGTCGCTTTTATAGTTACTCCGAAAATACAATATATTGTGCAGAAACCAAGCAAATGGGGTAAATTTTGGTTCTTTTTTTTTGTTGAAATATGTTTTAAATCGTTTATGGTTTTTTATCCGAAAAAAAAAATTTTTCTCCAAAGGTTTCGGAGTAATCGACAACGCATGTCAAAAAAAGGCAGAATTCAGCAATTTGAAAGAACTAAAAGCACTTTTCCTACATCTACAAACGACAAAATTTATTGTAGTGAATTTTTTTCTTTTGTAGCTTTTATAGTTACTCCGAAAATACAATATATTGTG
The DNA here is from genome assembly GCA_964058755.1 of Campiglossa producta. Lineage (NCBI taxonomy): Eukaryota > Metazoa > Arthropoda > Insecta > Diptera > Tephritidae > Campiglossa > Campiglossa producta. Next base: position 131,414,428 of record CAXKVI010000001.1, on the reverse strand, counting down.
CAGAAACCAAGCAAATGGAGTAAATTTTTTTTTTTTTTTTTTTGAAATATGTTTTAAATCGTTTATGGTTTTTGATCCGAAAAAAAAAAATTTGTTCTCCAAAGGTTTCGGAGTAATCGATAACGCATGTCAAAAAAGGCAGAATTCAGCAATTTGAAAGCACTAAAAGTACTTTTCCTACAACTACAAACGACAAAATTGATTGTAGTGAAAATTTTATTTGTAGCTTTTATAGTTACTCCGAAAATACAATATATTGCGCAGAAACGAAGCAAATGAAGTAAATTTTGGTTTTTTTTTTTTTTGAAATATGTTTTAAATCGTTTATAGTTTTTTATCCGAAAAAAATTTTTTTTTTTGCTTTAAAGGTAATCGATTACGCTTGTCAAAAAAAGGCAGCATTCAGCAATTTGAAAGCACTAAAAGTACTTTTGATACAACTACAAACGACAAAATTGATTGTAGTGAAATTTTTTTTTTTTAGCTTTTATAGTTACTCCGAAATTACAATATACTGTGCAGAAACGAAGCAAATGAAGTAAATTTTGGTTTTGTTTTTGTTGAAATATGTTTAAATCGTTTATAGTCTTTTATCCGAAAACAATTTTTTTTTTTGCTTTAAAGGTAATCGATTACGCTTGTCAAAAAAAGGCAGAATTCAGCAATTTGAAAGCACTAAAAGTACTTTTCCTACAACTACAAACGGCAAAATTGATTGTAGTGAAAATTTTATTTGGAGCTTTTATAGTTACTCCGAAAATACAAGATATTGTGCAGAAACGAAGCAAATTAAGTAAATTTTGGTTTTTTTTTGTTGAAATATGTTTTAAATCGTTTGTAGTTTTTTATCCGAAAAAATATTTTTTTTTTTGCTCCAAAAGTTTCGGAGTAATCGATAACGCATGTCAAAAAAGGCAGAATTCAGCAATTTGAAAGCACTAAAAGTACTTTTCCTACAACTAAAACGACAAAATTGATTGTAGTGAAAATTTTATTTGGAGCTTTTATAGTTACTCCGAAAATACAAGATATTGTGCAGAAACGAAGCAAATTAAGTAAATTTTGGTTTTTTTTGTTGAAATATGTTTTAAATCGTTTGTAGTTTTTTATCCGAAAAAATATTTTTTTTTTTGCTCCAAAGGTTTCGGAGTAATCGATAACGCATGTCAAAAAAAAAAAGGCAGAATTCAGCAATTTGAAAGCACTAAAGTACTTTTCCTACAACTACAAACGACAAAATTGATTGTAGTGAAATTTTTTTGGTAGCTTTTATAGTTACTCCGAAAATACAATATATTGCGCAGAAACCAAGCAAATTAAGTAAATTTTGGTTTTTTTGTTGAAATATGTTTGAAATCGTTTGTGATTTTTTATCCGAAAAAATATTTTTTTTTTTTTGCTCCAAAAGTTTCGGAGTAATCGATAACGCATGTCAAAAAAGGCAGAATTCAGCAATTTGAAAGCACTTAAAGTACTTTTCCTACAACTACAAACGATAAAATTGATTGTAGTGAAATTTGTTTTGTAGCTTTTATAGTCACTCCGAAAATACAATATATTGTGCAGAAACCAAGCAAATTAAGTAAATTTCGGTTTTTTTTCTTGAAATATGTCTTAAATCGCGATAACACATGTCACAAAAAGGCAGAATTCAGCAATTTGAAAGCATTAAAACACTTTTCCTACAACTACAAACGATAAAATTTATTGTAGTGAATTTTTTTTTTAGCTTTTATAATTACTCCGAAAATACAATATATTGTGCAGAAACCAAGCAAATGGGGTAAATTTTGTTTTTTTTTGTTGAAATATGTTTTAAATCGTTTATGGTTTTTTATCCGAAAAAAAATTTTTTCTCCAAAGGTTTCGGAGTAATCGATAACGCATGTCAAAAAAGGCAGAATTCAGTAATTTGAAGGCACTAAAAGCACTTTTCCTACAACTACAAACGATAAAATTGAGTGTAGTAAATTTTTTTTTTGTAGCTTTTATAGTTACTCCGAAAATACAATATATTGTGCAGAAACCATGCAAATGGGGTAGATTTTGGTTTTTTTTTGTTGAAATATGTTTTAAATCGTTTATGGTTTTTTATCCGAAAAAAAAAAATTTTCTCCAAAGGTTTCGGAGTAATCGATAACGCATGTCAAAAAAAGGCAGAATTCAGCAATTTGAAAGCACTAAAAGCACTTTTCCTACATCTACAAACGTCAAAATTTATTGTAGTGAATTTTTTTTTTGTAGCTTTTATAGTTACTCCGAAAATACAACATATTGTGCAGAAACCAAGCAAATGGGGTAAATTTTGGTTCTTTTTTTTTTGTTGAAATATGTTTTAAATCGTTTATGGTTTTTTATCCGAAAAAAAAATTTTTTCTCCAAAGATTTCGGAGTAATCGGTAACGCATGTCAAAAAAGGCAGAATTTAGCAATTTGAAAGCACTAAAAGCACTTTTCCTACAACTACAAAATATAAAATTGATTGTAGTGGAATTTTTTTTTTTGTAGCTTTTATAGTTACTCCGAAAATACAATATATTGTGCAGAAACCAAGCAAATGGGGTAAATTTTGGTTTTATTTTGTTGTTATGGTTTTCTATCCGAAAAAAAAATTTTTTCTCCAAAGGTTTTGGAGTAATCGATAACGCACGTCAAAAAAAGGCAGAATTCAGCAATTTGAAAGCACTAAAAGCACTTTTCCTACATCTACAAACGACAAAATTTATTGAAGTGAATTTTTTTTTTGTAGCTTTTATAGTTACTCCGAAAATACAACATATTGTGCAGAAACCAAGCAAATGGGGTAAATTTTGGTTCTTTTTTTTTTTGTTGAAATATGTTTTAAATCGTTTATGGTTTTTTATCCGAAAAAAAAATTTTTTCTCCAAAGATTTCGGAGTAATCGGTAACGCATGTCAAAAAAGGCAGAATTTAGCAATTTGAAAGCACTAAAAGCACTTTTCCTACAACTACAAAATATAAAATTGATTGTAGTGGAATTTTTTTTTGTAGCTTTTATAGTTACTCCGAAAATACAATATATTGTGCAGAAACCAAGCAAATTAAGTAAATTTCGGTTTTTTTTTTGTTGAAATATGTTTTAAATCGCAATAACGCATGTCAAAAAAAGGCAGAATTCAGCAATTTGAAAGCACTAAAGTACTTTTCCTACATCTACAAACGACAAAATTTATTGTAGTGAATTTTTTTTTGTAGCTTTTATAGTTACTCCGAAAATACAATATATTGAGCAGAAACCAAGCAAATGGGGTAAATTTTGGTTTTTTTTTGTTGAAATATGTTTTAAATCGTTTATGATTTTTTATCGAAAAAAAAAAAAATTTTCTCCAAAGGTTTCGGAGTAATCGATAACGCATGTCAAAAAAGGCAGAATTCAGCAATTTGAAAGCATTAAAAGTACTTTCCCTACAACTACAAACGACAAAATTGATTGTAGTGAAATTTTTTTTTTTAGCTTTTATAGTTACTCCGAAAATACAATATATTGTGCAGAAACCAAGCAAATTAAGTAAATTTCGGTTTTTTTCTTGAAATATGTTTTAAATCGTTTGTATTTTTTTATCCGAAAAAAAAACTTTTTTTGCTCCAAAGGTTTGGGAGTAATCGATAACGCATGTCAAAAAAAGGGCAGAATTCAGCAATTTGAAAGCACTAAAAGTACTTTTCCTACAACTACAAACGACAAAATTGATTTTAGTGAAATTTTTTTTGTAGCTTTTATAGTTACTCCGAAAATACAATATATTGTGCAGAAACCAAGCAAATGAAGTAGATTTTTTTTATTTTTTTTTTGTTGAAAAATAAATCGTTTATGGTTTTTTATCGGAAAAAAAAAAAAATTTTTCTCCAAAGGTTTCGGAGTAATCGATAACGCATGTCAAAAAAGGCAGAATTCAGCAATTTGAAAGCACTAAAAGTACTTTTCCTACAACTGCAAACGACAAAATTGATTGTAGTAAATTTTTTTTTTTTTTGTAGTTTTTATAGTTACCCCGAAAATGCAATATATTGTGCAGAAACCAAGCAAATTAAGTAAATTTCGGTTTTTTTGTTGAAAAATTTTTTTAATCGCGATAACGCATGTCAAAAAAAGGCAGAATTCAGCAATTTGAAAGCACTTAAAAAACTTTTCCTACAATTACAAACGACCAAATTGATTGTAGTGAAATTTTTTTTGTAGCTTTTATAGTTACTCCGAAAATACAAAATATTGTGCAGAAACCAAGCAAATGAAGTAAATTTTGGTTTTTTTGTTGAAATATATTTGAAATCGTTTGTGATTTTTTATCCGAAAAAAAAATTGTTTTTTTGCTCCAAAGGTCATGTCAAAAAAGGCAGAATTCAGCAATTTGAAAGCATTAAAAGTACTTTCCCTACATCTACAAACGACAAAATTTATTGTAGTGAATTTTTATTTTTTTTTTTGTAGCTTTTATAGTTACTCCGAAAATACAATATATTGTGCAGAAACCAAGCAAATGGGGTAAATTTTGGTTTTTTTTTTGTTGAAATATGTTTTAAATCGTTTATGGTTTTTTATCCGAAAAAAAAATTGTTCTCCAAAGTTTTCGGAGTAATCGATAACGCATGTCAAAAAAAGGCAGAATTCAGCAATTTGAAAGCACTAAAAGCACTTTTCCTACAACTACAAACGATAAAATTGATTGTCGTGAATTTTTTTTTTGTAACTTTTATAGTTACTCCGAAAATACAATATATTGTGCAGAAACCAAGCAAATTAATTAAACTAGAGTTCGCCCAGTGGTTGAAATTCAACCACAAAAGCTTATTTTATTTTCCCACCTTTTTGCTGTTTCTTAAATTTGCCATTCTTCTCATATTTTTTATATTTTTGGTTTCTATACATTCCTGTTCATTTCGCCTTTTCCTCCCTCTTTACCCCATTCAGTACTATAGTTTCAATGTTGATAATTATTTATTCTTCTTAGGTAGTCTTCATACGTATTTCTTTTCTTTCCTTTCCTTTGCTTTTATTTCGTTTCCTTTCCTGTCCTTTCATCTCATTTTACTTCTTTTGCTTTTCTTTCCTTCCCTACCCTTTTTTTCTTTCCTTTTCTCCCCTCTCTTTTCTTTTCCTTTTCTTTCCCTTTCTCTTCTTTCATTTCATTTTATTTCCCTTCTTTCTTTCTCTCTTTTCTGTTCTTTTCTTTTATTTTCCTTTCTTTTCGTTTCCTTTATTCTCTTAACTGACCTTTCTTTCCATTTCCACCGTTTCCTCACTTTCGTTTTTTCCTTACCGTAACTCCTTTAGTTTTCTTTCTTCTCCATTCATTTCCTTTACTTATTTTTTTAGCTTTTCATTACCTTTCTTTCCTTTATTTTTCATTCTTTTTATTTTCATTTATTTTTGTTTTTGTAAACACTGTTTGTACCTACGCTCAATAAAGTTGACGGGCTGGCTCATGTTTATTATTGCTGCCAACAAAAAAAATCACACTCGTACTATCCCCAACTGCAATGAATGCAATAACAACAATGCAAGTGTACCTACATACGCACATAACAGCGGCTCTATAAAGTGAATGCGTGTTTAGCACTTGTAGTGGTGTGAATTTTAAATCATATTATTATTAATTTTTTTTAGTTTTTGGTTTGTTGTTGCACACCCTGCTCGGCGAGACCTATCGATACATATCATTTATATGCCTTAGAATTGTGGTTATTGAAAAAAGGGATAAAACTGTTAAGCATTGCGCATTTATATATAAAATAGATAGATATATGTACTTGAAATTTTCACCACAGTTCAGGTCGCGGTGACAAATCGGAACATGTATTACTACTATAAAAAAAATTCCGCTAGGTGGAGCTGAGATCCGGGTAATAAAAACTGAAAGTCCTAATTATGGACCGATTTAGCTGGGCGGCCGCCGTGGTGTAGCGGTTAAGTGTTCCGCCTTCTACACCAAGTCGTGGCGGTTCGATGCCCGACAAAATTAACATCAAAAATTATTTAGAAAAAGAATTTTTCTAAACGGGGTCGCCCCTCGGCAGTAGTTTGGCAAACTCTCCGGGTATATTTCTGCCATGAGAAGCTTCTCAGCAAAAAATTCGTTTGCTTTGCAAGTGCCGTTCGGAGTCGGCAAAAAACTGTAGGTCCCGCCAACTTGTAGGAAAAACTCAAAAGCAACACACCACAAGTTGGAAAGAGAAGCTCGGCTAAAAATCTCGTTAGAGGTTATGATAACCTGTTGGTATATCGCCGCCATTAGTTTTTTTTTTTTTTTATATGTACATATATACGATTATTTCCTTTCCTTTCATTACTCACAAATTCTTTTCTTCATTTTCAATCATTTTTCTATTTTTTATTTTACTTTATTCTATATTATTTTATCATATTTTACCAATTTTCTATTTTGTTTAATTTCAAAAAGTCTAGCCATTTATTTTATTTTACTTTATTTTATTTTTTGTTATTTTATTTTATTTTATTTTATTTTATTTTATTTTATTTTATTTTATTTTATTTTATTTTATTTTATTTTATTTTATTTTATTTTATTTTATTTTATTTTATTTTATTTTATTAATTTTCATCTTGTTCACTAATAATAAAAACATAGAATAATTTAAGAAAAATTATTCCCAAACGGTCAAAAGTCCACCAAAGTTTCAAAGATTCTCAAATTAATGACCACAAACTCATAACATATTATTTTATTTTATTTTATCTTATTTTAATTTATTTTTTTAATTAAAATGTTTTTATTAGGTCGCTTTCGTCGTTCTTGTGCCCGGATTTTTGCATTCGATTTTGAACCAACTTCCTGTTGTGCTAGGGTCTTGAAATTTTCACTACAGTTCAGATCGCGATGACAATGCAATATTTTGAAAAAAAAAAATCCGATAGGTGCCGCGTGGGTCGCTATATTTTCAAAAATCGCATTTATGGTCCGATTTGGCTGAAATTCGGAACAAGTATTACTACTATGAAAAGAAATATTTTCCTAAAAAAAAATTCCGCTAGGTGGAGCTGAGATCGGGGTAATAAAAGCTGAAAATCCTAATTATGGACCGATTTAGCTGATATTTAGCGTGTATATTACTTAATCAATTTCCAAATGTTCAAAAGAAAATTGGACCCGCTAGGTGGCGTGTGAGTCGTTCTATTTAAGAAATGCGAAGTTCTGTTTTCGGTGTCGATTAAATTGTTTTTCAACGAACTTCCCGTTGAGGAAGAATCTTGAAATTTTCATCGTCGTTTAGTTTTCTGGCCCCACGCAGTATAAGAAAAAAATAATTCCGATAGGTGGCGCACGGATAGTGATATTTGAAAAGTTTCATTTCCAGAGATTTTGCTTTGGATTTTGAACTAACTTCCCATTGAGCTGGGGTTTTGAAATTTTCACCATCGTTCAGGTTTCGCTGACAATGCATTATACAAAAAAAATCCAAAATATTGCTTTAATTGCAAAAGTCCCATTTATCGGCCTATCTTCCTTATTGCTATCTGAATATTTCGTACATATGCTATAATGCGCATGCTATAATGTGTTTTCAGCGCCATAAACAGCATCGAAATTTCGAATATTTCATCTGCATACATTTAGGCGCAGCCACTTTTGCACAAAGGAAAGATAATGTGCTTTATAAGGCTTAAAAAATAGTAATTTTATTCATGTAACCATAGGCACACCGCGTAATGCGTATAAACGTAGAAAATTGCCGAAGGCGTAATTGAACTGTCAAAATTTTTATGGAACGAAGTTTACACAGATTCGGTAAACTTCCACGAGGAGTATAGTGTGTAAACACCTCCAAAAATTACCCAATTCGATTACGCTGTTTGACATGCAGTTTTTCAAAGCAGTCAATGCACACTAGACAAAAATAGAAGAATAGCTAAAAAATGGGTCAAAAATTAAATTAATAAGAATTTCATAATAAAAAGTATTCACATATATTTATCTATATCGTTCATCTAACTGAGCTGTGAAATGTATATATTTACGGTTTCGTTAAGTTATATGGTTACATGAGTACCACTAATATGACACAGAATATCCAATTACAATCTTAGAAATTTTCACAGACTCACAACTAAAAAGTATAAAATAAAAAATAGAATAAAAAAATATTTTTAATTTAAAATGTTTTTAAAATGAACTAAAAACTGGAAAATAATTTCCCCTCTGCCTACATAGATTCTTCACCACGTAAAGCTTATCTGGAACATTTGTGAGTGGGAATTCTTATAGGTATTAAATAGTACTTGGAGTTTGAAATGTATAAAAACATTTGGCGCTTGCTATAATGTGAAAAGATGTTTTTTTAAAAAAGCTCATATCGGTAATAAGATTATTAGAAATTAATGCGAACCATCCTTAGCGTGCGCCAATGTTTTTATACCATTCAAACTCCAAGTACTATTTAATACCTATAAGAATTCCCACTCACAAATGTTCCAGATAAGCTTTACGTGGTGAAGAATCTATGTAGGCAGAGGGGAAATTATTTTTCAGTTTTTAGTTCATTTTAAAAACATTTTAAATTAAAAATATTTTTTTATTCTATTTTTTATTTTAATTTTTGGTTTGTTGTCGCACACCCTGCTCGGCGAGACATATCGATACATATCAAATTTTATATACCTTAGAATTGTGGTTATTGCAAAAAAGGGAGATACCTGTTATGTTTGCGCATTTATATATAATAGATTTCGGTTTTTTTTGTTGAAATATGTTTTAAATCGCGATAACGCATGTCAAAAAAAGGCAGAATTCAGCAATTTGAAAGCACTAAAAGTACTTTTCCTACAACTACAAACGACAAAATTGATTGTAGTAAATTTTTTATTTTTTTTTGTAGCTTTTATAGTTACTCCAAAAATACAATATATTGTGCAGAAACCAAGGAAATTAAGTAAATTTCGGTTTTTTTTTTGTTGAAATATGTTTTAAATCGCGATAACGCATGCCAAAAAAGGCAGAATTCAGCAATTTGAAAGCACTAAAAGTACTTTTCCTACAACTACAAACGCCAAAATTGATTATAGTGAAATTTTTTTTTGTAGCTTTTTATAGTTACTTCGAAAATACAATATATTGAGCAGAAGTAATGAAGTAAATTTTGGTTTTTTTTGTTGAAATATGTTTTAAATTGTTTGTATTGTTTTATCCGAAAAAAAAAATTTTTTTTTTGCTCCAAAGGTTTCGGAGTAATCGCAGAATTCAGCAATTGAAAGCACTAAAAGTACTTTTCCTACAACTACAAACGACAAAATTGATTGTAGTGAAAATTTTATTTGGAGCTTTTATAGTTACTCCAAAAATACAAACGAAGCAAATTAAGTAAATTTATTTAATTTTACTTTATTTTATTTTTTGTTATTTTATTTTATTTTATCTTATTTTATTTTATTTTATTTTTTTTTATTTTATTTTATTTTATTTTTTTATTTTTGCTTCTCTGACTACCTACCCACAGATTTTGTTTTTGTAAACACTTTTTGTAAGCGCCATGAAGTTGACGGGCTCGTGCTTATTATAGTAAACAAAACAACTCTCGTTTTCAGCAACAGCAATCAATGCAAGTTTTCATGACTACACACACAATTGCAACACAACAATGCAAGTGGTCATACCTACGTACATCCACACATAACAGCGGCTCTATAAGGTGAATGCGTGTTTAGCATTTCATAATATAATTAATTTTTTTTAATTTTTGTTTTATTGTCGCACACCCTGCTCGGCGAGACATATCGATACATATCAAATTTTATATACCTTAGAATTGTGGTTATTGCAAAAAAGGGAGATACCTGTTATGTTTGCGCATTTATATATAATAGATTTCGGATTTTTTTGTTGAAATATGTTTTAAATCGCGATAACGCATGTCAAAAAAAGGCAGAATTCAGCAATTTGAAAGCACTAAAAGTACTTTTCCTACAACTACAAACGATAAAATTGATTGTAGTGAATTTTTTTTTTTTTGTAGCTTTTATAGTTACTCCGAAAATACAATATATTGCCCAGAAACCAAGCAAATGAAGTAAATTTTAGTCTTTTTGTTGAAATATGTTTTCAATCGTTTGTAGTTTTTTATCCGAAAAAAATTTTTTTTTTTACTCCAAAGGGCAGAATTCAGCAATTTGAAAGCACTAAAAGTACTTTTGCTACAACTACAAACGACAAAATTGATTGTAGTGAAATTTTTTTTTTTGTAGCTTTTATAGTTAGTCCGAAAATACAATATACTGTGCAGAAATGAAGCAAATGAAGTAAATTTTGGTTTCTTTTTTGTTGAAATATGTTTTAAATCGTTTATAGTTTTTTATCCGAAAAAAAATTTTTTTTTTGCTTTAAAGGTAATCGATTACGCTTGTCAAAAAAAGGCAGAATTCAGCAATTTGAAAGCACTAAAAGTACTTTTCCTCCAACTACAAACGACAAAATTGATTGTAGTGAAAATTTTATTTGTAGCTTTTATAGTTACTCCGAAAATACAATATACTGTGCAGAAATGAAGCAAATGAAGTAAATTTTGGTTTCTTTTTTGTTGAAATATGTTTTAAATCGTTTGTAGTTTTTTATCCGAAAAAAAAAATTTTTTTTTGCTCCAAAGGTTTCGGAGTAACCACTAACGCATGTCAAAAAAAGGCAGAATTCAGCAATTTGAAAGCACTAAAAGTACTTTTCTTACATTTACAAACGACAAAATTTATTGTAGTGAATTTTTTTGTAGCTTTTATACTCCGAAATACAATATATTGTGCAGAAACCAAGCAAATGGTCCATTTATTCATATATTTATACTTCCATATAGAACATTTTTTTAATTTCAATGCTAACTTATATGAAAGATTTGCGAATGTTAGGACTTGGTATGAAACCTATGAAACAATTTTCTATGCTTGATTAAGCACGAATATTTTTCCATTTATAACATTTAAACTCTTTGTTGCTTTTGACTTGTAATCTATTGCTGTAAATACCGACGGTATTTACAAGCAATTTTCGGGATTGTATGAAAATGTGTTTTTTGAGAAAAATTTACCTACGCGCTGCAGGAACCAGACAAGCCGACATATGTTTCGATGATACTGGAGTTACATCTCTTCAAGGACTTTTCTTCCCGGCATTGTGAGAGACGAACTCACAACAGTGTAGTGTAGAAGGTCTAGCACCTTAGGCCACTGCCCAGCTTGAAGGTAAACCCTTCTCAGTGTCCATTTATGCATATATTTATACTTCCATATAGAACATTTCTTTAATTTCAATGCTAACTTATATGAAAGATTTGCGAATTTTAGGACTTGGTATGAAACCTATGAAACAATTTTCTATGCTTGATTAAGCACGAATATTTTTCCATTTATAACATTTAAACTCTTTGTTGCTTTTGACTTGTAGTCTAATGCTGTAAATACCGACGGTATTTACAAGCAATTTAAAAAATTATTATGTTTCGGCTTGTAGTAATGCTACAGATTTTTTTAACAACATTTGAAAGCTAATAACTCCTGCTTTACATTCCTTTGCATGAATTTTAATATTTTTCTTTTAAACAAATTTTTTTATCCAAAGGTTTCGGAGTAATCGATAACGCATGTCACAAAAGGCAGAATTCAGCAATTTGAAAGCATTAAAACACTTTTCCTACAACTATAAACGATAAAATTGATTGTAGTGAAATTTTTTTTTTTTTTGTAGCATTTATAGTTACTCCGAAAATACAATATATTGTGCAGAAACCCAGCAAATGGGGTAAATTTTGGTTTTTTTTTTGTTGAAATATGTTTTAAATAGTTTATGGTTTTTTATCCGAAAAAAAAATTTTTTTCTCCAAAGGTTTCGGAGTAATCGATAACGCATGTCAAAAAAATGCAGAATTCAGCAATTTGAAAGCACTGAAAGCACTTTTCCTACATCTACAAACGACAAAATTTATTGTAGTGAATTTTTTTGTAGCTTTTATACTCCGAAATACAATATATTGTGCAGAAACCAAGCAAATGGGGTAAATTTTGTTTTTTTTTTGTTGAAATATGTTTTAAATCGTTTATGGTTTTTTATCCGAAAAAAAAAATTTTCTCTCCAAAGGTTTCGGAGTAATCGATAACGCATGTCAAAAAAGGCAGAATTCAGCAATTTGAAAGCACTAAAAGCACTTTTCCTACAACAACAAACGATAAAATTGATTGTAGTGAAATTTTTTTTTTTTGTAGCTTTTATAGTTACTCCGAAAATACAATATATTGTGCAGAAACCAAGCAAATGGGGTAAATTTTGGTTTTTTTTTGTTGAAGTATGTTTTAAATCGTTTATGGTTTTTTATCCGAAAAAAAAAATGTTTTTCTCCAAAGGTTTCGGAGTAATCGATAACGCATGTCAAAAAAGGCAGAATTCAGCAGTTTGAAAGCACTAAAAGTACTTTTCCTACAACTACAAACGACAAAATTGATTGTAGTGAATTTTTTTTTGTAGCTTTTATAGTTACTCCGAAAATACAATATATTGTGCAGAAACCAAGCAAATGAAGTAGATTTTTTTTTTTTTTGTTGAAATATGTTTTAAATCGTATGTAGTTTTTTATCCAAAAAAAATTTTTTGTTTGCTCCAAAGGTTTCGGAGTAATCGATAACGCATGTCAAAAAAGGCAGAATTCAGCAATTTGAAAGCACTAAAGCGGGCTACTCACCTGCCAAGAAATGTCAAACTCCATATAAAAAAACGCTCAAGAAATGGTCAAGAACTGTTTTCACACGTCAAATTTTCTTGAGCTAATACTCAGCTCATAAGAAAAAATACTACAATTTTCGATGGTTGGCAACGCCTGTTTACCTCAAGAAATAAATAAGCTCATATATATTTCTTGAGGTAAAAGTGCAGTTCCACAACAAAGGTGACTACATATTGCGCTACACATGTTTTATATATTTTTATAAGAGTAATTTGCAAAAAAATGGAAAATTTGGTAAACGTCAAAATTTCTTGACCAGGCATAAGAAATATATGCTCGTTTTTTTCTTGAGGCATTTCATGGCAGGTGGGTAGCCCGCTTAAAAGTACTTTTCCTACAACTACAAAAAACAAAATTGATTGTAGTGAAAATTTTATTTGGAGCTTTTATAGTTACTCCGAAAATACAATATATTGTGCAGAAACGAAGTAAATGAAGTAAATTTTGGTTTTTTTTTGTTGAAATATGTTTTAAATCGTTTGTAGTTTTTTATCCCAAAAAAAATTTTTTGTTTGCTCCAAAGGTTTCGGAGTAATCGATAACGCATGTCAAAAAAAGGCAATATTCAGCAATTTGAAAGCACTAAAAGTACTTTTCCTACACCTACAAACAACAAAATTAGGTTCAGGTTAGGTTCAAGTGGCTGCCGCAGAGGCACACTTAGGCCAGTTTTGAAAGGCCCGTTGTGATACCACCAACACAAGGAAAGTCAGTCCCGGGACCCAGCCATATAGAAAATCCCTGAGTTGTTGGGATTTTCCACATAGCAGAATCCCGGGACTGACACTCCTAAACCGACACCGTTACTCCTCCTCGAACCACTTAGATGACTTTATGAAGCCCATCAAGTCCTTTATGTCCATTTCCGCGATCTGGCTTAGGCTATCCAGGAACGGAACTCCCAAAAAGCGCGTTCTCGCGCCGCTTAAAGCCGGACAGTTGCAGATGAGGTGCTCCACTGTTTCCTCCTCCTCATCATCTTTGCAACTCCTGCAGCATCGTCGGTAGGGCACACCTAGCCTTTCTGCATGCCTACCAATGAGGCAGTGACCGGTTAATACCCCTATCAATATGCAGATTTCCCTCCTAGTTAGGGCATAAATGCGTCTAGACCTTTTAAGATCCCATTTTGGCCAGGTTTGTTTCGATATGCGACACCCTGGGGATAGCAGCCATCCTTCGTTGGCTTGACGGAGTGTGTGCTCCTTCAGCATTAGTTTGCATGTGGCAAACGGCATACCTAAGCGCTCTTTATCCTGAAGAACCTGCTTGGTCGTGCCCTGCCTGGCAAGCTCGTCTGCCTTACAGTTTCCCTCAATGTCCCTATGTCCCGGGACCCATATGAGGTTTACGCGGTTCTGTTGGGCCATCTCCTGAAGAGATCGACGACAGCTGAGCGTCAGTTCAGAGTTGAACGTGTATGAGCCAAGGGATTTGATGGCCGCTTGGCTATCGCTGAAAATAGCGATATCTTCTCCGATAACACGTTTGCTTAACCAGGCCGCGGCGTCCAGGATTGCCGAGACTTCCGCCTGGAAGACGCTACAATGATCAGGTAGTCTGAAGGAGAGCTCAAGGTCCAAATCCCTTGAATAAACTCCTCCTCCAACTCTGCCGTCCAACTTCGAGCCGTCGGTGTATATGGAAGTGCCACCATTTGTTTCGGGACACCAATCCGTCCTCTCCCAGTCTTCTCTGCTGGGAATGTTTATTTTGAAACAGCTATCCCCGACTGTAGTAGTCGCACAACGATCTGAGCTTAGAGGGAGAAAGCTGTAAGATTCCAGAATACTGGAGTGTCCAATAGTACCCGCAGCCCAACTGGAGGTTTCTCTTAGGCGCAGAGCTGATGCCGCCGCTGACCGAAACCCTTCCAGATCAAGTGGCAAAATGCCCAGAATGACCTGGAGGGCTTCGTTGGGCGTTGTCCTTAGCGCACCGCTTATACAGATCATATTGGATCTATGGACTTTCCGCAACAGATTCAGGTATGTTGCCTTGCTCAGCGCAGGCCACCATACGACGACTCCATAAAGCATGATTGGGCGAATGATGGCCGTGTAGATCCAACTGCATACTGTAGGGCTGAGCCCCCATTTTTTGCCAATGGCTCTTTTGCATGTGTAAAGAGCGATGCAAGCTTTCTTCTGGCGCTGAAGAACATTCTCCTTCCAATTCAATTTCCTGTCCAGAACTATGCCTAGAAACTTGGCCTTATCCGACAAGCCCAGGCGCGTGCCATCTAGTTCTGGTAGGCTTAGTGGCGGTATTTTGTACCGGTTGGTGAAGAGGACAAGTTCCACCTTCCCTGGGTTGATACTAAGTCCGCAGCGAGAGGACCACGTCGAAACTTCTCGCAGTGCTACTTGCATCAGGTCACACAGAGTTTGTGGGAACTTGCCTCTGAATGCAATAGCTAAATCGTCTGCGTATGCCACTATCTTCTCGCCCCCCCAGCTTGTGTCACGTAGCAACGAGTTGACTGTGAGGTTCCATAAAAGCGGGGAAAGAACACCACCCTGGGGTGTTCCCCTTGTGACATAACGTGATAACTCAACCGTACCAAGTGAAGAAGCTATTTTCCTTCCCCTTAAAAGTTGGTCAATTAAATCAGTTAGAGGTCTATCTACGCCCAGATTAGTTAGAGCGGAGTTGATAGCCTCCGGGCTTATATTGTTGAAAGCCCCCTCAATGTCTAGGAGGGCCACGAGACAGTAGTCCTTTTCACACAGCGATTTCTCAATGACAGACACTAGGCTGTGCAGAGCGGTTTCTGTTGATTTACCCTTGGTGTATGCATGCTGATAGCTAGAGATAAGGTTGCTATCAATAGTTGTTAAGAGGTAGTCGCTTAGTATCCTCTCAAAGGTTTTTAGTACAAAGGACGAGAGACTGATCGGTCTGTAGTCTTTTGGCTCGTAGTGGGATGCCTTCCCAGCCTTAGGGATAAACACTACCGTGGCGCTTCTCCAGGAGCCCGGAATGTGGTTGAGAGCCAGGCAGGCTGTGAAGAGAAATACCAGCCATTTAGCTGATGTCTCCAACGTGTTTATAAGTTGCGCGGGGATAATCCCGTCCGGCCCGGCAGCCTTATACGGTTCAAAGCTCTTAACTGCCCACCTTACTCTTTCCTCAGTGATGGGTATATTTACTGCCAGGTTTGTTGCAGGTGCTAGTGGTGCATCATGCAGATTCCCCGGAAAGTGTGTATTCAAGAGCAGCTCAAGGGTTTCCTCTTCCGTGCTGGTCCAGGATCCGTCAGGTTTTCGCAGATAGCTGTTGGTTGTTTGACTTTTCGAGAGGACTCGTCTAAGTCTCGCTGTGTCGTCGACCTTTTCGACGCCAGTGCAGAAATTTCTCCACGAGGTTCTCTTCGCCTGTCTCAGAGCTTTTTTGTAGGCCCTTAGTTTAGCTTTATATTCGTGCCAATGAGGCTCAGAGCCGAAGCTCTTGGCCTTGTTAAATTGTTTCCGGCATGATATTCGGAGCGAGTCCAAATCGTAGGACCACCAATGTGGCCTGTGTTTACCGCGTGGTTTTGGCACTGGACAAGCCTGTCCTAGAGCATTTGAGAGCGCCGATGTAAATGTAGTAACAAGATCCTCCAGCTCCTCTACTGATGAGGGGGCTTGTGAGGGCAGTACTGGTAGGTCTCTGTCTAATATTTCATTGTGTAACTGCCAATCAGTGTTACGTGGATTGCGCTTCATGATTGGTTGTTCTACAATAAAGTCTAAAACCATTTCTATGTAACGGTGGTCGGAGAAAGAATGTTCTTCCAGAACCCGCCATTTTCTGACCCACTCATAAGCGCCTTCACTACAGATAGTGAGGTCTATGACCTCCCTGCGGGTCTTAGTGATAAAAGTAGGCTCAGTACCCACGTTGCAAATCACCAGGTTGGTTGGTCAGAGGTAATCAAACAGAGACTCGCCCCTGGCATTGATGTCGGAGCTCCCCCATTGGACATGGTGAGCATTAGCGTCCGCTCCAATAATAAGATTACCCGTGCAGAAATTTGACACCAGGCCTTTCACCTCCGTTTGTGGTGGGGGTTCTTCGGCGTCGTAGGGCATATAGACCGAAGCCACCGTCAGGCGGGTGCTGTCGACCGTTAGACTGAAAGCGGTAATATCCACATTGGTGTAATTAGGTAGGAGAAAGGAGTTCAACTCAGACTTGACCAGAATACACGTTCTGACTTTGCTCTACTCGCTGGCTCGAATGAGCTTGAAGCCCTTAGTCCCCAATCCGCAGATTCTCGAGCTATTGACCCAGGGTTCTTGGATGAGGACCACATCCACGTCGCCTTTAGAAAGACGACTACTTAAAGCAGCCGAAGCTACTTTAGATTTGTGCAGATTAATCTGAAGCACCACCAACATGAGAGTGCACAGACTTCCCTGCCGTCCCCATATCGTCGAGGTTTGCCCCATCCCGGAGGTTGCCTATCAACGACGAGTTGTTCCGATTAACTGCCCGATATGGCGTTGCAGGTGTCTTGCTGTCTGTAGCGTTAGATGTTAATCGCTCAGCGTTGGCTGCTACCACCGTGACGTCGAGGGCTTCCTCGTCCTGTAGGCTGTCCTCCATCTCCGAGTTGTTCACAGCACTATCGCCAAGGGACGTGGCGGATAACATGCTTTCCGCATCGGAATCCTCCGCTTCCTCTTCTGGTAATTCGTTTTCCGGTTCCCCCGGAGCAGCCGAGAAGGCAGCGCGCTGAGCATCACCACGATATACGTGGATAACGATCTGGCCTACGCTGTAATGTACTAGGCCATTGCACCTTTTGAGGGGCTCGATTGACTCTTTATTCATGGTGAACACCACCTGTCTGTCGGGCCCTACCGCATCCCCGACCAGATTGACACTCCAGTCATGCGTTGGCAGGGACGGATTCATTAGCCGTAGCATCCCGAGAATTCTCTCGGGTTCGTCAGGGATGGCCGGAATCCACGCCCTTGCCCTTGGACGAGCTGGAATGTCCTTCCAGTCGACGACCTCTATCTTTGCGCCCTTGTAGACTTCACCCAGCTTAGCAGCTGCTGCCTTGTACAGTGCTACGGTTTTTGCATCCTCGTATGCGAGTAATTTCATCTGACCCTGGTGCCAACCCGCATCCGTTACTCGCGCCGAACTACCCGGAAACTCTGGAGCAACATTGAGAAGAATGTTGCCGAGTTCATTTCGCACGTAACGCCACCGGTCCTTAGGGATGGCCAGACGGTCATTGC
The DNA here is from genome assembly GCA_964058755.1 of Campiglossa producta. Taxonomy (NCBI): domain Eukaryota; kingdom Metazoa; phylum Arthropoda; class Insecta; order Diptera; family Tephritidae; genus Campiglossa; species Campiglossa producta. The sequence goes on along the minus strand of CAXKVI010000001.1, from coordinate 131,396,459 downwards.
CTCGGTCAAGGACGCATATAAGGATCCTGTCCTTGGTTACCTCAGCAAAGCTTAGTTTTCCCGCTCCAGGGGTCTTCTGATGCCGCTTGGGAGGGGGATTTAACTCCAGGTCCGATCTCTGGCGCTTGAAAGGGTTAACTTTTAACCTCTTTGGCATGTACGAATTTTGGAAATCCGGTATCACAGCTTTCGCTAGCTCTACCGATTTACTGGAATTCGGCGACAGCGATTCCTGCGGTACCCCTTCATACCTCTTCAGGATCTTTGCAGCCAATCTTTTCTCGTGGTATGTGAAGCGGCGGGGAGATGTCTCCTGGGAGTGCGGACCCGTAGTTGCCATCGCGGTCGCTCTCCTTGCCGAAATCTCAGTTGCAGCTTCCTTCTCCTTCGAAACTCCGAGGCCAGGTCGTGAGACCGCTGCCACAGACGTAAAGATACTGGTTTTCATATCAGCGGTTGATGGGAGTTTAGCATCCGCCGTTGTCCGCTTAGTTGCGTTGGCAACCGCACTGGTGCTAGCTCCCATCAAGTCGATCTTAGTCGATAGAGGGTTGGTTGACCGACTCGTAGTTGCCATCGCTGTCGATCCCCCCCTTGATTGTGGAACGGAGATTGTCCTCCGGCGTTGTTGTTGCTTTCTCGCCTGTTCCTCCATAGCTCTCCTTTGCTGAGGAGTGAAATTTGGCGTTGTTTGTTTTTTAGTTTTATCGTTTTTATTTGGGTTATTTGAGTTCATCTTGTTCGTACGACCCGTCGCCGGACAAGGCCAGCTTAGGGTCAAGGGAAGAGTAGGGGAAAATGTGTCGTCCGCCGCGGCAGAGCCCCGTACCGCGGTAAACAACAAAATTGATTGTAGTGAAAATTTTATTCGGAGCTTTTATAGTTACTCCGAAAATACAATATATTGTGCAGAAACGAAGCAAATGAAGTAAATTTTGGTTTTTTTGTTAAAATATGTTTTAAATCGTTTGTAGTTTTTTATCCGAAAAAAAATTTTTTTCTCCAAAGGTTTCGGATTAATCGATAACGCATGAAAAAAAGGCAGAATTCAGCAATTTGAAAGCACTAAAAGCACTTTTCTTACATTTACAAACGACAAAATTTATTGTAGTGATTTTTTTTTTTGTAGCTTTTATAGTTACTCCGAAAGTACAATATATTGTGCAGAAACCAAGCAAATGGGGTAAATTTTGGTTCTTTTTTTTTTTTGTTGAAATATGTTTTAAATCGTTTATGGTTTTTTATCCGAAAAAAAAAATTTTTTTCTCCAAAGGTTTCGGAGTAATCGATAACGCATGTCAAAAAAAGGCAGAATTCAGCAATTTGAAAGAACTAAAAGCACTTTTCCTACATCTACAAACGATAAAATTTATTGTAGTGAATTTTTTTTTTTTTGTAGCTTTTATAGTTTCTCCGAAAATACAATATATTGTGCAGAAACCAAGCAAATGGGGTAAATTTTGGTTTTTTTTTTGTTGAAATATGTTTTAAATCGTTTATGGTTTTCTATCCGAAAAAAAAAATTTTTTCTCCAAAGGTTTCGGAGTAATCGATAACGCATGCCAAAAAAAGGCAGAATTCAGCAATTTAAAAGCACTAAAAGCACTTTTCCTACATCTACAAACGACAAAATTTATTGTAGTGAATTTTTTTTTTTGTAGCTTTTATAGTTACTCCGAAAATACAATATATTGTGCAGAAACCAAGCAAATGGGGTAAATTTTGGTTCTGTTTTTTTTGTTGAAATATGTTTTAAATCGTTTATGGTTTTTTATCCGAAAAAAAAAAATTTTTTTCTCCAAAGGTTTCGGAGTAATCGATAACGCATGTCAAAAAAGGCAGAATTCAGCAATTTGAAAGCATTAAAAGCACTTTTCCTACAACTACAAACGATAAAATTGATTGTAGTGAAATTTTTTTTGCAGCTTTTATAGTTACTCCGAAAATACAATATATTGTGCAGAAACCAAGCAAATGAAGTAGATTTTTTTTTTTTTTTGTTGAAATATGTTTTAAATCGTATGTAGTTTTTTATCCGAAAAAAATTGTTTGTTTGCTCCAAAGGTTTCGGAGTAATCGATAACGCATGTCAAAAAAGGCAGAATTCAGCAATTTGAAAGCATTAAAAGCACTTTTCCTACATCTACAAACGACAAAATTTATTGTAGTGAATTTTTTTTTTGTAGCTTCTATAGTTACTCCGAAAATACAATATATTGCAGAAACCAAACAAATGGGGTAAATTTTGGTTCTTTTTTTTTTTGTTGAAATATGTTTTAAATCGTTTATGATTTTTTATCCGAAAAAAAATATTTTTCTCCAAAAGTTTCGGAGTAATCGATAACGCATGTCAAAAAAAGGCAGAATTCAGCAATTTGAAAGCATTAAAAGCACTTTTCCTACATCTACAAACGACAAAATTTATTGTAGTGAATTTTTTTTTTGTAGCTTCTATAGTTACTCCGAAAATACAATATATTGTGCAGAAACCAAGCAAATGGGGTAAATTTTGGTTCTTTTTTTTTGTTGAAATATGTTTTAAATCGTTTATGGTTTTTTATCCGAAAAAAAAAATATTTTTCTCCAAAGGTTTCGGAGTAATCGATAACGCATGTCAAAAAAAGGCAGAATTCAGCAATTTGAAAGCATTAAAAGCACTTTTTCTACATCTACAAACGACAAAATTTATTGTAGTGAATTTTTTTTTTGTGGCTTTTATAGTTATTCCGAAAATACAATATATTGTGTGGAAACCAAGCAAATGGGGTAAATTTTTTTTTTTTTTGTTGAAATATGTTTTAAATCGTTTATGGTTTTTTATCCGAAAAAAAAAAAATTTTTTTCTCCAAAGGTTTCGGAGTAATCGATAACGCATGTCAAAAAAGGCAGAATTCAGCAATTTGAAAGCATTAAAAGCACTTTTCCTACAACTACAAACGATAAAATTGATTGTAGTGAAATTTTTTTTGCAGCTTTTATAGTTACTCCGAAAATACAATATATTGTGCAGAAACCAAGCAAATGAAGTAGATTTTTTTTTTTTATGTTGAAATATGTTTTAAATCGTTTGTAGTTTTTTATCCGAAAAAAAAAAAATTTTTTCTCCAAAGGTTTCGGAGTAATCGATAACGCATGTCAAAAAAAGGCAGAATTCAGCAATTTGAAAGCACTAAAAGCACCTTTCCTACAACTACAAACGACAAAATTGATTGTAGTGAAAATTTTATTTGGAGCTTTTATAGTTACTCCGAAAATACAATATATTGTGCGGAAACCAAGCAAATTAAGTAAATTTCGGTTTTTTTCTTGAAATATGTTTTAAATCGCTATAACACATGTCAAAAAAAGGCAGAATTCAGCAATTTGAAAGCACTAAAATTACTTTTCTTACACTTACAAACGACAAAATTTATTGTAGTGATTTTTTTTTTTTTATAGTTTTTATAGTTACTCCGAAAATACAATATATTGTGCGGAAACCAAGCAAATTAAGTAAATTTCGGTTTTTTTCTTGAAATATGTTTTAAATCGCGATAACACATGTCAAAAAAAGGCAGAATTCAGCAATTTGAAAGCACTAAAATTACTTTTCTTACACTTACAAACGACAAAATTTATTATAGTGATTTTTTTTTTTTTATAGTTTTTATAGTTACTCCGAAAATACAATATATTGTGCAGAAACCAAGCAAATGGGGTAAATTTTGGTTCTTTTTTTTTTTTTTGTTGAAATATGTTTTAAATCGTTTATGGTTTTTTATCCGAAAAAAAAATAATTTTTTCTCCAAAGGTTTCGGAGTAATCGATAACGCATGTCAAAAAAAGGCAGAATTCAGCAATTTGAAAGCACTAAAAGCACCTTTCCTACATCTACAAACAACAAAATTTATTGTAGTGAATTTTTTTTTTTGTAGCTTTTATAGTTACTCCGAAAATACAATATATTGTGCAGAAACCAAACAAATGGGGTAATTTTTTTTTTGTTGAAATATGTTTAAATCGTTTATGGTTTTTTATCCGAAAAAAAAATTTTTTCTCCAAAGGTTTCGGAGTAATCGATAACGCATGTCAAAAAAGGCAGAATTCAGCAATTTGAAAGTATTAAAACACTTTTCCTACAACTACAAACGATAAAATTGATAGTAGTGAAATTTTTTTTTTTTGTAGCTTTTATAGTTACTCCGAGTGTGCAGAAATCAAGTAAATGGGGTAAATTCTGGTTTTTTTTGTTGAAATATGTTTTAAATCGTTTATGGTTTTTTATCCGAAAAAAAAAATTTTTTCTCCAAAGGTTTCGGAGTAATCGATAACGCATGTCAAAAAAAGGCAGAATTCAGCAATTTGAAAGCACTAAAAGCACTTTTCCTACATCTACAAACGACAAAATTTATTGTAGTGATTTTTTTGTAGCTTTTATACTCCGAAATACAATATATTGTGCAGAAACCAAGCCAATGGGGTAAATTTTGTTTGTTTTTTTTGTTGAAATATGTTTTAAATCGTTTATGGTTTTTTATCCGAAAAAAAAATTGTTCTCCAAAGTTTTCGGAGTAATCGATAACGCATGTCAAAAAAAGGCAGAATTCAGCAATTTGAAAGCATTAAAAGCACTTTTCCTACAACTACAAACGATAAAATTGATTGTAGTGAAATTTTTTTTGCAGCTTTTATAGTTACTCCGAAAATACAATATATTGTGCAGAAACCAAGCAAATGAAGTAGATTTTTTTTTTTATGTTGAAATATGTTTTAAATCGTTTGTAGTTTTTTATCCGTAAAAAAATTTTTTGTTTGCTCCAAAGGTTTCGGAGTAATCGATAACGCATGTCAAAAAAGGCAGAATTCAGCAATTTGAAAGCACTAAAAGTACTTTTCCTACAACTACAAACGACAAAATGGATTGTAGTGAAAATTTTATTGGGAGCTTTTATAGTTACTCCGAAAATACAATATATTGTGCAGAAACGAAGCAAATGAAGTAAATTTTGGTTTTTTTTGTTGAAATATGTTTTAAATCGTTTATAGTTTTTATCCGAAAAAAAAATTTTTTTTTGCTTTAAAGGTAATCGATTACGCTTGTCAAAAAAAGGCAGAATTCAGCAATTTGAAAGCACCAAAAGTACTTTTGCTACAACTGCAAACGACAAAATTGATTGTAGTAAATTTTTTTTTTTTTTTTATAGTTACTCCGAAAATACAATATATTGTGCAGAAACCAAGCAAATGGGGTAAATTTTGGTTATTTTTTTTTTTGTTGAAATATGTTTTAAATCGTTTATGGTTTTTTATCCGAAAAAAAAAATTTTTTTCTCCAAAGGCTTCGGAGTAGTCGATAACGCATGTCAAAAAAAGGCAGAATTCAGCAATTTGAAAGCACTAAAAGCACTTTTCCTACATCTACAAACGATAAAATTTTTTGTAGTGAATTTTTTTTGTAGCTTTTATAGTTACTCCGAAAATACAATATATTGTGCAGAAACCAAACAAATGGGGTAATTTTTTTTTCTTGTTGAAATATGTTTAAATCGTTTATGGTTTTTTATCCGAAAAAAACAAAAATTTTCTCCAAAGGCTTCGGAGTAATCGATAACGCATGTCAAAAAAGGCAGAATTCAGCAATTTGAAAGCACTAAAAGCACGTTTCCTACATCTACAAACGACAAAATTTATTGTAGTGAATTTTTTTGTAGCTTTTATACTCCGAAATACAATATATTGTGCAGAAACCAAGCAAATGGGGTCAATTTTGTTTTTTTTTTTGTTGAAATATGTTTTAAATCGTTTATGGTTTTTTATCCGAAAAAAAAATTTTTTTCTCCAAAGGTTTCGGAGTAATCGATTACGCTTGTCAAAAAAAGGCAGAATTCAGCAATTTGAAAGCACTAAAAGTACTTTTCCTACAACTACAAACGACAAAATTGATTGTAGTGCAATTTTATTGGGAGCTTTCATAGTTACTCCGAAAATACAATATATTGTGCAGAAACGAAGCAAATGAAGTAAATTTTAGTTTTTTTTTTGTTGAAATATGTTTTAAATCGTTTATAGTTTTTTATCCGAAAAAAAATTTTTTTTTTGCTTTAAAGGTAATCGATTACGCTTGTCAAAAAAAGGCAGAATTCAGCAATTTGAAAGCACTAAAAGTACTTTTCCTACAACTACAAACGACAAAATTGATTGTAGTGAAAATTTTATTTGGAGCTTTTATAGTTACTCCGAAAATACAATATATTGTGCGGAAACCAAGCAAATTAAGTAAATTTCGGTTTTTTTCTTGAAATATGTTTTAAATCGCGATAACACATGTTAAAAAAAGGCAGAATTCAGCAATTTGAAAGCACTAAAATTACTTTTCTTACACTTACAAACGACAAAATTTATTGTAGTGATTTTTTTTTTTATAGTTTTTATAGTTACTCCGAAAATACAATATAATGTGCAGAAACCAAGCAAATGGGGTAAATTTTGGTTTTTTTTTTTTTTTTTGTTGAAATATGTTTTAAATCGTTTATGGTTTTTTATCCGAAAAAAAAAAAAATTTTTCTCCAAAGGTTTCGGAGTAATCGATAACTCATGTCAAAAAAAGGCAGAATTCAGCAATTTGAAAGCACTAAAAGCGCCTTTCCTACAACAAAATTTATTGTAGTGAATTTTTTTTTTTTTGTAGCTTTTATAGTTACTCCGAAAATACAATATATTGTGCAGAAACCAAACAAATGGGGTAATTTTTTTTTTTGTTGAAATATGTTTAAATCGTTTATGGTTTTTTATCCGAAAAAAAAATTTTTTCTCCAAAGGTTTCGGAGTAATCGATAACGCATGTCAAAAAAGGCAGAATTCAGCAATTTGAAAGTATTAAAACACTTTTCCTACAACTACAAACGATAAAATTGATAGTAGTGAAATTTTTTTTTTTTGTAGCTTTTATAGTTACTCCGGATGTGCAGAAATCAAGTAAATGGGGTAAATTTTGGTTTTTTTTGTTGAAATATGTTTTAAATCGTTTATGGTTTTTTATCCGAAAAAAAAAATTTTTTCTCCAAAGGTTTCGGAGTAATCGATAACGCATGTCAAAAAAAGGCAGAATTCAGCAATTTGAAAGCACTAAAAGCACTTTTCCTACATCTACAAACGACAAAATTTATTGTAGTGATTTTTTTGTAGCTTTTATACTCCGAAATACAATATATTGTGCAGAAACCAAGCAAATGGGGTAAATTTTGTTTTTTTTTTGTTGAAATATGTTTTAAGTCGTTTATGGTTTTTTATTCGAAAAAACAATTTTTCTCTCCAAAGGTTTCGGAGTAATCGATAACGCATGTCAAAAAAGGCAGAATTCAGAAATTTGAAAGCACTAAAAGCACTTTTCCTACAACTACAAACGATAAAATTGATTGTAGTGAAATTTTTTTTTTGTAGCTTTTATAGTTACTCCGAAAATACAATATATTGTGCAGAAACCAAGCAAATGGGGTAAATTTTGGTTTTTTTTTGTTGAAATATGTTTTAAATCTGTTAAAGCAGATGATTAGAAATAAGTAATGTTACCTGAAATGTGAATTAAAATGAAATGTAAATTAAAATGAAATGTAAATTAAAATGAAATGTAATTATTATACTTACCTGAATACTTAAAATAGAATTACCTTATACTTACCTTATATTTTTTATTACTTACCTCATACTTACCTTATAATTAATTTACACTTACCTTATTTTCCCTTTTTAATGACTTCAACTTACAAATTTACTTACCTTAACTTTTTAGCAACATCCTAATGTAAGTAAATGCATGATTACAGTCTGTATTCTAATGTACCTATGTGCATACGGTGTGTGTATACCTACTAGCAAGCGCGGCTTGTCCACGCTCTCTTGTACACATACACACATACGTAGGCTCATAGGTACAGGCGAAGAACTTACCGCTTATTGGAATTGGAAGTTGACAAACTGTAAATTAGATGTAAGAAAAAATGATAAAAAGAAGAAGTTGAAGATTAAATGTTACAGTCTATGAGTAATCGAAAAGCGGCGTGTATTCTTTTAATCGACAGGCTAATCGTGCAAGTTTTTTAGTTTGTGCTCCCATAAAAAATAATCACAAAGTGTAGTGAAATTTATATTTGCTAAAAAACATTAGCAATTTTTCATGGCGCCCGAGCAGGGACTAAGTGCAAATTAAAAAATTAAAACAATTAAATACATTATTAAGAAACTGAAAAGTGCAAGTGAGTGCTTAAATCATCATCATCATTTATTGGCGCTTAACCGCCTAAGCGATTTTGGCCGTCGCCTATCAAAGCACGCCAGTCATTCCTTTTTAGCGATAACTGACGCCAATTGGAAACCCCAAGGGAGTTCAAGTCATCCTCCACCTGTTGTTTCCATCTCAGTCGAGGCCTCCCCCTTCCTCTGCTGCCGAATTCGGGTGGCGATTGGAAAACCTTCTGGGCTGGAGCTTCTTTGTCCATTCGCATGACGTGACCCAGCCAGCGGAGCCTTTGGGCTTTAATTCGCTGGACTATGGTCAGATCTGCGTAAAGCTCGTACAGCTCATCGTTAAATCTCCTTCGATACTCGCCGTCGGCATCACGGGAAGGACCATAAATCTTCCGGAGAACTTTTCTCTCAAATACTCCAAGGGCCATCTCATCTTCTCTTGACATTGTCCATGAATCTGAGCCATACATCAGGACAGGTATGATGAGAGACTTATAGAGCGCGATCTTTGTTCTTCGAGAGAGGACTTTACTTCTCAATTGCCTACTCAGTCCAAAGTAGCACTTGTTCGCAAGAGTGATTCTCCGTTGGATTTCTAGACTGATATTATTTTCGGTGTTAATGCTGGTTCCCAAATAGACGAAGTCCCTCACAGTTTCAAATTTGTAACTATCAACAGTGACGTGGCTGCCAAGGCGCAGGTGCGCCGATTCTTTCTTTGATGACAGCAAAAACTTCGTCTTGTCCTCGTTGACCGCAAGACCCACTTTTTTCGCTTCTTTATCCAGTCCAGAGAAGGCAGCGCTTACGGCGCGGTTGTTAAGGCCAATGATATCAATATCATCGGCATACGCCAGCAATTGCACGCTCTTGTAAAAGATTGTACCATTGCGGTTTAGCTCTGCTGCTCGAATTATCTTCTCCAGCATCAGGTTGAAGAAATCGCACGAAAGGGAGTCGCCCTGTCTGAAGCCTCGTTTGGTTTCAAATGGCTCAGAGAGGTCCTTCCCGACTCTGACGGAGCTGTAAGTATTGCTCAACGTCATTTGGCAAAGCCGTATAAGCTTTGCAGGGAAGTCAAATTCGGACATGGCGGCATACAGGCAACTCCTTTTTGCGCTGTCAAAAGCGGCTTTGAAATCGACAAAGAGATGGTGTGTGTCGATTCTTTTATCATGGGTCTTCTCCAGGATTTGGCGTATCGTGAAAATCTGGTCGATGGTAGACTTACCAGGTCTAAAGCCACACTGATAAGGTCCAATCAGCTTGTCTACGATGGGCTTCAGTCTTTCACACAATACGCTAGAAAGAACCTTATATGCGATATTAAGAAGGCTGATTCCGCGGTAGTTGGTGCGGTTAGCGGGATCGCCTTTCTTGTGGATTGGGCAGAGCACACTTAAATTCCAATCTGGAGGCATGCACTCGTCTGACCATATTCTGCATAAGAGCTGATGCATGCTTTTTACCAGCTCTTCGCCTCCGTGTTTGAACATCTCGGCGGGTAGTCCGTCTTTTCCAGGCGCTTTGTTGTTTTTTAGCCGGGATATAGCTATCCTCACTTCATCATAGTCAGGTGGTGGGACGACTTTTCCATCGTCAGGGATTGGGGTATCGGGTTCGACGTCTCCCTCGCAATTTAGCAGTGAGGAGAAGTGCTCCCTCCATAATTTAAGTACACTCTGTACGTCGGTTACCAGGTCGCCATTATTGTCCTTATAGGAACTTGCCCCGGTCTTAAAACCTTCCGTCATCCGCCGGATCTTTTCATAGAATTTTCGGGCATCATTCCTGTCAGCCAGCATCTCAAGCTCCTCACACTCACGCCTTTCGGCCTCACGTTTCGTTTTTCTGAAAAGGCGTCTCTCTTCCTTCTTTGCCTCACGATATTGTTGCCATACACTGCGGGTTGCGCCCGTTCGCAACGTCTCCCTGTAGGCAGCGTCCTTTTTGTCCGAGACAGTGCTGCATTCCTCATCGTACCAGTTGTTTTTGCGGGCTCGCTGGAACCCTATAGTGGCCTCAGCGGCGGTACGTAATGAGTGAGAGATATGCTTCCATTGCTCGGTTGCATCGTTAGGTCGAGGATTGCTCTCCGATAGCAGGTGTGAGAGTCGAGTGGAGAAATTGTCAGCTGTCTGTGTCGTGCGCAGCTTCTCGACGTCAAACTTTCCTTCCGTTACTGTGCGCACTTTCTTTGCTACACAGAGGCGTGTGCGTATCTTGGCTGCAACAAGATAATGGTCCGAGTCGATATTGGGACCACGAAGGGTACGCACGTCCAGAACGGTGGAGCTATGTCTGCCGTCGATCATGAAATGATCAATCTGGTTTCTTGTTCTTTGATCAGGAGACAGCCATGTGGCTTGTTGTATTCGTTTATGCTGGAACCTGGTACTACTGATGACCATATTGCGAGCAGCGGCGAAATCAATCAACCTAGTGCCGTTGGGGGATGTTATATCATGGAGACTAAATTTTCCAACTGTTGGACCAAAGACTCCTTCCTTGCCCACCTTCGCATTAAAGTCGCCGAGCACGATTTTGATATCATGTTGGGGGCAGCGATCATAAGTCTGTTCAAGTTTATCGTAGAAGGAGTCCTTCTCTGCGTCGTCCGTCTCCTCAGTCGGAGCATAGGCGCAGATAAATGTTATGTTGAAAAATTTCGCTTTGATGCGGATCGCAGCGAGACGCTCGTCCACGGGGGTGAATGCTAGTACTTGGCGGCGAAGTCTCTTTCCCACCACGAATCCTACACCACGCGCTTTGCCGCGTGTCTGGCCACTGTAGTATACGTCACAAGGTCCGATGGTCGTCTTTCCTTGTCCCGTCCATCGCATTTCCTGCAAGGCGGTGATGTCAGCCTTTGCGTTAACGAGGACATCAACCAGTCGGGCAGCGGTACCGTCCCTTGAAAGGGTCCGGACATTCCCGGTACATGCCCTAATATCCAAATCATTATGCCTTATTCGTTTTGCCGGGTCGTCAACATTAAAGGGGGTTCTCATCCGAGGCTTTAATACATTTTTCATTGGACTAAATTTTTTACGTGGCGGGTCCCAAACCCAGCGCACAACCCGTTTCGGGGTTTTTGGAAAATATTTACACATTTATATAGCGAGCCGCTTGCTTCAAGACAGACGCCCGCTTGCAGCCGCACCTCATGGTGAACAGACGCTGCGCAAAAACCTCGGTGAGCCCTTAAACCAAGTATGTCAGAGTGGCCCCACCGGGGCTCCCTCTCTTTCTGCCATGAACCTAGGTAGCTCCCGTTGCCCAGAGTGCACGAACGAGGACGCAAGAGTCGGGATTGAGCAAGGTCACTTAGCAACCACACTCCATTACACTCCAGTGCTTAAATAAAGAACTAAATAAAAACCTAAAGGTTAACTTTCAAACAAAGTTTTGAAAAAAGATTTAGTTCGAAAACAATTTTAAATAAAATCAAATAAATATTTATGATATAAATATATCAAAAAAAAAACCAACAACAAAACAATTAAAACATTTAATAATTAATTGCCTGTCGCGGTCGTGTGTGCAAAAACAAAATACATACCTACTTAACTTCAGTGTAGTGCAGTGGCTACAATAAACAAAAATATAAAAAAGCTTGTAAAAAAGAGCAAAATAAAGTGTGAACGAAATTATAAAAGGTTTAAGGAGCTTATACATACATACTTACCAAGTTTTTAAAAGTTAAAAAGTTCCACATACATACTTACCTTAATTAAAATCTAGGTTAAAATACTTACCTTTGAAAAAATATTATTTACCTAAAAGTTAAAAAATATTAAATAAACAATAAAATTTTAAAATAGTGGTGAAATTCACATATTCAAAAGGTGATTCGAAAATTACAAAAATACAAAGTTTCTTTTTTAATAGTGCAAATAGCAACAACTTACCTGCGCTCATATTCGCCACAAGGGTCGTTACAGTGACGCACAAAAATATAGTAGTGAAACCTAAAAATAAAATTAATTGAAACAGTAAATGGTACTTACCTAATATTCAAAGAGAAATTTTAAGAGGTTTTACTTACCCACAAGTGCGTTATTCAAAAGTTTGATACTTACTTGCAAAAGGCGCTAAGTAAAAAAAAAAAAAAATTTTTTTCAAATTTGATTGAAAGCTATTTGCGCTATAAACTGTGCTGCACACACATACGCATACACAATAATACTGCTGCTGATTATCCAGTGCCATTTGTGCTCAATACTGCGGTTGTCATCAAAAAAAAGGCCAGTTAAGTTTCCTCCAGGAATGCGGTGCAGTTGCCCATTGTGCAAAAGGGAAGTTGAAGCTGGAAACGAACCAGTCCATGAACAACAGGTATTGAGTGCTAACAATTAAAAGCTGTTGAGGTTGTTGTTATTGTTAAATTGCTGCAAAGATCACCCAACAAGCTTAAATTTTTGGCATCTCTTGTATTCACTTTGAAATTAAATTGTTTATATACAAATTTCGTGAAACAAGATTTCGGGATTGTTTAGTGAAGAACTACTACCTCGTACAATTTCCGGCAAGGCTCCGATTACCATTCTGTCAAATATTTTTCGAAAGCTATACAGCTTTAAGTGTTTGGTTAAATCGTGGACCATATTTTGCTCACGGTTAGGCCCTTAACCCCTCGACATTGCGTCTAGTTTTCCTAAGTAAGGGATTATAAGATTCTACCTCTTGATTTGCACCATTTTTTCGATAGTTTAGTGCAGTTTCAGCAATTTTATTTTTTTTTTTTCGTTTTCGTATTATTAAGTTGAAAACTTCCAAATTATAATTTTGTACAAAGTTACTGTGCATAGCGAATCAAGATGAGTAAAAGTGAGAATCAGGTGGAAGACGCCACATCTTTAAAAAGACATAGGACAATTTTAAAAAGAAGCATAGCTAGAATAAAAACGGGGATTCTCGATAATTCAATTTCATCAGATCCGTCGGAACTTGAGTGTCGACTCGAAATGCTGAACAGTTACAGCGAAAAGCTTCTGGCGTGTCAGTCTGAAATAGAAGAGATCGATGAAGATGATGACACTCGTGATAGCCTGGAAGATTTAATTGTTGGAACCAAGGCTATGTTAAAGTCCATATTGTCAGAGAGCAACAAATCAAAAGCTCTTGACAGCTCCTTCACAGCTCCTCACAGCTCAAGACTTCCGAAAATGTCGCTGCCCAAGTTTCGAGGGCAGTATTCAGAGTTTAAAAATTTTATGAGTTTGTTTGAGAGCCTCGTTCATAACAACCCTGCGCTTCCAGACATTGAAAAATTTACACATTTAGTGTCGTGTTTGTCTGGTGAAGCTTTAGGAACGGTGAAGGCCTTCCAAATGACGGAAGAAAATTATCCAAAGGCACTGGCAAGCCTGAAAAGGGTATATGACAATAAATGTCTAATATTTTCGAGCACAGTTTCATAACTGTTTGAGCTGCCGAAAATCCAAAAGCCATCGTCGCTTTCGCTGCGGTCGATGATCGACACCGTATCAGCTGTTTATGACTCTTTATTGTCGTTGGGTGATGACAAAAATATTTCAAATGCGATGCTGATAGATTTAGTTATGTCGAAGGTTGATCCCATTACGCGGTCAAAATGGGAGGAGCAACTTGACTACGACAAGCTTCCGCTGTGGAGTGAGTGCGAAGCGGCTCTCAATAAGAGATACCAGCACCTCTCGTCTGAAGAAGCGTCGACATCGTCAAAATCGCGAGACACCCAAAGGCAAAGCAACAAGAGTGCTGAAAATCCAAAGTCGTCCTTTGTGGCTGCGAAAGCGAAGCCAACTACGTGTTTTCACTGCAACTCCAAAGACCACTTTTTGACCACCTGCCCTAAATTTAAAACTCTCTCTCCTCAGCAGAGATTCGATTTCGCGAAATCGGTCCCATTGTGCATAAATTGCTTACGCAAGGGACATACGGTTTCTAAGTGCAAATTAGAACGGTGTCGAGTTTGTAACCGGTCACATCACACCATGTTACATCAATACCCAATATCGTTCGAAACAACACCACAACCTTCGACCTCACAAGCTATGCACACAGTGAGCGTGCCTGATCGCGTTATGTTAGCGACAGCAGTGGTCAAGGTAAAAACTTGCTCCGGTGATTTTGTGTCAGCTCGTGCTTTACTTGATTCCGGGTCTCAAGTTAATTTCATGACTGAAGAGCTGGCACAAAAGCTGCGAATTTGGCGAGAGAAGGCGACATTAAATGTCATCGGGATTGGCAATGCCACCCAAAAGGTTAGGTCAAAAGTGAGTGCAGTCATAAAATCCCGAGTTAACAATTTTGAGTTTCTCGCAGATTTTTGGGTAATGGGAGCGATTTCGGCAAATCACCCAGATCGGTCTGTTAACACCACAGGTTGGAAAATTCCAGCTAATATTGAATTAGCTGATCCTGGTTTCCATAAGTCCTCAAAAGTCGATCTTTTGTTGGGAGCCGAGACATTTTTCGATCTTTTGTCGGTTGGTCAAATTAAAACCGATCCAAGGTTTCCAACACTTCTAAAAACACTTTTGGGTTGGGTTATTTCAGGCAGATATGTCTCCCACCAAAGTGAACATCCGAAGCTAGCAGTGCTTTATGCAAAGCCGAAGATGATTCCGAAGCAATTGATGAAATTGTCCAAAGATTCTGGGCAATGGAAGAAATCCCTTCGGAATCACAGGCTACAAAGTACACTGCCGAGCAAATGGAATGCGAAGACTACTTCGTTAAGACTACTGAAGTCTTACCGTCGGGACGGCTACAAGTAAGATTGCCGTTCAAAACTGACCAAAATGCATTGGGTCAGTCATTTGAAACCGCAGCTCGGCGGTTTCAGGCGCTGGAGGGACGTACGTTGAAAGATCCAGAACTTCGTCAAATGTATCTGGACTTCATGGATGAGTACTTGGTATTGGGCCACATGAGCCCCACTAATAACAAAATCCCGAGTGAAGCCCACTATTTCATTCCGCATCAGTGTGTCTTAAGACCACAAAGTACGTCGACGAAACTCCGCGTTGTTTTCGACGCGTCGAGTAAGACGTCAACACAAATTGCGTTGAATGACATTTTGATGGTTGGACCGACCATTCAAGAAGAACTTTTTTCGACGCTACTTCGCTTTCGTATGCATAAGTATGTTATTACAGCGGACATCACTAAGATGTACCGTCAAGTTCTCGTAAATGAAAATGATAGAAATTTTCAATTAATAGTGTGGAGAAAGCATCCATCCGAGCCTCTGCAAATTTTTCGTTTAAACACCGTAACGTATGGCACTGCGCCAGCTCCATTTCTCGAAACACGGTGTTTGCAGATGCTAAGTGATGTGAATGCACAAGAATATCCACTCGGTGCCAAAGTAATAAGTACCGATTTTTACGTTGATGATCTGTTAACCGGATCTGAAGATTTTGAATCCCTCGACAGAATTCGCTGTGAGGTGATTGACGTCTTAAAGTCGGCAGGATTCCAGCTTGCTAAGTGGTTTTCTAACCACCCGAGTCTGGAAAAATCGTTAAGTTTCAACGATTCAGACTCCACTAAAACGCTAGGAATCCACTGGTCGCCAAAAGACGACTTATTTCGGTTTAAACTGGATGATACATTTGATGAGTTACGAGCTACAAAACGCAATATTTTATCGGTATCTGCCCGACTCTTTGATCCTCTTGGTTTGCTGGCCCCACTAGTGACCACAGCTAAAATCTTATTGCAAGAGCTGTGGATTAAGAAACTAGATTGGGATGAGTCGGTTCCGTTGTATCTCAACAGCAGTTGGCAGAATTTCAAAGCGAATTTATGGCAATTGCCTTCAATCAGCATTCCTCGGTTTGTTTTTACTGAGTCGAGTGCCAATTGTCAAATACATGGCTTCGCCGACGCCTCAATAAGAGCGTATGGTTGTTGTATTTACATTCGAAGCCAATTCGCTAATGAAGTTAAATGCATTCTGCTAACTGCAAAATCCAGGGTTGCTCCGCTGAAGACTAAGTCTCTTCCTCGTTTAGAGCTCCTGGCAGCGCATCTTTTGGCCAAGTTATGGTCACGTATTGCGCCGATGTTGAGTCGACCCATTGACAGCACAACATTCTGGACAGACTCCGAAATAGTTTTGCATTGGATAAAAACACATCCATCAACTTTGCAAACATTCGTTGCTAATAGAGTGTCCGAGATTCAAGAGTTGACTCAAAGTGCTTCGTGGCGACATGTGCCAACTAAACAAAATCCTGCGGATCAAGTGTCTCGGGGTTGTAGCGTGGATGAAATACAGAATTCAATATGGTTTTCTGGCCCACAGTTCCTCTTAGAAGACCCCGCAAGTTGGCCTATAAATACCCATTTCGAATTAACGCCTGAAGAACAAGCACTGGAAAAGAAGAAAAACGCCAGCGCCTTAGTAGCTGCGAGTGACGAACGTAATCCACTCGTAACTGTGATTGAAAAATATTCCTCTCACAAAAAATTATTACGAGTTTTTGCCTATATTCTGCGATGGGTTTTAAAGGTGAGAAACCGATCCACCAAATATGATCCAACACCATCAGCACAAGAGTTGCAATTAAGCTTCTTGAAAATTGTTCAAATAATCCAATTTGATGAATATAGCCAAGAAATAACCAAATTGTCAAAAAATCTTCCACTACCGTCGAGCTTGCAAAAATTGAATCCATTTTTGCATGAGTATTCAGAAAAGTCCTTGTCGTTGAAATTGTTACGAGTAGGCGGTCGTTTATTAAATGCGCCTATCCCTTACGATGGCGAATTTCCTCTATTATTGAGTAAAAATTCGCAGTTCGTCAAATCGTATATACGGTTCCTACATTTGCGCAACCATCATGCAGGTGCCAAAGCATTGGTTGCAATTTTGCGAGAAAAAATTTGGCTAGTTAACGCTCGAGAGGCATGTAGTCGAACCGTGCGAAACTGCATACATTGCTTTCATTATAAGCCAAAATTAAAAAGCCAAATTATGGGCAGTTTACCAGCCGACAGGCTGCGTGCCCTACGACCTTTCATGGTTTGTGGGGTAGATTTTTGCGGTCCAATTTACGTCACACAAAAGATACGGGGTCGCCCCCCGGTAAAAATGTACATTGCGGTCTTTGTGTGTTTTACCTCAAAAGCTGTCCATTTAGAACTTGTGTCTGATTTAAGTTCTGATATATTTATTCTCGCCCTTAAAAGGTTCGTTGGACGCCGGGGAATACCAGCGACGATACACTGCGACAACGCGACGAATTTCGTAGGAGCCGATCGCAAGCTCAAGGAACTGAGGGAAGCATTTCTCAGTCAGAAGGAGGCGATACTCCACCACGCAGCAGACGAAGGGTTCAGGTTCGTCTTTATACCTCCCAGGGCTCCCCACTTCGGCGGGTTATGGGAGGCGGCAGTGAAGTCGGCGAAGCACCTGCTCGTGCGAGCCGTCGGCAACGCGAGTCTCACCGCCGAAGAAACAGGAACGCTGCTCGTCGAGGTAAAGGCTGTACTCAACTCGCGTCCAATCGCTCCACTCAGCCAGGATCCGAACGACGGCGAGGCTCTAACTCCGGCGCACCTGCTAATCGGTTGCCGGCTCAGGGAAATGCCCGAGGAAGCGGAGCTCCCGGAACCTAGCACGCGCTACTCCGACAGATGGCAGCATGTCTGCTCACTCAAGCGTCGGTTTTGGCGAACGTGGTCCAGGAGCTACCTGCTGAGTCTGCAGGAGCGCAACAAGTGGCAGCACCCACAACCCAACGTAGAGGTAGGAGAGCTCGTCGTCGTTCACGAAGACAACGCCCCACCCCAGCAATGGGTCCTAGGCCGAGTGACAGGCACGATAACCGGCCAGGACGGAAAGGTGAGAGTGGCCGACATCCAAACAAAAACTGGAACAATTAGGCGTCCAATCCATAAGCTTGCCGTGTTACCCATAGCAGATGGTTGAAGAATCCAGATTCCTTCAAGGTGGCCGGTGTTAAAGCAGATGATAAAAAATAAGTAATGTTACCTGAAATGTGAATTAAAATGAAATGTAAATTAAAATGAAATGTAAATTAAAATGAAATGTAAATTAAAATGAAATGTAATTATTATACTTACCTGAATACTTAAAATAGAATTACCTTATACTTACCTTATATTTTTTTATTACTTACCTCATACTTACCTTATAATTAAGTTACACTTACCTTATTTTCCCTTTTTAATGACTTCAACTTACAAATTTACTTACCTTAACTTTTTAGCACCATCCTACTGTAAGTAAATGCATGATTACAGTCTGTATTCTAATGTACCTATGTGCATACGGTGTGTGTATACCTACTAGCAAGCGCGGCTTGTCCACGCTCTCTTGTACACATACACACATACGTAGGCTCATAGGTACAGGTGAAGAACTTACCGCTTATTGGAATTGGAAGTTGACAAACTGTAAATTAGATGTAAGAAAAAATGATAAAAAGAAGAAGTTGAAGATTAAATGTTACAGTCTATGAGTAATCGAAAAGCGGCGTGTATTCTTTTAATCGACAGGCAAATCGTGCAAGTTTTTTAGTTTGTGCTCCCATAAAAAATAATCACAAAGTGTAGTGAAATTTATATTTGCTAAAAAACATTAGCAATTTTTCAAAATCGTTTATGGTTTTTTATCCGAAAAAAAAATGGTTTTCTCCAAAGGTTTCGAAGTAATCGATAACGCAAGTCAAAAAAGGCAGAATTCAGCAATTTGAAAGCAAATTAAGTAAATTTCGGTTTTTTTCTTGAAATATGTTTTAAATCGCGATAACACATGTCAAGAAAAGGCAGAATTTAGCAATTTGAAAGCACTAAAAGTACTTTCCTACAACTACAAACAACAAAATTGATTGTAGTGAAAATTTTATTCGGAGCTTTTATAGTTACTCCGAAAATACAATATATTGTGCAGAAACGAAGCAAATGAAGTAAATTTTGGTTTTTTTTTGTTGAAATATATTTTAAATCGTTTGTAGTTTTTTATCCGAAAAAAAATTTTTTTCTCCAAAGGTTTCGGAGTAATCGATAACGCATGTCAAAAAAAGGCAGAACTCAGCAATTTGAAAGCACTAAAAGCACTTTTCTTACATTTACAAACGACAAAATTTATTGTAGTGATTTTTTTTTTGTAGCTTTTATAGTTACTCCGAAAATACAACATATTGTGCAGAAACCAAGCAAATGGGGTAAATTTTGGTTCTTTTTTTTTTTGTTGAAATATGTTTTAAATCGTTTATGGGTTTTTATCCGAAAAAAAAAATTTTTTCTCCAAAGGTTTCGGAGTAATCGATAACGCATGTAAAAAAGGCAGAATCCAGCAATTTGAAAGAACTAAAAGCACTTTTCCTACATCTACAAACGACAAAATTTATTGTAGTGATTTTTTTTTTTTGTAGCTTTTATAGTTACTCCAAAAATACAATATATTGTGCAGAAACCAAGCAAATGGGGTAATTTTTTTTTTTTTTTGTTGAAATATGTTTTAAATCGTTTATGGTTTTTTATGCGAAAAAAAAAATTTTTTCTCCAAAGGTTTCGGAGTAATCGATAACGCATGTCAATAAAGGCAGAATTCAGCAATTTGAAAGCATTAAAAGCACTTTTCCTACAACTAAAAGCGATAAAATCGATTTTAGTGAAATTTTTTTTTTGTAGCTTTTATAGTTACTCCGAAAATACAATATAATGTGCAGAAACCAAGCAAATGGGGTAAATTTTGGTTTTTTTTTTGTTGAAATATGTTTTAAATCGTTTATGGTTTTCTATCCGCAAAAAAATTTTTTTTCTCCAAAGGTTTCGGATTAATCGATAACGCATGTCAAAAAAAGGCAGAATTCAGCAATTTGAAAGCACTAAAAGCACTTTTCCTAAATCTACAAACGACAAAATTTATTGAAGTGATTTTTTTTTTTTTGTGGCTTTTATAGTTACTCCGAAAATACAATATATTGTGTGGAAACCAAGCAAATGGGGTACATTTTTTTTTTTTTTGTTGAAATATGTTTTAAATCGTTTATAGTTTTTTATCCGAAAAAAAATTTTTTTTTGCTTTAAAGGTAATCGATTACGCTTGTCAAAAAAAGGCAGAATTCAGCAATTTGAAAGCACTAAAAGTACTTTTGCTACAACTGCAAACGACAAAATTGATTGTAGTGAATTTTTTTTTTTTAATTTTATAGTTTTTATAGTTACTCCGAAAATACAATATATTGTGCAGAAACCAAGCAAATGGGGTAAATTTTGGTTCTTTTTTTTTGTTGAAATATGTTTTAAATCGTTTATGGTTTTTTATCCCAAAAAAAAAATTTTTTCTCCAAAGGTTTTGGAGTAATCGATAACGCATGTCAAAAAAAGGCAGAATTCAGCAGTTTGAAAGCACTAAAAGCACTTTTCCTACATCTACAAACGATAAAATTTATTATAGTGAATTTTTTTTGTAGCTTTTATAGTTACTCCGAAAATACAATATATTGTGCAGAAACCAAACAAATGGGGTAATTTTTTTTTCTTGTTGAAATATGTTTAAATCGTTTATGGTTTTTTATCCGAAAAAAAAAATTTTTTCTCCAAAGGTTTCGGAGTAATCGATAACGCATGTCAAAAAAGGCAGAATTCAGCAATTTGAAAGCACTAAAAGCACTTTTCCTACATCTACAAACGACAAAATTTATTGTAGTGAATTTTTTTGTAGCTTTTATACTCCGAAATACAATATATTGTGCAAAAACCAAGCAAATGGGGTCAATTTTGTTTTTTTTTTGTTGAAATATGTTTTAAATCGTTTATGGTTATTTATCCGAAAAAAACATTTTTTTCTCCAAAGGTTTCGGAGTAATCGATTACGCTTGGCAAAAAAAGGCAGAATTCAGCAATTTGAAAGCACTAAAAGTACTTTTCCTACAACTACAAACGACAAAATTGATTGTAGTGCAAATTTTATTGGGAGCTTTTATAGTTACTCCGAAAATACAATATATTGTGCAGAAACGAAGCAAATGAAGTAAATTTTGGTTTTTTTTGTTGAAATATGTTTTAAATCGTTTATAGTTTTTTATCCGAAAAAAAATTTTTTTTTTGCTTTAAAGGTAATCGATTACGCTTGTCAAAAAAAGGCAGAATTCAGCAATTTGAAAGCATTAAAAGTACTTTTCCTACAACTACAAACGACAAAATTGATTGTAGTGAAAATTTTATTTGGAGCTTTTATAGTTACTCCGAAAATACAATATATTGTGCAGAAACCAAGCAAATTAAGTAAATTTCGGTTTTTTTCTTGAAATATGTTTTAAATCGCGATAACACATGTCAAAAAAAGGCAGAATTCAGCAATTTGAAAGCACTAAAATTACTTTTCTTACACTTACAAACGACAAAATTTATTGTAGTGATTTTTTTTTTTTATAGTTTTTATAGTTACTCCGAAAATACAATATATTGTGCAGAAACCAAGCAAATGGGGTAAATTTTGGTTCTTTTTTTTTTTTTGTTGAAATATGTTTTAAATCGTTTATGGTTTTTTATCCGCAAAAAAATTTTTTTTTCTCCAAAGGTTTCGGAGTAATCGATAACGCATGTCAAAAAAAGGCAGAATTCAGCAATTTGAAAGCACTAAAAGCACTTTTCCTACATCTACAAACGACATAATTTATTGTAGTGAATTTTTTTTTTTTGTAGCTTTTATAGTTACTCTGAAAATTCAATATATTGTGCAGAAACCAAGCAAATGGGGTAAATTTTGGTTCTTTTTTTTTGCTGAAATACGTTTTAAATCGTTTATGGTTTTTTATCCGAAAAAAAAATTTTTTTCTCCAAAGGTTTCGGAGTAGCTTTTATAGTTACTCCGAACTAAAAGCACTTTTCCTACATCTACAAACAACAAAATTTATTGTAGTGAATTTTTTTTTTGTAGCTTTTATAGTTACTCCGAAAATACAATATATTGTGCAGAAACCAAGCAAATTAAGTAAATTTCGGTTTTTTTCTTGAAATATGTTTTAAATCGCGATAACACATGTCAATAAAAGGCAGAATTCAGCAATTTGAAAGCACTGAAATTACTTTTCTTACACTTACAAACGACAAAATTTATTGTAGTGATTTTTTTTTTTTATAGTTTTTATAGTTACTCCGAAAATACAATATATTGTGCAGAAACCAAGCAAATGGGGTAAATTTTGGTTCTTTTTTTTTTTTTGTTGAAATATGTTTAAATCGTTTATGGTTTTTTATCCGAAAAAAAAAATTTTTTCTCCAAAGGTTTCGGAGTAATCGATAACGCATGTCAAAAAAAGGCAGAATTCAGCAATTTGAAAGCACTAAAAGCACTTTTCTTACATTTACAAACGACAAAATTTATTGTAGTGATTTTTTTTTTGTAGCTTTTATAGTTACTCCGAAAATACAATATAAAGTGCAGAAACCAAGCAAATGGGGTAAATTTGGGTTTTTTTTTGTTGAAATATGTTTTAAATCGTTTATGGTTTTCTATCCGCAAAAAAATTTTTTTTTCTCCAAAGGTTTCGGAGTAATCGATAACGCATGTCAAAAAAAGGCAGAATTCAGCAATTTGAAAGCACTAAAAGCACTTTTCCTACATCTACAAACGACATAATTTATTGTAGTGAATTTTTTTTTTTGTAGCTTTTATAGTTACTCTGAAAATTCAATATATTGTGCAGAAACCAAGCAAATGGGGTAAATTTTGGTTCTTTTTTTTTGCTGAAATATATGTTTTAAATCGTTTATGGTTTTTTATCCGAAAAAAAAGTTTTTTTCTCCAAAGGTTTCGGAGTAATCGATAACGCATGTCAAAAAAAGGCAGAATTCAGCAATTTGAAAGAACTAAAAGCACTTTTCCTACATCTACAAACGACAAAATTTATTGTAGTGAATTTTTTTTTGTAGCTTTTATAGTTACTCCGAAAATACAATATATTGTGCAGAAACCAAGCAAATGGGGTAAATTTTGGTTCTTTTTTTTTTTTTGTTGAAATATGTTTAAATCGTTTATGGTTTTTTATCCGAAAAAAAAAATTTTTTCTCCAAAGGTTTCGGAGTAATCGATAACGCATGTCAAAAAAAGGCAGAATTCAGCAATTTGAAAGCACTAAAAGCACTTTTCTTACATTTACAAACGACAAAATTTATTGTAGTGATTTTTTTTTTGTAGCTTTTATAGTTACTCCGAAAATACAATATAAAGTGCAGAAACCAAGCAAATGGGGTAAATTTGGGTTTTTTTTTGTTGAAATATGTTTTAAATCGTTTATGGTTTTTTATCCGCAAAAAAAAATTTTTTTCTCCAAAGGTTTCGGAGTAATCGATAACGCATGTCAAAAAAGGCAGAATTTAGCAATTTGAAAGCATTAAAAGCACTTTTCCTACAACTACAGACGATAAAATTGATTGTAGTGAAATTTTTTTTTGTAGCTTTTATAGTTACTCCGAAAATGCAATATATTGTGCAGAAACCAAGCAAATGAAGTAGATTTTTTTTTTTTTTTTTTTGTTGAAATGTTTTAAATTGTTTGTAGTTTTTTATCCGAAAAAAAATTTTTTGTTTGCTCCAAAGGTTTCGGAGTAATCGATAACGCATGTCAAAAAAAGGCAGAATTCAGCAATTTGAAAGCACTAAAAGTACTTTTCCTACAACTACAAACGACAAAACTGATTGTAGTGAAAATTTTATTGGGAGCTTTTATAGTTACTCCGAAAATACAATATATTGTGCAGAAACGAAGCAAATGAAGTAAATTTTGGTTTTTTTGTTGAAATATGTTTTAAATCGTTTATAATTTTTTATCCGAAAAAAAATTTTTTTTTTGCTTTAAAGGTAATCGATTACGCTTGTCAAAAAAGGCAGAATTCAGCAATTTGAAAGCACTAAAAGTCCTTTTGCTACAACTACAAACGACAAAATTGATTGTAGTGAAATTTTTTTTTGTAGCTTTTATAGTTACTCCGAAAATACAATATACTGTGCAGAAACGAAGCAAATGAAGTAAATTTTGTTTTTTTTTTGTTGAAACATGTTTTAAATCGTTTATAGTTTTTTATCCGAAAAAAAATTTTTTTTTGCTTTAAAGGTAATCGATTACGCTTGTCAAAAAAAGGCAGAATTCAGCAATTTGAAAGCACTAAAAGTACTTTTCCTACAACTACAAACGACAAAATTGATTGTAGTGAAAATTTTATTTGGAGCTTTTATAGTTACTCCGAAAATACAATATATTGTGCAGAAAAGAAGCAAATTAAGTCAATTTTGGTTTTTTTTTTGTTGAAATATGTTTTAAATCGTTTGTAGTTTTTTATCCGAAAAAAAATTTTTTTTTGCTCCAAAGGTTTCGGAGTAATCGATAACGCATGTCAAAAAAGGCAGAATTCAGCAATTTGAAAGCACTATAAGTACTTTTCCTACAGCTACAAACAACAAAATTGATTGTAGTGAAAATTTTATTTGGAGCTTTTATAGTTACTCCGAAAATACAATATATTGCGCAGAAACGAAGCAAATTAAGTCAATTTTGGTTTTTTTTGTTGAAATATATTTTAAATCGTTTGTAGTTTTTTATCCGAAAAAAAATTTTTTTCTCCAAAGGTTTCGGAGTAATTGATAACGCATGTCAAAAAAAGGCAGAATTCAGCAATTTGAAAGCACTAAAAGCACTTTTCTTACATTTACAAACGACAAAATTTATTGTAGTGATTTTTTTTTTGTAGCTTTTATAGTTACTCCGAAAATACAACATATTGTGCAGAAACCAAGCAAATGGGGTAAATTTTGGTTCTTTTTTTTTTTGTTGAAATATGTTTTAAATCGTTTATGGTTTTTTATCCGAAAAAAAAAAATTTTTCTCCAAAGGTTTCGGAGTAATCGATAACGCATGTCAAAAAAGGCAGAATTCAGCAATTTGAAAGCATTAAAAGCACTTTTCCTACAACTAAAAACGATAAAATTGATTGTAGTGAAATTTTTTTTTTGTAGCTTTTATAGTTACTCCGAAAATACAATATAATGTGCAGAAAATAATCGATAACGCATGTCAAAAAGAGGGTAGAATTCAGCAATTTGAAAGAACTAAAAGCACTTTTCCTACATCTACAAACGACAAAATTTATTGTAGTGAATTTTTTTTTTGTAGCTTTTATAGTTACTCCGAAAATACAATATATTGTGCAGAAACCAAGCAAATGGGGCAATTTTTTTTTTTTTTTTTTTTTGAAATATGTTTTAAATCGTTTATGGGTTTTTATCCGAAAAAAAAAATTTTTTTCTCCAAAGGTTTCGGAGTAATCGATAACGCATGTCAAAAAAGGCAGAATTTAGCAATTTGAAAGCATTAAAAGCACTTTTCCTACAACTACAGACGATAAAATTGATTGTAGTGAAATTTTTTTTTGTAGCTTTTATAGTTACTCCGAAAATACAATATATTGTGCAGAAACCAAGCAAATGAAGTATATTTTGTTTTTTTTTTTTTTGTTGAAATGTTTTAAATCGTTTGTAGTTTTTTATCCCAAAAAAAATTTTTTGTTTGCTCCAAAGGTTTCGGAGTAATCGATAACGCATGTCAAAAAAGGCAGAATTCAGCAATTTGAAAGCACTAAAAGCACTTTTCCTACAACTACAAACGACAAAACTGATTGTAGTGAAAATTTTATTGGAAGCTTTTATAGTTACTCCGAAAATACAATATATTGTGCAGAAACGAAGCAAATGAAGTAAATTTTGGTTTTTTTTGTTGAAATATGTTTTAAATCGTTTATAGTTTTTTATCCAAAAAAATTTTTTTTTTTTGCTTTAAAGGTAATCGATTACGCTTGTCAAAAAAGGCAGAATTTAGCAATTTGACAACAAAATTGATTGTAGTGAAAATTTTATTTGGAGCTTTTATAGTTACTCCGAAAATACAATATATTGTGCAGAAACGAAGCAAATGAAGTAAATTTTGGTTTTTTTTTTTGTTGAAATATGTTTTAAATCGTTTATAGTTTTTTATCCGAAAAAATTTTTTTTTTGCTTTAAAGGTAATTGATTACCCTTGTCAAAAAAAGGCAGAATTCAGCAATTTGAAAGCACTAAAAGTACTTTTCCTACAACTACAAACGACAAAATTGATTGTAGTGAAAATTTTATTTGGAGCTTTTATAGTTACTCCGAAAATACAATATATTGTGCAGAAACGAAGCAAATTAAGTCAATTTTGGTTTTTTTTTTTTGTTGAAATATGTTTTAAATCGTTTGTAGTTTTTTATCCGAAAAAAAAATTTTTTTGCTCCAAAGGTTTCGGAGTAATCGATAACGCATGTCAAAAAAGGCAGAATTCAGCAATTTGAAAGCACTAAAAGTACTTTTCCTACAACTACAAACAACAAATTGATTGTAGTGAAAATTTTATTTGGAGCTTTTATAGTTACACCGAAAATACAATATATTGCGCAGAAACGAAGCAAATTAAGTCAATTTTGGTTTTTTTTTTGTTGAAATATGTTTTAAATCGTTTGTAGTTTTTTATCCGAAAAAAAAAATTTTTTTGCTCCAAAGGTTTCGGAGTAATCGATAACGCATGTCAAAAAAGGCAGAATTCAGCAATTTGAAAGCACTAAAAGTACTTTTCCTACAACTACAAACAACAAAATTGATTGTAGTGAAAATTTTATTTGGAGCTTTTATAGTTACTCCGAAAATACAATATATTGTGCAGAAACGAAGCAAATGGGGTAAATTTTGGTTTTTTTGTGGCTTTTATAGTTACTCCGAAAATACAATATATTGTGCAGAAACCAAGCAAATGGGGTAAATTTTGGTTTTTTTTTGTTGAAATATGTTTTAAATCGTTTATGGTTTTCTATCCGAAAAAAAAAAATTTTTCTCCAAAGGTTTCGGAGTAATCGATAACGCATGTCAAAAAAAGGCAGAATTCAGCAATTTGAAAGAACTAAAAGCACTTTTCCTACATCTACAAACGACAAAATTTATTGTAGTGAATTTTTTTTTGTAGCTTTTATAGTTACTCCGAAAATACAATATATTGTGCAGAAACCAAGCAAATGGGGTAAATTTTGGTTCTTTTTTTTTTTTTGTTGAAATATGTTTAAATCGTTTATGGTTTTTTATCCGAAAAAAAAAAATTTTTCTCCAAAGGTTTCGGAGTAATCGATAACGCATGTCAAAAAAAGGCAGAATTCAGCAATTTGAAAGCACTAAAAGCACTTTTCTTACATTTACAAACGACAAAATTTATTGTAGTGATTTTTTTTTTGTAGCTTTTATAGTTACTCCGAAAATACAATATAAAGTGCAGAAACCAAGCAAATGGGGTAAATTTGGGTTTTTTTTTGTTGAAATATGTTTTAAATCGTTTATGGTTTTTTATCCGCAAAAAAAAATTTTTTTCTCCAAAGGTTTCGGAGTAATCGATAACGCATGTCAAAAAAGGCAGAATTTAGCAATTTGAAAGCATTAAAAGCACTTTTCCTACAACTACAGACGATAAAATTGATTGTAGTGAAATTTTTTTTTGTAGCTTTTATAGTTACTCCGAAAATGCAATATATTGTGCAGAAACCAAGCAAATGAAGTAGATTTTTTTTTTTTTTTTTTGTTGAAATGTTTTAAATTGTTTGTAGTTTTTTATCCGAAAAAAAATTTTTTGTTTGCTCCAAAGGTTTCGGAGTAATCGATAACGCATGTCAAAAAAAGGCAGAATTCAGCAATTTGAAAGCACTAAAAGTACTTTTCCTACAACTACAAACGACAAAACTGATTGTAGTGAAAATTTTATTGGGAGCTTTTATAGTTACTCCGAAAATACAATATATTGTGCAGAAACGAAGCAAATGAAGTAAATTTTGGTTTTTTTGTTGAAATATGTTTTAAATCGTTTATAATTTTTTATCCGAAAAAAAATTTTTTTTTTGCTTTAAAGGTAATCGATTACGCTTGTCAAAAAAGGCAGAATTCAGCAATTTGAAAGCACTAAAAGTCCTTTTGCTACAACTACAAACGACAAAATTGATTGTAGTGAAATTTTTTTTTGTAGCTTTTATAGTTACTCCGAAAATACAATATACTGTGCAGAAACGAAGCAAATGAAGTAAATTTTGTTTTTTTTTTGTTGAAACATGTTTTAAATCGTTTATAGTTTTTTATCCGAAAAAAAATTTTTTTTTGCTTTAAAGGTAATCGATTACGCTTGTCAAAAAAAGGCAGAATTCAGCAATTTGAAAGCACTAAAAGTACTTTTCCTACAACTACAAACGACAAAATTGATTGTAGTGAAAATTTTATTTGGAGCTTTTATAGTTACTCCGAAAATACAATATATTGTGCAGAAAAGAAGCAAATTAAGTCAATTTTGGTTTTTTTTTTGTTGAAATATGTTTTAAATCGTTTGTAGTTTTTTATCCGAAAAAAAATTTTTTTTTGCTCCAAAGGTTTCGGAGTAATCGATAACGCATGTCAAAAAAGGCAGAATTCAGCAATTTGAAAGCACTATAAGTACTTTTCCTACAGCTACAAACAACAAAATTGATTGTAGTGAAAATTTTATTTGGAGCTTTTATAGTTACTCCGAAAATACAATATATTGCGCAGAAACGAAGCAAATTAAGTCAATTTTGGTTTTTTTTGTTGAAATATATTTTAAATCGTTTGTAGTTTTTTATCCGAAAAAAAATTTTTTTCTCCAAAGGTTTCGGAGTAATTGATAACGCATGTCAAAAAAAGGCAGAATTCAGCAATTTGAAAGCACTAAAAGCACTTTTCTTACATTTACAAACGACAAAATTTATTGTAGCAAATGGGGTAAATTTTGGTTCTTTTTTTTTTTGTTGAAATATGTTTTAAATCGTTTATGGTTTTTTATCCGAAAAAAAAAAATTTTTCTCCAAAGGTTTCGGAGTAATCGATAACGCATGTCAAAAAAGGCAGAATTCAGCAATTTGAAAGCATTAAAAGCACTTTTCCTACAACTAAAAACGATAAAATTGATTGTAGTGAAATTTTTTTTTTGTAGCTTTTATAGTTACTCCGAAAATACAATATAATGTGCAGAAAATAATCGATAACGCATGTCAAAAAGAGGGTAGAATTCAGCAATTTGAAAGAACTAAAAGCACTTTTCCTACATCTACAAACGACAAAATTTATTGTAGTGAATTTTTTTTTTTGTAGCTTTTATAGTTACTCCGAAAATACAATATATTGTGCAGAAACCAAGCAAATGGGGCAATTTTTTTTTTTTTTTTTTTTTGAAATATGTTTTAAATCGTTTATGGGTTTTTATCCGAAAAAAAAAATTTTTTTCTCCAAAGGTTTCGGAGTAATCGATAACGCATGTCAAAAAAGGCAGAATTTAGCAATTTGAAAGCATTAAAAGCACTTTTCCTACAACTACAGACGATAAAATTGATTGTAGTGAAATTTTTTTTTGTAGCTTTTATAGTTACTCCGAAAATACAATATATTGTGCAGAAACCAAGCAAATGAAGTATATTTTGTTTTTTTTTTTTTTGTTGAAATGTTTTAAATCGTTTGTAGTTTTTTATCCCAAAAAAAATTTTTTGTTTGCTCCAAAGGTTTCGGAGTAATCGATAACGCATGTCAAAAAAGGCAGAATTCAGCAATTTGAAAGCACTAAAAGCACTTTTCCTACAACTACAAACGACAAAACTGATTGTAGTGAAAATTTTATTGGAAGCTTTTATAGTTACTCCGAAAATACAATATATTGTGCAGAAACGAAGCAAATGAAGTAAATTTTGGTTTTTTTTGTTGAAATATGTTTTAAATCGTTTATAGTTTTTTATCCAAAAAAATTTTTTTTTTTTGCTTTAAAGGTAATCGATTACGCTTGTCAAAAAAGGCAGAATTTAGCAATTTGAAAGCACTAAAAGTACTTTTCCTACAACTACAAACGACAAAATTGATTGTAGTGAAAATTTTATTTGGAGCTTTTATAGTTACTCCGAAAATACAATATATTGTGCAGAAACGAAGCAAATGAAGTAAATTTTGGTTTTTTTTTTGTTGAAATATGTTTTAAATCGTTTATAGTTTTTTATCCGAAAAAATTTTTTTTTTGCTTTAAAGGTAATTGATTACCCTTGTCAAAAAAAGGCAGAATTCAGCAATTTGAAAGCACTAAAAGTACTTTTCCTACAACTACAAACGACAAAATTGATTGTAGTGAAAATTTTATTTGGAGCTTTTATAGTTACTCCGAAAATACAATATATTGTGCAGAAACGAAGCAAATTAAGTCAATTTTGGTTTTTTTTTTTTGTTGAAATATGTTTTAAATCGTTTGTAGTTTTTTATCCGAAAAAAAAATTTTTTTGCTCCAAAGGTTTCGGAGTAATCGATAACGCATGTCAAAAAAGGCAGAATTCAGCAATTTGAAAGCACTAAAAGTACTTTTCCTACAACTACAAACAACAAATTGATTGTAGTGAAAATTTTATTTGGAGCTTTTATAGTTACACCGAAAATACAATATATTGCGCAGAAACGAAGCAAATTAAGTCAATTTTGGTTTTTTTTTTGTTGAAATATGTTTTAAATCGTTTGTAGTTTTTTATCCGAAAAAAAAAATTTTTTTGCTCCAAAGGTTTCGGAGTAATCGATAACGCATGTCAAAAAAGGCAGAATTCAGCAATTTGAAAGCACTAAAAGTACTTTTCCTACAACTACAAACAACAAAATTGATTGTAGTGAAAATTTTATTTGGAGCTTTTATAGTTACTCCGAAAATACAATATATTGTGCAGAAACGAAGCAAATGGGGTAAATTTTGGTTTTTTTGTGGCTTTTATAGTTACTCCGAAAATACAATATATTGTGCAGAAACCAAGCAAATGGGGTAAATTTTGGTTTTTTTTTGTTGAAATATGTTTTAAATCGTTTATGGTTTTCTATCCGAAAAAAAAAAATTTTTCTCCAAAGGTTTCGGAGTAATCGATAACGCATGGCTGGCAGAAGTCCTTGGGCTGAACCCTCCCAGAGGGTGCCGGCTGGTAATAGACACTACAGAAACCCCTACGCAGGGGAGTGCTAGCTAAGTTCAGAAATCAGTGCCATTGGTGCCTTAGCTCTTTAATAGCTCTGGCATATGGAAATGATTCTTGAACGTGGCCTCAAGGTGGGAACCGGGCCACACCCAGATGAAATGGTGGCCCCCCCTAATCCAGGGTGTTATGCGATTCCGTGCCCATTGGATGGTTTGCAGTCAGGGGTATCCGACTGTATTCTTACGGAGCCTCCCGGATATCGGTCCACCTCCGGGAGTAGCGGTGACTTGCTGCGGCATGGGGCTCTGTCGTAGTCGACCGTTTCATATCCCCCTTTCACATACTTTCAGGCTGCCGAACGGTCTCATCTCAGTAGGCAGCCTACGAACTAGTTATATAAATTTTCCACATGAATAAAAACCAAGCCTCGGAGCCCTGCACGGGTAAAGATGCTGCCTCTGGCACAGGCGTTAAAAAGGCCAATACTTATAAAACCCTGCCACAATCGGGAACCGCTAAGGTGGCACCGATCAGGCCTGCACGGCCTCAAACCACTTTTCGGCCACCTGCGCAAGCTAGCAGCAGTAGGACCAAAACCCCTGAGGGCAAGTCCGAACCTGTAACAGCCGGAAAAGCTAGCCCCACTGAGGGAAAGCAACTCCCGGCTGAGCAAACGCAGGTGGCCCGTCTTACGGGCACCTCTGCTCAGCATGTAGCGGAAACCAACACCGGGTCCTCCACGGACAGAGTGAATGCCCCCGCCCATGCAAAACAAACTCGTGGCAAGCCGGCTGACCCCCTAGAGGGTTCTAAGGCAAGCAAACGAGTCCCCCTCTCAGTCCGCAATCAGCGGAATCTACGCAATGCCGCCAAAATTGTAGAGAGACTGGGCAAGTCTCCCAGCGATAAGCTGACGGCATAGCAAAAAAGCTCTCTGGCCTGGGCCAGGAAAATCATTGCGGAAAAATCATCGCGTAACACCGCAAACACCGCAACCAATCCTGCCAATACGGCGCCAACCGGGTCGGATGGGCCAGCCCTTAAAAGGCAGCGGTCGATAGTACACGCCTCGAGCGTTCCTAAAAGGCATAGGCCCATAACCTCTGCCCCATCTCCGCCTGCCCTAACAAAACCGTTCAACGAGGTTGCCAAGGGCACCATCACGCTGGCGGTTTTGAACCGCGGCCATCCGGATGGAAACATTACCCCAGACAATTGGAAGGATGTCCTGAACGGCCTTCTCA
Source organism: Campiglossa producta (assembly GCA_964058755.1). NCBI lineage: Eukaryota > Metazoa > Arthropoda > Insecta > Diptera > Tephritidae > Campiglossa > Campiglossa producta. The sequence continues at coordinate 131,363,982 of CAXKVI010000001.1, read as the reverse complement.
GGCAGTTCAAGGACATTATGGACAAGAACCCGGGTGCTGCTCCCATTATCCGCGATGCCGGCTGGTATCAGGGTAGGATTAGACTAGTTTCCTGCGCAGACGAGCGCTCTTGCCGTCTGTACACACTCGCCATAGCTTCGGTGGGGGAGCTGTGGCCCGGGGCTAAGCTGGATGCCGTCAGTCTGGAAGAAATTCCAAACAGACCGAGAGCTTGGGCCTGGTTCCCAGACGAGCTGGCGGAGCCTGGCGAGATTCTGGGCACCATCGCGCAAAGCAACCCGGGACTACCTTCAAGCGATTGGAGGATAGTCCGCGTGGGCGAGACAAGGGAGAAGCAACGCTAGTCGGTTTCGTCATTAGCGAGGCGTCTCTCCCTTGGCTTGCTAAATGTGATGGAGTGTTAAGCTACGGCTTCTACTCCATCACGTTGAAAGTCAAGCGGGATGGTACCCAGAGAGAGGAGCCGGAGGAGATGGAGACGAAGCCCGAGCTTCAGAGTATTGTGATGGCAGGAAACACCTTGAGTGCACTTGTTACGCTGGACTCTGAGGCAGCAGCTACCTCCATCGAGTCGGCTCCGATGAATTTGGAGGAGGTGGGCAGCGCCTCGAGTGTACCCACCTCCACCGCAGCAAATCTCACGACCCCATGCAACACCTCGAGTGTACATGAGGTCGATATCGAACTAGCACGTAGTGCTCCAGAGTCCGAGAGTGATACACTCTCGGTATCTGAGCTGGCAGGGCAGTTCTCTACCAGCATGGACGAACACCTCCTCCTGGAATCCGACCAGTCAGATGTTGGCTTCGACGATACAATCGTTGAGGTGGCATCGGGCGGGACGGAGCAGGGGGAGATGGACGTCGATGCTGAGTTTTCAGAACTGTCCCAATGGTCCGGATACTGCAAATTAACCTGCATCACTCTAAGGCAGCCTCCGCTGCGCTAATCTTACGCCTCTGCAAAACATCGGAGGCGGTCGTTCTAGTCCAAGAGCCATGGGTCGTCGGTACCAGGGTCTGTGGGCTGAATACCGATGAGTACCAGCTGGTGACGCCACCTGCAAAAGGTAGGCTCAGATCATGTATTCTTATCAGAAAAACTCTTTCTTATTTTCTACTATCTCCTTTTAGCGATGATGACATCACCTGTATCAGCCTCGAGCTGCAGGACTATACCCTCTGGCTGATGTCCGCATACTTTGCGCCGATCGCCCCATCTCTGCACAGGATAGGCTCAGCAAGGCGGTAAAGGAGGCCCAACTCAAGGGGCTTCCGATAGTCATTGGAGCCGACGCCAACGCGCACCACCTCGCATGGGGCTCAACCGACACAAATACAAGGGGTGAGTCTCTTTTTGATTTTATCATAGAAAACAACCTCTGTATCTGTAACTCTGGGTACAAACCAACTTTTGTCACCTCGAATAGGAGGGAAGTTCTAGACATTACTCTGGTTTCAGGACCTTTCTCTGACTTAGTTAAGGAATGGAAAGTTTCCGATGATAACTCCTACTCTGACCATATGTACGTAACTTTTAATCTGCTTCTGCGACCTCCGCCTATGGCGGTTTACAGGAACAGGAGACGTACGGACTGGGACCTTTACAAAGTGGTCCTGTCCTCTACCCTCCAAGAAAACGCTTCTCACGGTAGGTCTTGCCTACCGATAAGATCTGATGAAGCGCCTCTCTCAGACATATCGTTTGCTTCTCTCGGTGAGCTAGACTCACCGTCTAAGATAGACGAAGCAGTAGATCTTGTCACCAATTCTTGTAACGCTGCCTTCATAGCAGCCTGCCCGGAGATTAAAAAAAGGGGTAGAAAGAAACCGTACTGGTGGACCCCTGAAATCTCCGAGCAAAGGAAGAACAGCAGAAAACTCTTTAATCAGGCAAAACAGACAGGGATCTGGTCCCCCTACATGGACGCCTTAAAATCTTTTAAGAAGTTAACCAGGAGAGCCAAAAGGGAATCCTGGAAAAACTTCACAAGCAATATTGAGGAAGTCTCGGAGGCAAATCGCCTACGTAAGGTCCTCTCCAAAAACCCTACTCCTCTCAGCTGTATTGTTACAGCTGATGGAGAATGGGCCTCATCTAGTGCCGAAATTCTGGATACCCTGGTCACGGCCCACTTTCCGGGCAGCACCTCTCAACCATACCTACCCTCGAACTCGCAATCTAACCCAAGGCCGTCGAGGCCCTTGGACCACATAGTCAGCAGAAAAGGAGTTAACTGGGCAATCAGGTCCTTCAAACCCTTCAAATCTCCGGGACTAGATGGTATATTTCCCGCCGAACTACAAGCAGCGAGCGATCTCATTAGTCCGCTGCTAACTCAAATCTACAAGGCATGCCTCAACCTGGCCTATATCCCCACGGAATGGACCAAGGCAAAGGTAGTCTTTATACCGAAAGGAGGCAGGACATCCTGCAATAACCCAAAGGATCTCAGACCTATAAGTCTGACCTCTTTCCTCCTAAAAATTCTAGAAAGATTGCTAGATGCCTACATTAGGCGAACGGCAAATCCAGGACTAATCTCCAACAGCCAGCATGCCTACTCCAAGGGCAAGTCCGTAGAGACGGCTCTACACGCTATCACCTCTGGGATAGAGAAGGGACTTGCTTTCAAGGAGTTTACGCTCGGCATTTTTCTTGACATAGAAGGGGCTTTTAACAACGTTCTTCCAACAGCGGTAACGAGCTCCCTGCGTTTGCTGGGAGTGGAAGAGCCTCTAGTGGAGTTCGTTGAACTCCTTCTCCAAAGAAGAACCATTATTTCCGAAATGGGCAATTCTTCACTTACAAGGTATGCCAACAGAGGAACCCCCCAAGGGGGTGTTCTCTCTCCTCTACTTTGGAACCTGACGGTGAACACTCTTTTATCTAGACTAAAGCACACCGGCTGCCAGGTCATTGCCTATGCAGACGACATAGCCCTGTTGTTGTTGTTGTTGTTAACAATGCATTGCCCTGTCTAGAGTGTATGATCATTCCGAAGATCTTCATCAAGCTCTTCTAAGGGGAGTCCAAGGAAACGTGCAGTTTCAACAGGGTTTGTCCAGAGGGACAGAGGGGTTAGAAGAGTAGGTTCAAATGAACAATTGAAGAGATGTAGAGTATCATGGGGGGTCCTACCACATGCAGGGCATGTGTTTGAGATTGTGTCATTAAGTCTGGACAAGTAGGAGTTTAACCTTACACTATATCCAGACCTAAGCTGTGCCAGGGTAACTATTGTCTCCCTTGGTAAGGTGCGTTCTTCTTCAGCAATATCCGGTGGAGGACTGTTCAGAACGGGGTTCACAGGTAGAGATCCGACAAAAGTATCTACTGACTCGGTGTGGATGTCGGTTAGAGCCCGCTTATGATTCTGCAGATCAAACGGCAAGGTAATATGATGCCGGATCTCATCATAATGTTTACGGAGATGTTTCCTTATGTCTCTCGGGGGCGGATCTATGTCCAAAAGATGACGGTTTGGATGTGCTGGCTTGTGGCAGTTCAGAAGGAATTGCTTGCTCAGCATTTCCGCATGCTCTTTTACATTGAGCAGTTTTGCCTCCTGATGGAGGTGAGACTCGGAAGACATGAGGAGACATCCCGTAGCAGTTCTGATGGCAGTATTTTGGCAGACTTGTAACTTCGTCCAGTTGGTGTTATGTACATTAGGCGACCATATGGGTGCAGCATAGTCAAAGACTGGTCGGCCAATGGCCTTATATGTAGTCAACAACGTTTCTTTGTCTTTTCCCCAAGTACTGCCGGCAACTGACTTGAGGATCTTGTTGCGACCACGTACCTTTGAGACCATTGCAGACACATGACCAGCAAATGAGAAAGTATTATCCAATGCCATCCCTAATAACTTTGGGTGGCTGACAGTTGGTAGCTTAGTGCCGTCAACGAAAATGTCTAATTCATTTCTCACCTGGTGCGTCCACGTCGTAAAAAGCGTCGCCGTTGATTTAGTCGGAGATATCGTCAGATCTCGCTCTGTGAAAAACCTGGAAAGGTCGCAGCGGTAACCGTTGATTTTATTACAGAGTTCATCAGTATAGGGGCCCTTCCCCGTCGCCATTATTGTACAGTCGTCAGCATAAGAAACGACGGAGACACCCTCTGGTGGTGGGGGCATCTTCGATAGATAGAAATTAAACAGTGTCGGGGATAGGACACCACCCTGTGGCACCCCCTGTCTAATTCGTCTTGGTTTTGATGTTGCGTTTCTAAAGTTGACCGACGCCTGCCGCCCATTCAAGTAATTAGCGGTCCATCTCTTTAACCCATCAGGTATTTGTGTTTCTAATAGATCTTGTATGAGAGTGGCATGGTTGACTGTGTCAAAAGCTTTCGACAAGTCAAGTGCCACTAACACAGTCCTGTGATTTGGTTGGTTTTGATTTAGACCGCTATTTATTTGCGTTGTAATGGCATTGAGTGCGGTGGTGGTGCTGTGCAGCTTACGGAAGCCATGTTGATGATTAGCCAGGTGCAGATTTGCGGTGTAATACGGGAGCAAAATGGACTCTAGCGTCTTCACTACCGGCGACAAAAGTGATATAGGGCGATATGAATCGCCTATGTTTGCCGGCTTTCTAGGTTTTAATAATGGAACCACTCTCACCTTTTTCCATATTTCAGGAATGACGAAAGTGTTCAGTGAAAGATTGAATAGAGCCGCTAAGTATTTGTGTCCCTCCTGGCCTAGATGTTTCAGCATCTTCATGGCAATGCCGTCGGGGCCGATGGATTTTGAGGGCTTAGCCTGTCTGATGGCTTCCTTGACCTCTGAGGCAGTGATGACAATGGGCGTGTTTTGGTTTTTGTATTTACGCGCCTGTCGCATGGTTCTACGTTCAGCTCTATCGGGTGGGGAATGTAGTACAAATTGTCTACAGAAGGAGTTCGCACATCCCCTAGTGTCCTTCTTCACCCTGTCACCGAAAGTAATATCTACTTTATCCTTGTGTTGTGTTGGATTAGATAGAGCTTTGACCGTAGTCCATAATTTGCCAACACCGTCAGAGAGGTTGCATTGCTCTAGGTGTTGTTTCCATTTGGCCAGTTTGTGTTTATCGACCAACCTACGAATTTCCGCGTTGAGATCCCTTATACGGGGGTCTGCGGGATTGAGACTTCGCACTTCATCTCTTTCTCTAGCCATGGCCGCTGCCTCCGCGGGGAAATTTGGTCTTATTCGGGATATTCGACCCACAGGAATGAAGCGTCTAGAGGCCAAGTCAATGATGTTGCGGAAGTCTCGTTCGCCTTTGCGTACGTCCGTAGGAATGGATAGAGCAGCCAAGGATTCGTCCGTATATGTCTGAAAACTGTCCCAGTCCGCCTTGGTAAAGTTGATGTATGTACCATGCTCAGGTGTTATAAAGTCCGTCGGTCGTTCGATGGTAATGACTATTGGGAGATGGTCAGACGCCAACGTGAGTATGGGTCGCCAATTGGTGTTGTTCAATAGTCCTGCACTTACGATAGAAATATCTGGCGAACTATAGCAGTTACCCGATACTCTCGTTGGGGCGTCTCCGTTCAATGTACAGAAAGCCGTATCATCTATTTGTTCTGCGAGTACATGCCCCCTACTGTCTGCTGGCAAGTTTGAGTGCCACATGTCGTGGTGCGCATTGAAGTCGCCCAGGATCACGCGGTTATCTCCTCGTAATAGCAAGCTAATGTCGGGGTGATAACCGGTGGGGCAACTTGAGACAGGGGGTATGTAGATGTTAATGATTTGCAGATCGACATCTCCTGTACGGATGGTAATACCTTGGCTTTCTAAGATATCATCCGTTCCTTCGATGTCGGTATCAAATAGATGATACTGTACAGAGTTGTGCGTTATGAACGCTAGACCACCTCCCAGACCTCCTGTTACTCTATGACGGTCTTTCCGGTGAATGTTATATCCGCCATAGGTAATGAGGTCCGACCTTGGACTGAGCTTGGTTTCTTGGATTGCGGCAAGTTTTACGACATAGCCCTGACGGCTACTGGCAAGCATCCTTCGGTGCTTAGCGAACTCTTGCAAAATGCGCTGAATCTAACAAAAACCTGGTCTGAGGAATGTGGACTAAGCATCAGCAGTGAAAAAACTGAGATGGTGCTCTTCACCCGCAGACGCAATATACCAGATTTCACCGCCCCATCGCTGAATGGGAGGGTGATCAAACTCTCTACCGAGGTTAAATACCTTGGCGTAATTCTTGACAAAAGGCTGGACTGGAGGCGTTATATGGAGGAACGCTCCAGGAAAGCCACAATGGCGCTCTACGCCTGTAGGTCGGCAATCGGAAAAAAGTGGGGTCTTCAGCCCCACATTGTCCACTGGATCTACACGGCAGTGGTGCGACCTATACTATTCTACGCCGTCACCATATGGTGGCCGGCTCTCGAGATCGAATCTAACAAAACCAAAGCCACAAAGGTGCAACGGATGGCAGCAATGCTTATTAGCGGTGCCCTCCCCTCCACTCCCACCAAGGCTCTTGAAACCATACTTTTTCTTCTTCCCACTGACCTGTATGGGAAATTTACTGCCAGTTGCAACGCAGCTAGGCTCAACGCACTAGAACCCTGGAGGGACTGCAGGTTTGGGCATAACCAAATCCTGAAGCAACTCCCCAACTCTTACTTAAAGCTGGACTACGCAATACCACGGCCTTGCTGGGATAACAAGTTCGAAACGTGGATCCCAGAGAGAAGCGAGTGGAAAAATTGCGTGAAACCGGGAAGTCAAGAAATCTCCGTTTTCACGGACGGCTCTAAACTAGACAACAAAGTCGGCAGTGGAATCTTCTCAAGTAAGCTCGACATTAATATGAGCTTACGCCTTCCAGACCACTGCAGTGTCTTTCAGGCTGAGCTTATAGCTATCTGGGAAGCTGCTCGCTATCTGACTAACCTGCCAGTGACTAACTCTATCTCCATTTTTTCCGACAGCCAAGCTGCCATAAAATCCCTGCAAAGTAGTAAGACGTCGTCACTAGTGGCGATTAAGTGCAGGGAAGCTCTAAATAAGCTATCCGATAAGTGCAGCCTGAGTATAATATGGGTCCCAGGCCATAGTTTTGTATCGGGTAACTGCGTTGCCGATGAGCTAGCAAGGAAGGGCACCTGTCTACATACAATCACCTCCGGCAGCTGGGTGAGCCCCCCTCTAAATACATGCAAGCACTGGCTGCGTTCCCGGTTCATAGAACAAGCCGACGCAAGATGGGCCGTGGAGCCGACTTGCAGAACGTCCAGGCCAATTTGGCCCAAACTTAACGAAAAAAGGTCGCAATCGGTAATTCATCTGAATCGCCTATTCATTAGCCCACTAGTGGGCCTTCTTACAGGACACTGTCTTATGGGAACCCATGGCGCTCTCATGGGCCTCTATACAAATGACTTCTGCCGCAGCTGCAGGGACGAGGAGGAGATAGAAAGTGTAGAACACTATCTATGCCACTGTCCCGCTCTGTCGAAAACCTAGTACCGATGTCTCCGCAAACACTCCTTTCGATGCCTCGCGGAGCTAGAATCTGCAAATATAGATGATTTTCTGCGCTACATCAGACAAACGCGCTGGTTTAGCTTCATGGGTGTATCGAACCTTGGGGGATCCGTCTGTCTGTCATCACCATATAGAGTTGCAACGTATACGTTGCACTTTGTATGGGGGTGACGGGCGGACGGATCCCTTCAAGGTTTTTATGTGTTTTTGAGGCCTCCTGCCTCGACCCGTCCCAGCGGAGAGGTCGTATGTCAGAAGGTTTCTTACAAAACTTTTTGGGGGATGCGACCTTTCTGCTGGGTCAGGTCGATCTACAGAAAGGAAATTTTAGGGCTCCTTTCGTGGTATCACAACGGACCAAACTAAGGCCCACGTGAGCCTCCGCGTGGACTGCGGAGGCAGCCACTTTAACATAACATAACATAACATGTCAAAAAAAGGCAGAATTCAGCAATTTGAAAGCACTAAAAGCACTTTTCCTACATCTACAAACGACAAAATTTATTGTAGTGAATTTATTTTTTTTTTTTTGTAGCTTTTATAGTCACTCTGAAAATCCAATATATTGTGCAGAAACCAAGCAAATGGGGTAAATTTTGGTTCTTTTTTTTTGTTGAAATATGTTTTAAATCGTTTATGGTTTTTTTATCCGAAAAAAAAAAATTTTTTCTCCAAAGGTTTCGGAGTAATCGATAACGCATGTCAAAAAAAGGCAGAATTCAGCAATTTGAAAGAACTAATAGCACTTTTCCTACATCTACAAACGACAAAATTTATTGTAGTGAATTTTTTTTTTTCGTAGTTTTTATAGTTACTCCGAAAATACAATATATTGTGCAGAAACCAAGCAAATGGGGTAAATTTTGGTTCTTTTTTTTTGTTGAAATATGTTTTAAATCGTTTATAGTTTTTTATCCGAAAAAAAATTTTTTTTTTTTGCTCCAAAGGTTTCGGAGTAATCGATAACGCATGTCAAAAAAAGGCAGAATTCAGCAATTTGAAAGCACTAAAAGTACTTTGCCTACAACTACAAACGAAAAAATTGATTGTAGTGAAATTTTTTTTTTTAGCTTTTATAGTTACTCCGAAAATACAATATATTGCGCAGAAACCAAGCAAATGGGGTAAATTTTGGTTCCTTTTTTTTTGTTCAAATATGTTTTAAATCGTTTATGGTTTTTTATCCGAAAAAAAAAATTTTTTTCTCCAAAGGTTTCGGAGTAATCGATAACGCATGTCAAAAAAAGGCAGAATTCAGCAATTTGAAAGCACTAAAAGTACTTTTCCTACAACTACAAACAACAAAATTGATTGTAGTGAAAATTTTATTTGGAGCTTTTATAGTTACTCCGAAAATACAATATATTGTGCAGAAACGAAGCAAATGGGGTAAATTTTGGTTTTTTTGTGGCTTTTATAGTTACTCCGAAAATACAATATATTGTGCAGAAACCAAGCAAATGGGGTAAATTTTGGTTTTTTTTTGTTGAAATATGTTTTAAATCGTTTATGGTTTTCTATCTGAAAAAAAAAAATTTTTCTCCAAAGGTTTCGGAGTAATCGATAACGCATGGCTGGCAGAAGTCCTTGGGCTGAACCCTCCCAGAGGGTGCCGGCTGGTAATAGACACTACAGAAACCCCTACGCAGGGGAGTGCTAGCTAAGTTCAGAAATCAGTGCCATTGGTGCCTTAGCTCTTTAATAGCTCTGGCATATGGAAATGATTCTTGAACGTGGCCTCAAGGTGGGAACCGGGCCACACCCAGATGAAATGGTGGCCCCCCCTAATCCAGGGTGTTATGCGATTCCGTGCCCATTGGATGGTTTGCAGTCAGGGGTATCCGACTGTATTCTTACGGAGCCTCCCGGATATCGGTCCACCTCCGGGAGTAGCGGTGACTTGCTGCGGCATGGGGCTCTGTCGTAGTCGACCGTTTCATATCCCCCTTTCACATACTTTCAGGCTGCCGAACGGTCTCATCTCAGTAGGCAGCCTACGAACTAGTTATATAAATTTTCCACATGAATAAAAACCAAGCCTCGGAGCCCTGCACGGGTAAAGATGCTGCCTCTGGCACAGGCGTTAAAAAGGCCAATACTTATAAAACCCTGCCACAATCGGGAACCGCTAAGGTGGCACCGATCAGGCCTGCACGGCCTCAAACCACTTTTCGGCCACCTGCGCAAGCTAGCAGCAGTAGGACCAAAACCCCTGAGGGCAAGTCCGAACCTGTAACAGCCGGAAAAGCTAGCCCCACTGAGGGAAAGCAACTCCCGGCTGAGCAAACGCAGGTGGCCCGTCTTACGGGCACCTCTGCTCAGCATGTAGCGGAAACCAACACCGGGTCCTCCACGGACAGAGTGAATGCCCCCGCCCATGCAAAACAAACTCGTGGCAAGCCGGCTGACCCCCTAGAGGGTTCTAAGGCAAGCAAACGAGTCCCCCTCTCAGTCCGCAATCAGCGGAATCTACGCAATGCCGCCAAAATTGTAGAGAGACTGGGCAAGTCTCCCAGCGATAAGCTGACGGCATAGCAAAAAAGCTCTCTGGCCTGGGCCAGGAAAATCATTGCGGAAAAATCATCGCGTAACACCGCAAACACCGCAACCAATCCTGCCAATACGGCGCCAACCGGGTCGGATGGGCCAGCCCTTAAAAGGCAGCGGTCGATAGTACACGCCTCGAGCGTTCCTAAAAGGCATAGGCCCATAACCTCTGCCCCATCTCCGCCTGCCCTAACAAAACCGTTCAACGAGGTTGCCAAGGGCACCATCACGCTGGCGGTTTTGAACCGCGGCCATCCGGATGGAAACATTACCCCAGACAATTGGAAGGATGTCCTGAACGGCCTTCTCAGGCAGTTCAAGGACATTATGGACAAGAACCCGGGTGCTGCTCCCATTATCCGCGATGCCGGCTGGTATCAGGGTAGGATTAGACTAGTTTCCTGCGCAGACGAGCGCTCTTGCCGTCTGTACACACTCGCCATAGCTTCGGTGGGGGAGCTGTGGCCCGGGGCTAAGCTGGATGCCGTCAGTCTGGAAGAAATTCCAAACAGACCGAGAGCTTGGGCCTGGTTCCCAGACGAGCTGGCGGAGCCTGGCGAGATTCTGGGCACCATCGCGCAAAGCAACCCGGGACTACCTTCAAGCGATTGGAGGATAGTCCGCGTGGGCGAGACAAGGGAGAAGCAACGCTAGTCGGTTTCGTCATTAGCGAGGCGTCTCTCCCTTGGCTTGCTAAATGTGATGGAGTGTTAAGCTACGGCTTCTACTCCATCACGTTGAAAGTCAAGCGGGATGGTACCCAGAGAGAGGAGCCGGAGGAGATGGAGACGAAGCCCGAGCTTCAGAGTATTGTGATGGCAGGAAACACCTTGAGTGCACTTGTTACGCTGGACTCTGAGGCAGCAGCTACCTCCATCGAGTCGGCTCCGATGAATTTGGAGGAGGTGGGCAGCGCCTCGAGTGTACCCACCTCCACCGCAGCAAATCTCACGACCCCATGCAACACCTCGAGTGTACATGAGGTCGATATCGAACTAGCACGTAGTGCTCCAGAGTCCGAGAGTGATACACTCTCGGTATCTGAGCTGGCAGGGCAGTTCTCTACCAGCATGGACGAACACCTCCTCCTGGAATCCGACCAGTCAGATGTTGGCTTCGACGATACAATCGTTGAGGTGGCATCGGGCGGGACGGAGCAGGGGGAGATGGACGTCGATGCTGAGTTTTCAGAACTGTCCCAATGGTCCGGATACTGCAAATTAACCTGCATCACTCTAAGGCAGCCTCCGCTGCGCTAATCTTACGCCTCTGCAAAACATCGGAGGCGGTCGTTCTAGTCCAAGAGCCATGGGTCGTCGGTACCAGGGTCTGTGGGCTGAATACCGATGAGTACCAGCTGGTGACGCCACCTGCAAAAGGTAGGCTCAGATCATGTATTCTTATCAGAAAAACTCTTTCTTATTTTCTACTATCTCCTTTTAGCGATGATGACATCACCTGTATCAGCCTCGAGCTGCAGGACTATACCCTCTGGCTGATGTCCGCATACTTTGCGCCGATCGCCCCATCTCTGCACAGGATAGGCTCAGCAAGGCGGTAAAGGAGGCCCAACTCAAGGGGCTTCCGATAGTCATTGGAGCCGACGCCAACGCGCACCACCTCGCATGGGGCTCAACCGACACAAATACAAGGGGTGAGTCTCTTTTTGATTTTATCATAGAAAACAACCTCTGTATCTGTAACTCTGGGGACAAACCAACTTTTGTCACCTCGAATAGGAGGGAAGTTCTAGACATTACTCTGGTTTCAGGACCTTTCTCTGACTTAGTTAAGGAATGGAAAGTTTCCGATGATAACTCCTACTCTGACCATATGTACGTAACTTTTAATCTGCTTCTGCGACCTCCGCCTATGGCGGTTTACAGGAACAGGAGACGTACGGACTGGGACCTTTACAAAGTGGTCCTGTCCTCTACCCTCCAAGAAAACGCTTCTCACGGTAGGTCTTGCCTACCGATAAGATCTGATGAAGCGCCTCTCTCAGACATATCGTTTGCTTCTCTCGGTGAGCTAGACTCACCGTCTAAGATAGACGAAGCAGTAGATCTTGTCACCAATTCTTGTAACGCTGCCTTCATAGCAGCCTGCCCGGAGATTAAAAAAAGGGGTAGAAAGAAACCGTACTGGTGGACCCCTGAAATCTCCGAGCAAAGGAAGAACAGCAGAAAACTCTTTAATCAGGCAAAACAGACAGGGATCTGGTCCCCCTACATGGACGCCTTAAAATCTTTTAAGAAGTTAACCAGGAGAGCCAAAAGGGAATCCTGGAAAAACTTCACAAGCAATATTGAGGAAGTCTCGGAGGCAAATCGCCTACGTAAGGTCCTCTCCAAAAACCCTACTCCTCTCAGCTGTATTGTTACAGCTGACGGAGAATGGGCCTCATCTAGTGCCGAAATTCTGGATACCCTGGTCACGGCCCACTTTCCGGGCAGCACCTCTCAACCATACCTACCCTCGAACTCGCAATCTAACCCAAGGCCGTCGAGGCCCTTGGACCACATAGTCAGCAGAAAAGGAGTTAACTGGGCAATCAGGTCCTTCAAACCCTTCAAATCTCCGGGACTAGATGGTATATTTCCCGCCGAACTACAAGCAGCGAGCGATCTCATTAGTCCGCTGCTAACTCAAATCTACAAGGCATGCCTCAACCTGGCCTATATCCCCACGGAATGGACCAAGGCAAAGGTAGTCTTTATACCGAAAGGAGGCAGGACATCCTGCAATAACCCAAAGGATCTCAGACCTATAAGTCTGACCTCTTTCCTCCTAAAAATTCTAGAAAGATTGCTAGATGCCTACATTAGGCGAACGGCAAATCCAGGACTAATCTCCAACAGCCAGCATGCCTACTCCAAGGGCAAGTCCGTAGAGACGGCTCTACACGCTATCACCTCTGGGATAGAGAAGGGACTTGCTTTCAAGGAGTTTACGCTCGGCATTTTTCTTGACATAGAAGGGGCTTTTAACAACGTTCTTCCAACAGCGGTAACGAGCTCCCTGCGTTTGCTGGGAGTGGAAGAGCCTCTAGTGGAGTTCGTTGAACTCCTTCTCCAAAGAAGAACCATTATTTCCGAAATGGGCAATTCTTCACTTACAAGGTATGCCAACAGAGGAACCCCCCAAGGGGGTGTTCTCTCTCCTCTACTTTGGAACCTGACGGTGAACACTCTTTTATCTAGACTAAAGCACACCGGCTGCCAGGTCATTGCCTATGCAGACGACATAGCCCTGTTGTTGTTGTTGTTGTTAACAATGCATTGCCCTGTCTAGAGTGTATGATCATTCCGAAGATCTTCATCAAGCTCTTCTAAGGGGAGTCCAAGGAAACGTGCAGTTTCAACAGGGTTTGTCCAGAGGGACAGAGGGGTTAGAAGAGTAGGTTCAAATGAACAATTGAAGAGATGTAGAGTATCATGGGGGGTCCTACCACATGCAGGGCATGTGTTTGAGATTGTGTCATTAAGTCTGGACAAGTAGGAGTTTAACCTTACACTATATCCAGACCTAAGCTGTGCCAGGGTAACTATTGTCTCCCTTGGTAAGGTGCGTTCTTCTTCAGCAATATCCGGTGGAGGACTGTTCAGAACGGGGTTCACAGGTAGAGATCCGACAAAAGTATCTACCGACTCGGTGTGGATGTCGGTTAGAGCCCGCTTATGATTCTGCAGATCAAACGGCAAGGTAATATGATGCCGGATCTCATCATAATGTTTACGGAGATATTTCCTTATGTCTCTCGGGGGCGGATCTATGTCCAAAAGATGACGGTTTGGATGTGCTGGCTTGTGGCAGTTCAGAAGGAATTGCTTGCTCAGCATTTCCGCATGCTCTTTTACATTGAGCAGTTTTGCCTCCTGATGGAGGTGAGACTCGGAAGACATGAGGAGACATCCCGTAGCAGTTCTGATGGCAGTATTTTGGCAGACTTGTAACTTCGTCCAGTTGGTGTTATGTACATTAGGCGACCATATGGGTGCAGCATAGTCAAAGACTGGTCGGCCAATGGCCTTATATGTAGTCAACAACGTTTCTTTGTCTTTTCCCCAAGTACTGCCGGCAACTGACTTGAGGATCTTGTTGCGACCACGTACCTTTGAGACCATTGCAGACACATGACCAGCAAATGAGAAAGTATTATCCAATGCCATCCCTAATAACTTTGGGTGGCTGACAGTTGGTAGCTTAGTGCCGTCAACGAAAATGTCTAATTCATTTCTCACCTGGTGCGTCCACGTCGTAAAAAGCGTCGCCGTTGATTTAGTCGGAGATATCGTCAGATCTCGCTCTGTGAAAAACCTGGAAAGGTCGCAGCGGTAACCGTTGATTTTATTACAGAGTTCATCAGTATAGGGGCCCTTCCCCGTCGCCATTATTGTACAGTCGTCAGCATAAGAAACGACGGAGACACCCTCTGGTGGTGGGGGCATCTTCGATAGATAGAAATTAAACAGTGTCGGGGATAGGACACCACCCTGTGGCACCCCCTGTCTAATTCGTCTTGGTTTTGATGTTGCGTTTCTAAAGTTGACCGACGCCTGCCGCCCATTCAAGTAATTAGCGGTCCATCTCTTTAACCCATCAGGTATTTGTGTTTCTAATAGATCTTGTATGAGAGTGGCATGGTTGACTGTGTCAAAAGCTTTCGACAAGTCAAGTGCCACTAACACAGTCCTGTGATTTGGTTGGTTTTGATTTAGACCGCTATTTATTTGCGTTGTAATGGCATTGAGTGCGGTGGTGGTGCTGTGCAGCTTACGGAAGCCATGTTGATGATTAGCCAGGTGCAGATTTGCGGTGTAATACGGGAGCAAAATGGACTCTAGCGTCTTCACTACCGGCGACAAAAGTGATATAGGGCGATATGAATCGCCTATGTTTGCCGGCTTTCTAGGTTTTAATAATGGAACCACTCTCACCTTTTTCCATATTTCAGGAATGACGAAAGTGTTCAGTGAAAGATTGAATAGAGCCGCTAAGTATTTGTGTCCCTCCTGGCCTAGATGTTTCAGCATCTTCATGGCAATGCCGTCGGGGCCGATGGATTTTGAGGGCTTAGCCTGTCTGATGGCTTCCTTGACCTCTGAGGCAGTGATGACAATGGGCGTGTTTTGGTTTTTGTATTTACGCGCCTGTCGCATGGTTCTACGTTCAGCTCTATCGGGTGGGGAATGTAGTACAAATTGTCTACAGAAGGAGTTCGCACATCCCCTAGTGTCCTTCTTCACCCTGTCACCGAAAGTAATATCTACTTTATCCTTGTGTTGTGTTGGATTAGATAGAGCTTTGACCGTAGTCCATAATTTGCCAACACCGTCAGAGAGGTTGCATTGCTCTAGGTGTTGTTTCCATTTGGCCAGTTTGTGTTTATCGACCAACCTACGAATTTCCGCGTTGAGATCCCTTATACGGGGGTCTGCGGGATTGAGACTTCGCACTTCATCTCTTTCTCTAGCCATGGCCGCTGCCTCCGCGGGGAAATTTGGTCTTATTCGGGATATTCGACCCGCAGGAATGAAGCGTCTAGAGGCCAAGTCAATGATGTTGCGGAAGTCTCGTTCGCCTTTGCGTACGTCCGTAGGAATGGATAGAGCAGCCAAGGATTCGTCCGTATATGTCTGAAAACTGTCCCAGTCCGCCTTGGTAAAGTTGATGTATGTACCATGCTCAGGTGTTATAAAGTCCGTCGGTCGTTCGATGGTAATGACTATTGGGAGATGGTCAGACGCCAACGTGAGTATGGGTCGCCAATTGGTGTTGTTCAATAGTCCTGCACTTACGATAGAAATATCTGGCGAACTATAGCAGTTACCCGATACTCTCGTTGGGGCGTCTCCGTTCAATGTACAGAAAGCCGTATCATCTATTTGTTCTGCGAGTACATGCCCCCTACTGTCTGCTGGCAAGTTTGAGTGCCACATGTCGTGGTGCGCATTGAAGTCGCCCAGGATCACGCGGTTATCTCCTCGTAATAGCAAGCTAATGTCGGGGTGATAACCGGTGGGGCAACTTGAGACAGGGGGTATGTAGATGTTAATGATTTGCAGATCGACATCTCCTGTACGGATGGTAATACCTTGGCTTTCTAAGATATCATCCGTTCCTTCGATGTCGGTATCAAATAGATGATACTGTACAGAGTTGTGCGTTATGAACGCTAGACCACCTCCCAGACCTCCTGTTACTCTATGACGGTCTTTCCGGTGAATGTTATATCCGCCATAGGTAATGAGGTCCGACCTTGGACTGAGCTTGGTTTCTTGGATTGCGGCAAGTTTTACGACATAGCCCTGACGGCTACTGGCAAGCATCCTTCGGTGCTTAGCGAACTCTTGCAAAATGCGCTGAATCTAACAAAAACCTGGTCTGAGGAATGTGGACTAAGCATCAGCAGTGAAAAAACTGAGATGGTGCTCTTCACCCGCAGACGCAATATACCAGATTTCACCGCCCCATCGCTGAATGGGAGGGTGATCAAACTCTCTACCGAGGTTAAATACCTTGGCGTAATTCTTGACAAAAGGCTGGACTGGAGGCGTTATATGGAGGAACGCTCCAGGAAAGCCACAATGGCGCTCTACGCCTGTAGGTCGGCAATCGGAAAAAAGTGGGGTCTTCAGCCCCACATTGTCCACTGGATCTACACGGCAGTGGTGCGACCTATACTATTCTACGCCGTCACCATATGGTGGCCGGCTCTCGAGATCGAATCTAACAAAACCAAAGCCACAAAGGTGCAACGGATGGCAGCAATGCTTATTAGCGGTGCCCTCCCCTCCACTCCCACCAAGGCTCTTGAAACCATACTTTTTCTTCTTCCCACTGACCTGTATGGGAAATTTACTGCCAGTTGCAACGCAGCTAGGCTCAACGCACTAGAACCCTGGAGGGACTGCAGGTTTGGGCATAACCAAATCCTGAAGCAACTCCCCAACTCTTACTTAAAGCTGGACTACGCAATACCACGGCCTTGCTGGGATAACAAGTTCGAAACGTGGATCCCAGAGAGAAGCGAGTGGAAAAATTGCGTGAAACCGGGAAGTCAAGAAATCTCCGTTTTCACGGACGGCTCTAAACTAGACAACAAAGTCGGCAGTGGAATCTTCTCAAGTAAGCTCGACATTAATATGAGCTTACGCCTTCCAGACCACTGCAGTGTCTTTCAGGCTGAGCTTATAGCTATCTGGGAAGCTGCTCGCTATCTGACTAACCTGCCAGTGACTAACTCTATCTCCATTTTTTCCGACAGCCAAGCTGCCATAAAATCCCTGCAAAGTAGTAAGACGTCGTCACTAGTGGCGATTAAGTGCAGGGAAGCTCTAAATAAGCTATCCGATAAGTGCAGCCTGAGTATAATATGGGTCCCAGGCCATAGTTTTGTATCGGGTAACTGCGTTGCCGATGAGCTAGCAAGGAAGGGCACCTGTCTACATACAATCACCTCCGGCAGCTGGGTGAGCCCCCCTCTAAATACATGCAAGCACTGGCTGCGTTCCCGGTTCATAGAACAAGCCGACGCAAGATGGGCCGTGGAGCCGACTTGCAGAACGTCCAGGCCAATTTGGCCCAAACTTAACGAAAAAAGGTCGCAATCGGTAATTCATCTGAATCGCCTATTCATTAGCCCACTAGTGGGCCTTCTTACAGGACACTGTCTTATGGGAACCCATGGCGCTCTCATGGGCCTCTATACAAATGACTTCTGCCGCAGCTGCAGGGACGAGGAGGAGATAGAAAGTGTAGAACACTATCTATGCCACTGTCCCGCTCTGTCGAAAACCTAGTACCGATGTCTCCGCAAACACTCCTTTCGATGCCTCGCGGAGCTAGAATCTGCAAATATAGATGATTTTCTGCGCTACATCAGACAAACGCGCTGGTTTAGCTTCATGGGTGTATCGAACCTTGGGGGATCCGTCTGTCTGTCATCACCATATAGAGTTGCAACGTATACGTTGCACTTTGTATGGGGGTGACGGGCGGACGGATCCCTTCAAGGTTTTTATGTGTTTTTGAGGCCTCCTGCCTCGACCCGTCCCAGCGGAGAGGTCGTATGTCAGAAGGTTTCTTACAAAACTTTTTGGGGGATGCGACCTTTCTGCTGGGTCAGGTCGATCTACAGAAAGGAAATTTTAGGGCTCCTTTCGTGGTATCACAACGGACCAAACTAAGGCCCACGTGAGCCTCCGCGTGGACTGCGGAGGCAGCCACTTTAACATAACATAACATAACATGTCAAAAAAAGGCAGAATTCAGCAATTTGAAAGCACTAAAAGCACTTTTCCTACATCTACAAACGACAAAATTTATTGTAGTGAATTTATTTTTTTTTTTTTGTAGCTTTTATAGTCACTCTGAAAATCCAATATATTGTGCAGAAACCAAGCAAATGGGGTAAATTTTGGTTCTTTTTTTTTGTTGAAATATGTTTTAAATCGTTTATGGTTTTTTTATCCGAAAAAAAAAAATTTTTTCTCCAAAGGTTTCGGAGTAATCGATAACGCATGTCAAAAAAAGGCAGAATTCAGCAATTTGAAAGAACTAATAGCACTTTTCCTACATCTACAAACGACAAAATTTATTGTAGTGAATTTTTTTTTTCGTAGTTTTTATAGTTACTCCGAAAATACAATATATTGTGCAGAAACCAAGCAAATGGGGTAAATTTTGGTTCTTTTTTTTTGTTGAAATATGTTTTAAATCGTTTATAGTTTTTTATCCGAAAAAAAATTTTTTTTTTTTGCTCCAAAGGTTTCGGAGTAATCGATAACGCATGTCAAAAAAAGGCAGAATTCAGCAATTTGAAAGCACTAAAAGTACTTTGCCTACAACTACAAACGAAAAAATTGATTGTAGTGAAATTTTTTTTTTTAGCTTTTATAGTTACTCCGAAAATACAATATATTGCGCAGAAACCAAGCAAATTAAGTAAATTTTGGTTTTTTTGTTGAAATATGTTTTAAAACGCGATAACACATGTCAAAAAAGGAAGAATTCAGCAATTTGAAAGCACCAAAAGTACTTTTCTTACATTTACAAACGACAAAATTTATTGTAGTGAATTTTTTTTTTTTTTTGTAGCTTTTATAGTTACTCCGAAAATACAATATATTGTGCAGAAACCAAGCAAATGGGGTAAATTTTGGTTCCTTTTTTTTTGTTCAAATATGTTTTAAATCGTTTATGGTTTTTTATCCGAAAAAAAAAAATTTTTTCTCCAAAGGTTTCGGAGTAATCGATAACGCATGTCAAAAAAAAGGCAGAATTCAGCAATTTGAAAGCACTAAAAGTACTTTTCCTACAACTATAAACGATAAAATTGATTGTAGTGAAATTTTTTTCGTAGCTTTTATAGTTACTCCTAAAATACAATATATTGTGCAGAAAGCAAGCAAATTAAGTAAATTTCGGTTTTTTTTTCTTGAAATATGTTTTAAAACGCGATAACACATGTCAAAAAAAAGGAAGAATTCAGCAATTTGAAAGCACTAAAAGTACTTTTCTTACATTTACAAAGGACAAAATTTATTGTAGTGAATTTTTTTTTTTTTTTGTAGCTTTTATAGTTACTCCGAAAATACAATATATTGTGCAGAAACCAAGCAAATGGGGTAAATTTTGGTTCCTTTTTTTTTTGTTCAAATATGTTTTAAATCGTTTATGGTTTTTTATCCGAAAAAAAAAAATTTTTCTCCAAAGGTTTCGGAGTAATCGATAACGCATGTCAAAAAAAGGCAGAATTCAGCAATTTGAAAGAACTAAAAGCACTTTTCCTTCATCTACAAACGACAAAATTTATTGTAGTGAATTTTTTTTTTTTTTGTAGCTTTTATGGTTACTCCGAAAATACAATATATTGTGCAGAAACCAAGCAAATGGGGTAAATTTTTTTTTTTGTTGAAATATGTTTTAAATCGTTTATGGTTTTTTATCCGAAAAAAAATTTTTTTTTCTCCAAAGGTTTCGGAGTAATCGATAACGCATGTCAAAAAAGGCAGAATTCCGCAATTCGAAAGCATTAAAAGCACTTTTCCTACAACTAAAAACGATAAAATTGATTGTAGTGAAATTTTTTTTTTTTTAGCTTTTATAGTTACTCCGAAAATACAATATATTGTGCAGAAACCAAGCAAATGGGGTAAATTTTGGTTTTTTTTTTGTTGAAATATGTTTTAAATCGTTTATGGTTTTCTATCCGAAAAAAACATTTTTTTCTCCAAAGGTTTCGGAGTAATCGATAACGCATGTCAAAAAAAGGCAGAATTCAGCAATTTGAAAGCACTAAAAGCACTTTTCCTACATCTACAAACGACAAAATTTATTGTAGTGAATTTTTTTTTTTTTTTTAGCTTTTATAGTTACTCCGAAAATACAATATATTGTGCAGAAACCAAGAAAATGGGGTAAATTTTGTTTTTTTTTTTTGCTGAGATATGTTTTAAATCGTTTATGGTTTTTTATCCGAAAAAAAAATTTTTTCTCCAAAGATTTCGGAGTAATCGATAACGCATGTCAAAAAAGGCAGAATTCAGCAATTTGAAAGCACTAAAAGTACTTTTCCTACATCTACAAACGACAAAATTTATTGTAGTGATTTTTTTTTTTTTTTTTTTGTAGCTTTGATAGTTACTCCGAAAATACAATATATTGTGCGGAAACCAAGCAAATTAAGTAAATTTCGGTTTTTTTTCTTGAAATATGTTTTAAATCGCGATAACACATGTCAAAAAAGGCAGAATTTAGCAGTTTGAAAGCACTAAAAGTACTTTTCCTACAACTACAAACGATAAAATTTATTGTAGTGAAATTTTTTTTTGTAGCTTTTATAATTACTCCGAAAATACAATATATTGTGCAGAAACCAAGCAAATTAAGTAAATTTCGATTTTTTTTCTCGAAATATGTTTTAAATCGCGATAACACATGTCAAAAAAAGGCAGAATTCAGCAATTTGAAAGCACTAAAAGTACTGTTCTTACATTTACAAACGACAAAATTTATTGTAGTGAATTTTTTTTTTTTTTTAACTTTTATAGTTACTCCGAAAATACAATATATTGTGCAGAAACCAAGCAAATGGGGTAAATTTTGGTTCTTTTTTTTTTG
Organism: Campiglossa producta; assembly: GCA_964058755.1. Classification (NCBI taxonomy): domain Eukaryota; kingdom Metazoa; phylum Arthropoda; class Insecta; order Diptera; family Tephritidae; genus Campiglossa; species Campiglossa producta. Next base: position 131,342,792 of record CAXKVI010000001.1, on the reverse strand, counting down.
TTGAAATATGTTTTAAATCGTTTATAATTTTTTATCCGAAAAAAAATTTTTTTCTCCAAAAGTTTCGGAGTAATCGATAACGCATGTAAACAAAGGCAGAATTCAGCAATTTGAAAGAACTAAAAGCACTTTTCCTACATCTACAAACGACAAAATTTATTGTAGTGAATTTTTTTTTTGTAGCTTTTATAGTTACTCCGAAAAAAACAATATATTGTGCAGAAGCCAAGCAAATGGGGTAATTTTTTTTTTTTTTTTTTTTTGAAATATGTTTTCAACCGTTTATGGTTTTTTATCCGAAAAAAAAAATTGTTTCTCCAAAGGTTTCGGAGTAATCGATAACGCATGTCAAAAAAGGCAGAATTCAGCAATTTGAAAGCATTAAAAGCACTTTTCCTACAACTAAAAACGATAAAATTGATTGTAGTGAAATTTTTTTTTGTGGCTTTTATAGTTACTCCGAAAATACAATATATTGTGCAGAAACCAAGCAAATGGGGTAAATTTTGGTTTTTTTTTGTTGAAATATGTTTTAAATCGGTTATGGTTTTCTATCCGAAAAAAAAAATTTTTTCAGTCAGTCCCGGGGCCCGGCCATATGGAAAATCCCAGTGCTGTCGGGACTCTCCATATAGCCGAAACCCGGGACTGACACTCCTAACCGACACCGATACCCCTCCTCGAACCATTTTGAAAACTTGATGAAGGCCATCAAGTCCTTTATGTCTAGCTCCGCGACCTGGCTTAAGCTAACCAGGAAGGGAACTCCCAGAGAGCGCCTTCTCGCTCCGCTTAAGGCCGGGCAGTTGCAGATGAGGTGCTCCACCGTTTCCTCTTCCTCATCCTCTTTGCAACTCCTGCAGCATCGTCGGTAGGGAACGCCTAGCCTTGCTGCGTGCCTACCAATAAGGCAGTGCCCGGTTAAAACACCTATTAATATGGAGATTTCCTTCCTTTTTAGGGCGTATATGTGTCTAGATCTTTTAAGATCGCATTTTGGCCAGGTTTGCTTGGATATCCGGCACCCTGGGGCTTGTAGCCATCTTTCGTTGGCTTCGCGGAGTGTATGCTCCTTCAGCATTAGCTTGCACGTGGCAAACGGCATACCTATGCGCTCTTTATCTTGAAGAATCTGCTTGGTCGTGCCCTGCCTGGCAAGTTCGTCTGCCCTACAGTTTCCCTCAATGTCCCTGTGTCCCGGGACCCATGTGAGGTTCACGCGGTTCTGTTGGGCCATCTCTTGAAGAGATCGACGACAGCTGAGCGTCAGTTCAGAGTTGAACGAGTAAGAGCCAAGGGATTTGATGGCCGCTTGGCTGTCGCTGAAAATACAGATATCCTGTCCGATGGTGCGTTCACCTATCCAAGTCACGGCGTCCATGATTGCAGAAACTTCAGCCTGGAAGACGCTGCAGTGATCAGGTAGTCTAAAGGAGAGTTCTAGGTCCAAATCCCTTGAGTAAACCCCTCCTCCGACTCTGCCGTCTAACTTCGAGCCGTCGGTGTATATAAAAGTGCCGCCATTAGTAGCGGGACACCGATCTATGTTCTCCCAGTCTTCCCTGCTGGGAATGTTTATTCTAAAACAACAATCTCCGACTGTTGTGGTCGCACACCGATCTGTGCTCAGAGGGAGAAAGCTGTAAGATCTTAGAATACAGGAGTGTCCAATAGTGCTTGCGCCCCAGACGGACGTTTCCCTTAGACGCACAGCCGATGCTGCTGCTGCCCGGTACCCTTCCAGATCGAGTGGCAAAAAGCCAAGAATGGCCTGGAGAGCTTCATTGGGCGTTGTTCTTAACGCCCCGCTTATACAGATCATGCTCGATCTGTGGACTTTTCCTAACAGATTTAGGTTTGTTGCCTTTCCTAGCGCAGGCCACCATACCACGACTCCATACAGCATAATTGGCTGGATTATCGCAGTGTAGATCCATCTGCAAATTTTGGGGCTGAGCCCCCATTTTTTGCCAATGGCTCTTTTACACGTGTAAAGTGCAATGCACGCTTTCCTCTGGCGCTGGATGACATTCTCCTTCCAGTTAAGCTTTCTATCTAGAACTGTGCCTAGGAATTTGGCTTTGTCAGCTAAGTTCAGGCGCACGCCATCTAGTTCTGGTAGGTTCAGCGGTGGTATCTTGTACCGCCTGGTATAAAGGACAAGCTCCACCTTTCCCGGGTTGATGCTAAGTCCGCAGCGAGAGGACCATGAAGAAACTTCTCGCAGTGCTACTTGCATCAAGTCACACAGGGTTTGTGGGAATTTGCCCCTATATGCAATAGCTAAATCGTCTGCATATGCCACTATCTTCCCGCCCCCCACCTTGTGTCTCGTAGCAGCGAGTTTACGGTGAGGTTCCATAGGAGCGGGGAGAGAACACCACCCTGAGGCGTTCCTCTTGTGACATAGCGTGAAAGATCAACTGTTCCCAGTGAAGAAACTATTTTCCTTCCCTTTAGTAGTTGATCAATTAGTCCAATAAGAGACCTATTTATGCCCAGGTTTGTTAAAGCAGTGTTAATAGCCTCCGGCCTTATATTGTTGAAAGCCCCTTCGATGTCCAGAAAGGCCACGAGACAGTACTCCTTTTCGTGCAATGATTTTTCAACAATAGAGACTAGGCTGTGGAGCCCAGTTTCCGTTGATTTACCTTTGGTGTATGCATGTTGATAGCTAGAAATAAGGTTGCTATCAATAGTAGAGGAGAGATAATCGCTAATTATCCTCTCGAAGGTTTTAAGTGAAAAAGACGAGAGACTGATCGGTCTGTAGTCTTTAGGCTCATAGTGTGAGGCCTTCCCAGCCTTTGGAATAAAGACTACCGTGGCGCTTCTCCAGGAGCACGGAATGTAATTAAGAGCCAGGCAGGCTGAATAGAGAACTACCAGCCATTTAGCTGATATTTCCAGCGTGTTTATAAGTTGTGCGGGGAAAATCCCGTCTGGCCCAGCTGCCTTGAACGGCTCAAAGCTTTTGATTGCCCACCTTACCCTTTCCTCCGTAATGGGTATGTTTACCGCCAGGTTTGTTGCAGATTCTACTGGTGCATCATACAAGTTCCCCGGAAAGTGTGTGTTCAGGAGCAGCTCCAGGGTTTCCCCTTCCGTGCTGGTCCAAGATCCGTCAGGCTTCCGTAAATAGCTAATGGCTGTTTGAGTTTTTGATAGCACTCGTCTAAGTCTCGCTGTATCATCGACTTTTTCGACCCCGGTGCAGAAATTTCTCCACGAAGTCCTCTTCGCTTGCCTTAGGGTCTTTTTAAAGGCCCTCAGTTTAGCTTTATATTCGAGCCATTCAGGCTCCGTACCGATGCTCTTGGCCTTGTTAAATTGCTTCCTGCATGATATACGGAACGAATCCAGGTCGTAAGACCACCAGTGGGGTCTATGTTTGCCGCGTGGTTTTGGTACTGGACAAGCCTGCTCTAGGGCATTTGAGAGCGCCGTTGTAAAGGTCGTTACCAGATCATCCAGTTCTCCCACTGACGAGGGGGCTTGTGGAGGTAATACTGGTAGGTCCCTAGCTAATATTTGGTTATGTAGCTGCCAGTTAGTGTTGCGTGGATTTCGTTTCATAACTGGCTGCTCAACAATAAAGTCTAACACAATTTCTATGTACCGATGGTCAGAAAATGAATGCTCATCAAGAACACGCCATTTTCTGACCCACTCATAAGCGCCTTCGCTACAAACAGTGAGGTCTATAACCTCCCTACGAGCTTTAGTTATAAAAGTAGGCTCGTTACCCACGTTACAAACCACCAGGTTAGTTGGTAGTAGGTAGTCAAACAGAGACTCGCCCCTAGCGTTAATATCGGAGCTTCCCCACTGGACGTGATGAGCTGGCAGCTGTAACGTCACCATTTGAGTAGTTGGGTAATAGAAAGGTGTTTAGCTCAGACTTTACCAAAATACAGGTTCTGACCTTGCCCTCATCATTGGCTTGGATGAGCTTGTACCCCTTAGTCCCCAATCCACAGATCCTAGAGCTATTGACCCAGGGCTCTTGGATAAGGACCACGTCTACGTCGCCTTTAGAAAGACGACTGCTTAAAACAGCCGAGGCTGCTTTAGATTTGTGCAGATTTATCTGAAGCACCACCAACATGAGAGAGCTCAGACTTCCCTGCCGCCAGCGTGTCGTCGAGGTCTGGCCTGTTCCGGGGGCTGTCTCTCAACGAGGAGTTGTTCAGAGCGCCTGCACGATTTGGCGTGGCGGGAACCCTGCTGTCTGAAGCAGCATCAACGTTAGTGTGCTCAGGTTTAGCCACGATCGTGACGTCGAGGCCTTCTTCGTCAAGCAGGCTTTCTTCTATCGCCGAGTTGTTCGCAGCACCATCACAATTTGACGTGGCGGATAACATACTTTCCGCGTCGGACTCCTCTGCTTCCCCTTCCGATGCCTCGATCTCCGAGTCCTCCGGAGCGTCCGGAATAGCAGCGCGCTGTGCATCGCCACGGTATACGTGGATCACGATCTGACCCAAGCCGTAATGCACTCGTCCGTTGCACCGTTTAACGGGCTCGAGCGCCTCCTTATTCAGAGTGATAACCACCTGTCTATTGGGCCCAACCACATCATCGACCAGATTGACGCCCCAATCCTGCGTCGGAAGAGACGCATTCCAGAGCTGCAGCATCTGAAGAATATTCTCGGGTTCTGCAGGGACGGCAGGAATCCATGCCCTTGCCCTTGGCCGAGCAGGAATGTCCTTCCAGTCGACGATATCTAGTCTTGCCCCTGGATAGACTTCACCCAGTCTTGCAACTGCTGCCTTATACAGTGCGACAGTTCTTGCATCCTCGCACGCGAATATTTTGATCTGACCTTGGTGCCAGCCCGCGTCAGTACCTCGCGGTGGACTACCCGGAGACTCACGCATTAAGTGGAGGAGGGCCCTGCCCATTTCATTCCGGACATACAGCCACTGTTCTTTGGGGATGGACCAACGGTCGTTACCTCGGTCAATGAAACCTATAAGGATTCTGTCCTTGGTTACTTCAGCAAAGCTGAGTTTTCCCACTACGGGGTTGACCTGATGCCGCTTCGGATGGGGGTCTATCTCTACGTCCGATCTCTGGCGTTTGAAGGGATTACCGTTCACCCTCTTAGGCACATAGGGCCTCTGGAAATTTGGTATCAGAGCTTTCGCTTCCCCCACCATCTTCCTTTCTTCCGGCGACAGCTTCTCCTGCGATGCTCCCTCATATTTTTTAAGGATCCTTGCGGCCTTTCTTTTATCCCAGTACGCAGAGCGTCGCGGAGATGCCTCTTGGGGGGGATTCAGACTCGTAGTTGCCATCGCGGTCTCTCCCTTTGCGGCGTCTTCCTTCTCTTTCGAAACTCTGAAACCAGGTCGTGAGACCATTGCCCCAGATGTGAAGAGATTGGGTTTCGTACCAGCGCCTGATGGAAGTTTAGCTTCCGCCGTTTTCTGCTTGACTGCGTAGGCAGCCGCACTGTTGCTTGCTCCCATCAAGTCACTCTTACTTGATAGCAGTTTGGGGGATGACTGACCCGTAGTTTCCATCGCTGTCGGCCTCCCAGTTAACTTTGAGGCGGAGTTTGTCCTCCGGCGTTGTGTTTTCGCTTGCTCCAGCATAGTTCTTCTCTGCTGCGGAGTAAACGAAGTCGTTAATTGCTTTGTATTTTGTGTGTTCTTCATCTTGTTCGTACGACCCCTCGCCGGACAAGGCCAGCTTAGGGTCAAGGGTAGTGTAAGGGGAAGTGTGTCGTCCGCCGCGGCAGAGCCCCATACCGCGGTAAGACCATAGTTACTCCCTGAGGCGGCCCGGTATCAGTGAGGCTCCGTTCGACTACAGCCACGATTTGCCTCCCGGCTGCAAACGTCCAATGGGCACGGTATCGCATAACACCCTGGATTGGGAGGGAAAAGTTTTGCACATTTATATAGCGAGCCGCTTGCTTCAAAACAGACGCCCGCTTACAGCCGCACCTCTTGGTGTACAGACGCTGCGAAAAAGGCCCTGGTGAGCCCTTAAACCAAGTATGTCAGAGTGGCCCCCCCGGGGCTCCCTCTCTTTCTGACGCGAGCCTAGGTAGCTCAACGTTGCCCAGAGTGCACGAACGAGGACGCAAGAGTCGGGATTGAGCGCGGTCACTCAGCAACCACACCCCATTACACTCCGAGTCGTAATCGATAACGCATGTCAAAAAAAGGCAGAATTCAGCAATTTGAAAGCACTAAAAGCACTTTCCTACAACTAAAAACGACAAAATTGATTGTAGTGAAAATTTTATTTGGAGCTTTTATAGTTACTCCGAAAATACAATATATTGTGCAGAAACGAAGCAAATTAAGTAAATTTTGGTTTTTTTTTTGTTGAAATATGTTTTAAATCGTTTGTAGTTTTTTATCCGAAAAAAAATTTTTTTTTGCTCCAAAGGTTTCGGAGTAATCGATAACGCATGTCAAAAAAAGGCAGAATTCAGCAATTTGAAAGCACTAAAAGTACTTTTCCTACAACTACAAACGACAAAATTGATTGTAGTGAAATTTTTTTTTGTAGCTTTTATAGTTACTCTGAAAATACAATATATTGCGCAGAAACCAAGCAAATTAAGTAAATTTTGGTTTTTTTGTTGAAATATGTTTGACATCGTTTGTGATTTTTTATCCGAAAAAAAAAAATTTTTTTTGCTCCAAAGGTTTCGGAGTAATCGATGACGCATGTCAAAAAAGGCAGAATTCAGCAGTTTGAAAGCACTTAAAGTACTTTTCCTACAACTATAAACGATAAAATTGATTGTAGTGAAATTTTTTTCGTAGCTTTTATAGTTACTCCTAAAATACAATATATTGTGCAGAAACCAAGCAAATTAGGTAAATTTCGGTTTTTTTTCTTGAAATATGTTTTAAAACGCGATAACACATGTCCAAAAAAAGGAAGAATTCAGCAATTTGAAAGCACTAAAAGTACTTTTCTTACATTTACAAACGACAAAATTTATTGTAGTGAATTTTTTTTTTGTAGCTTTTATAGTTACTCCGAAAATACAATATATTGTGCAGAAACCAAGCAAATGGGGTAAATTTTGGTTGCTTTTTTTTTGTTCAAATATGTTTTAAATCGTTTATGGTTTTTTATCCGAAAAAAAAAATTTTTTTCTCCAAAGGTTTCGGAGTAATCGATAACGCATGTCAAAAAAAGGCAGAATTCAGCAATTTGAAAGAACTAAAAGCACTTTTCCTACATCTACAAACGACAAAATTTATTGTAGTGAAATTTTTTTTTTTTTGTAGCTTTTATAGTTACTCCGAAAATACAATATATTGTGCAGAAACCAAGCAAATGGGGTAAATTTTGTTTTTTTTTTGTTGAAATATGTTTTAAATCGTTTATGGTTTTTTATCCTAAAAAAAAATTTTTTTTCTCCAAAGATTTCGGAGTAATCGATAACGCATGTCAAAAAAGGCAGAATTCAGCAATTTGAAAGCACTAAAAGTACTTTTCCTACAACTCCAAACGATAAAATTGATTGTAGTGAAATTTTTTTTTGTAGCTTTTATAGTTACTCCGAAATTCAATTATTGTGCAGAAACCAAGCAAATTAAGTAAATTTCGTTTTTTTTTTGTTGAAATATATTTTAAATCGCTATAACGCATGTCAAAAATCGGCAGAATTCAGCAATTTGAAAGCACTAAAAGTACTTTTCCTACAACTAAAAACGACAAAATTGATTGTAGTGAAATTTTTTTTTGGAGCTTTTATAGTTACTCCGAAAATATAATATATTGTGCAGAAACCAAGCAAAATAAGTAAATTTTGGTTTTTTTGTTGAAATATGTTTGACATCGTTTGTGATTTTTTATCCGAAAAAAAAAAATTTTTTTTGCTCCAAAGGTTTCGGAGTAATCGATGACGCATGTCAAAAAAGGCAGAATTCAGCAGTTTGAAAGCACTTAAAGTACTTTTCCTACAACTATAAACGATAAAATTGATTGTAGTGAAATTTTTTTCGTAGCTTTTATAGTTACTCCTAAAATACAATATATTGTGCAGAAACCAAGCAAATTAGGTAAATTTCGGTTTTTTTTCTTGAAATATGTTTTAAAACGCGATAACACATGTCCAAAAAAAGGAAGAATTCAGCAATTTGAAAGCACTAAAAGTACTTTTCTTACATTTACAAACGACAAAATTTATTGTAGTGAATTTTTTTTTTTGTAGCTTTTATAGTTACTCCGAAAATACAATATATTGTGCAGAAACCAAGCAAATGGGGTAAATTTTGGTTGCTTTTTTTTTGTTCAAATATGTTTTAAATCGTTTATGGTTTTTTATCCGAAAAAAAAAATTTTTTTCTCCAAAGGTTTCGGAGTAATCGATAACGCATGTCAAAAAAAGGCAGAATTCAGCAATTTGAAAGAACTAAAAGCACTTTTCCTACATCTACAAACGACAAAATTTATTGTAGTGAAATTTTTTTTTTTTTGTAGCTTTTATAGTTACTCCGAAAATACAATATATTGTGCAGAAACCAAGCAAATGGGGTAAATTTTGTTTTTTTTTTGTTGAAATATGTTTTAAATCGTTTATGGTTTTTTATCCTAAAAAAAAATTTTTTTTCTCCAAAGATTTCGGAGTAATCGATAACGCATGTCAAAAAAGGCAGAATTCAGCAATTTGAAAGCACTAAAAGTACTTTTCCTACAACTCCAAACGATAAAATTGATTGTAGTGAAATTTTTTTTTGTAGCTTTTATAGTTACTCCGAAATTCAATTATTGTGCAGAAACCAAGCAAATTAAGTAAATTTCGTTTTTTTTTGTTGAAATATATTTTAAATCGCTATAACGCATGTCAAAAATCGGCAGAATTCAGCAATTTGAAAGCACTAAAAGTACTTTTCCTACAACTAAAAACGACAAAATTGATTGTAGTGAAATTTTTTTTTGGAGCTTTTATAGTTACTCCGAAAATATAATATATTGTGCAGAAACCAAGCAAAATAAGTAAATTTCGGTTTTTTTTCTTGAAATATATTTTAAATCGTTTGTATTTTTTTATCCGAAAAAAAATTTTTTTTGCTCCAAAGGTTTCGGAGTAATCGATAACGCATGTCAAAAAAAGGCAGAATTCAGCAATTTGAAAGCACTGAACAAACTTTTCCTACAATTACAAACGACAAAATTGATTGTAGTGAAATTTTTTTTGTAGCTTTTATAGTTACTCCGAAAATACAATATATTGTGCAGAAACCAAGCAAATGAAGTAAATTTTGGTTTTTTTTTCTTGAAATATGTTTTAAATTGTTTGTAGTTTTTTATCCGAAAAAAATTTTTTTTTTGCTCCAAAGGTTTCGGAGTAATCGACAACGCATGTCAAAAAAGGCAGAATTCAGCAATTTGAAAGCACTAAAAGTACTTTTCCTACATCTACAAACGACAAAATTTATTGTAGTGATTTTTTTTTTTTGTAGCTTTTATAGTTACTCCGAAAATACAATATATTGTGCGGAAACCAAGCAAATTAAGTAAATTTCGGTTTTTTTCTTGAAATATGTTTTAAATCGCGATAACACATGTCAAAAAAGGCAGAATTCAGCAATTTGAAAGCACTAAAAGTACTTTACTTACATTTACAAACGACAAAATTTATTGTAGTGAATTTTTTTTTTTGTAGCTTTTATAGTTACTCCGAAAATACAATATATTGTGCAGAAACCAAGCAAATGGGGTAAATTTTGGTTCTTTTTTTTTTTGTTGAAATATGTTTTAAATCGATAACGCATGTCAAAAAAGGCAGAATTCAGCAATTTGAAAGCATTAAAGCACTTTTCCTACAACTAAAAACGATAAAATTGATTGTAGTGAAATTTTTTTTTGTAGCTTTTATAGTTACTCCGAAAATACAATATATTGTGCAGAAACCAAGCAAATGGGGTAAATTTTGGTTTTTTTTTTTTTTGTTGAAATATGTTTTAAATCGTTTATGGTTTTCTATCCGAAAAAAAAAATTTTTTCTCCAAAGGTTTCGGAGTAATCGATAACGCATGTCAAAAAAGGCAGAATTCAGCAATTTGAAAGCACTAAAAGCAATTTTCCTACATCTACAAACGACAAAATTTATTGTAGTGATTTTTTTTTTTTTGTAGCTTTTATAGTTACTCCGAAAATACAATATATTGTGCAGAAACCAAGCAAATGGGGTAAATTTTGGTTTTTTTTTTGTTGAAATATGTTTTAAATCGTTTATGGTTTTTTATCCGAAAAAAAAATTTTTTTCTCCAAAGATTTCGGAGTAATCGATAACGCATGTCAAAAAAGGCAGAATTCAGCAATTTGAAAGCACTAAAAGCACATTTCCTACAACTACAAAATATAAAATTGATTGTAGTGAAATTTTTTTTGTAGCTTTTATAGTTACTCCGAAAATACAATATATTGTGCAGAAACCAAGCAAATTAAGTGAATTTCGGTTTTTTTTGTTGAAATTGTTTTAAATCGCGATAACGCATGTCACAAAAAGGCAGAATCCAGCAATTTGAAAGCACTAAAAGTAATTTTCCTACATCTACAAACGACAAAATTTATTGTAGTGAATTTTTTTTGTAGCTTTTATAGTTACTCCGAAAATACAATATATTGAGCAGAAACCAAGCAAATGGGGTAAATTTTGATTTTTTTTTGTTGAAATATGTTTTAAATCGTTTATGATTTTTAATCCGAAAAAAAAAAAATGTTTTTCTCCAAAGGTTTCGGAGTAATGGATAATGCATGTCAAAAAAGGCAGAATTCAGCAATTTGAAAGCACTAAAAGCACTTTTCCCAAAACTACAAACGATAAAATTGATTGTAGTCAAATTTTTTTTTTTAGCTTTTATAGTTACTCCGAAAATACAATTATTGTGCAGAAACCAAGCAAATTAAGTAAATTTTAGTTTTTTTGTTGAAATATGTTTAAATCGTTTGTAGTTTTTTATCCGAAAAAAAAATTTTTTTTTGCTCCAAAGGTTTCGGAGTAATCGATAACGCGTGTCAAAAAAAGGCAGAATTCAGCAATTTGAAAGCACTAAAAGTACTTTTCCTACAACTACGAACGACAAAATTGATTGTAGTGAAATTTTTTAAGTAAATTTTGGTTTTTTTGTTGAAATATGTTTGAAATCGTTTGTTAATTTTTATTCGAAAAAAAAATTTTTTTTTTTGCTCCAAAGGTTTCGGAGTAATCGATAACGCATGTCAAAAAAGGCAGAATTCAGCAGTTTGAAAGCACTAAAAGTACTTTTCCTACAACTATAAGCGATAAAATTATTGTAGTGAAATTTTTTTTGTAGCTTTTATAGTTACTCCTAAAATACAATATATTGTGCAGAAACCAAGCAAATTAAGTAAATTTGGATTTTTTTTCTTGAAATATGTTTTAAAACGCGATAACACATGTCAAAAAAGGCAGAATTCAGCTATTTGAAAGCACTAAAAGTACTTTTCTTACATTTACAAACGACAAAATTTATTGTAGTGAATTTTTTTTTTTTGTAGCTTTTATAGTTACTCCGAAATTACAATATATTGTGCAGAAACCAAGCAAATTAAGTAAATTTCGTTTTTTTTTGTTGAAATATATTTTTTGTAGCTTTTATAGTTACTCCGAAAATACAATATATTGTGCAGAAACCAAGCAAATGGGGTAAATTTTGTTTTTTTTTTTTGTTGAAATATGTTTTAAATCGTTTATGGTTTTTTATCCAAAAAAAAATTTTTTTCTCCAAAGATTTCGGAGTAATCGATAACGCATGTCAAAAAAGGCAGAATTCAGCAATTTGAAAGCACTAAAAGCAAATTTTTTTTTGCTCCAAAGGTTTCGGAGTAATCGATAACGCATGTCAAAAAAAGGCAGAATTCAGCAGTTTGAAAGCACTGAAAAAACTTTTCCTACAATTACAAACGACAAAATTGATTGTAATGAAATTTTTTTTGTAGCTTTTATAGTTACTCCGAAAATACAATATATTGTGCAGAAACCAAGCAAATGAAGTAAATTTTGGTTTTTTTTGTTGAAATATGTTTTAAATTGTTTGTAGTTTTTTATCCGAAAAAAAAAATGTTCTCCAAAGGTTTCGGAGTAATCGATAACGCATGTCAAAAAAAGGCAGAATTCAGCTATTTGAAAGAACTAAAAGCCCTTTTCCTACATCTACAAACGACAAAATTTATTGTAGTGAAATTTTTTTTTTGTAGCTTTTATAGTTACTCCGAAAATACAATATATTGCGCAGAAACCAAGCAAATTAAGTAAATTTGGGTTTTTTTGTTGAAATATGTTTGAAATCGTTTGTGATTTTTTATCCGAAAAAAATTTTTTTTTTTGCTCCAAAGGTTTCGGAGTAATCGATAACGCATGTCAAAAAAGGCAGAATTCAGCAGTTTGAAAGCACTAAAAGTACTTTTCCTACAACTATAAACGATAAAATTGATTGTAGTGAAATTTTTTTTGTAGCTTTTATAGTTACTCCGAAAATACAATATATTGTGCAGAAACCAAGCAAATTAAGTAAATTTCGGTTTTTTTTGTTGAAATATGTTTTAAATTGTTTGTAGTTTTTTATCCGAAAAAAATTTTTTTTTTTTGCTCCAAAGGTTTCGGAGTAATAACGCATGTCAAAAAAAGGCAGAATTCAGCAATTTGAAAGCACTGAAAAAAATTTTCCTACAATTACAAACGACAAAATTGATTGTAGTGAAATTTTTTTTGTAGCTTTTATAGTTACTCCGAAAATACAATATATTGTGCAGAAACCAAGCAAATGAAGTAAATTTTGGTTTTTTTTGTTGAAATATGTTTTAAATTGTTTGTAGTTTTTTATCCGAAAAAAAATTTTTTTTTTTGCTCCAAAGGTTTCGGAGTAATCGACAACGCATGTCAAAAAAGGCAGAATTCAGCAATTTGAAAGAACTAAAAGCACTTTTCCTACATCTACAAACGACAAAATTTATTGTAGTGAATTTTTTTTTTTTTTTTTGTAGCTTTTATAGTTACTCCGAGAATACAATATATTGTGCAGAAACCAAGCAAATGGGATACATTTTTTTTTCTTTTTTGAAATATTTTTTAAATCGATTATGGTTTTTATCCGAAAAAAAAAATTTTTTCTCCAAAGGTTTCGGAGTAATCGATAACGCATGTCAAAAAAGGCAGAATTCAGCAGTTTGAAAGCACTAAAAGTACTTTTCCTACAACTATAAACGATAAAATTGATTGTAGTGAAATTTTTTTCGAAGCTTTTATAGTTACTCCTAAAATACAATATATTGTGCAGAAACCAAGCAAATTAAGTAAATTTCGGTTTTTTTTCTTGAAATATGTTATAAAACGCGATAACACATGTCAAAAAAAGGAAGAATTCAGCAATTTGAAAGCACTAAAAGTACTTTTCTTACATTTACAAACTACAAAATTTATTGTAGTGAATTTTTTTTTGTAGCTTTTATAGTTACTCCGAAAATACAATATATTGTGCAGAAACCAAGCAAATGGGGTAAATTTTGGTTCCTTTTTTTTTTGTTCAAATATGTTTTAAATCGTTTATGGTTTTTTATCCGAAAAAAAAAATTTTTTTCTCCAAAGGTTTCGGAGTAATCGATAACGCATGTCAAAAAAAGGCAGAATTCAGCAATTTGAAAGAACTAAAAGCACTTTTCCTACATCTACAAACGACAAAATTTATTGTAGTGAATTTTTTTTTGTAGCTTTTATAGTTACTCCGAAAATACAATATATTGTGCAGAAACCAAGCAAATGGGGTAAATTTTTTTTTTTTGTTGAAATATGTTTTAAATCGTTTATGGTTTTTTATCCGAAAAAAAAATTTTTTTTTCTCCAAAGGTTTCGGAGTAATCGATAACGCATATCAAAAAAGGCAAAATTCAGCAATTTGAAAGCATTAAAAGCACTTTTCCTACAACTAAAAACGATAAAATTGATTGTAGTGAAATTTTTTTTTTTTTAGCTTTTATAGTTACTCCGAAAATACAATATATTGTGCAGAAACCAAGCAAATGAAGTAAATTTTGGTTTTTTTTGTTGAAATATGTTTTAAATTGTTTGTAGTTTTTTATCCGAAAAAAAATTTTTTTTTTTGCTCCAAAGGTTTCGGAGTAATCGACAACGCATGTGAAAAAAGGCAGAATTCAGCAATTTGAAAGAACTAAAAGCACTTTTCCTACATCTACAAACGACAAAATTTATTGTAGTGAATTTTTTTTTTTTGTAGCTTTTATAGTTACTCCGAGAATACAATATATTGTGCAGAAACCAAGCAAATGGGATATATTTTTTTTTTCTTTTTTGAAATATTTTTTAAATCGTTTATGGTTTTTATCCGAAAAAAAAAATTTTTTCTCCAAAGGTTTCGGAGTAATCGATAACGAATGTCAAAAAAAGGCAGAATTCAGCAATTTGAAAGAACTAAAAGCACTTTTCCTACATCTACAAACGACAAAATTTATTGTAGTGAATTTTTTTTTTTTTTTTTGTAGCTTTTATAGTTACTCCGAGAATACAATATATTGTGCAGAAACCAAGCAAATGGGATACATTTTTTTTTTCTTTTTTGAAATATTTTTTAAATCGTTTATGGTTTTTATCCGAAAAAAAAAATTTTTTCTCCAAAGGTTTCGGAGTAATCGATAACGCATGTCAAAAAAGGCAGAATTCAGCAGTTTGAAAGCACTAAAAGTACTTTTCCTACAACTATAAACGATAAAATTGATTGTAGTGAAATTTTTTTCGAAGCTTTTATAGTTACTCCTAAAATACAATATATTGTGCAGAAACCAAGCAAATTAAGTAAATTTCGGTTTTTTTTCTTGAAATATGTTATAAAACGCGATAACACATGTCAAAAAAAGGAAGAATTCAGCAATTTGAAAGCACTAAAAGTACTTTTCTTACATTTACAAACTACAAAATTTATTGTAGTGAATTTTTTTTTTGTAGCTTTTATAGTTACTCCGAAAATACAATATATTGTGCAGAAACCAAGCAAATGGGGTATATTTTGGTTCCTTTTTTTTTTGTTCAAATATGTTTTAAATCGTTTATGGTTTTTTATCCGAAAAAAAAAATTTTTTTCTCCAAAGGTTTCGGAGTAATCGATAACGCATGTCAAAAAAAGGCAGAATTCAGCAATTTGAAAGAACTAAAAGCACTTTTCCTACATCTACAAACGACAAAATTTATTGTAGTGAATTTTTTTTTTTTTTTTTGTAGCTTTTATAGTTACTCCGAGAATACAATATATTGTGCAGAAACCAAGCAAATGGGATATATTTTTTTTTTTCTTTTTTGAAATATTTTTTAAATCGTTTATGGTTTTTATCCGAAAAAAAAAATTTTTTCTCCAAAGGTTTCGGAGTAATCGAAAACGCATGTCAAAAAAAGGCAGAATTCAGCAATTTGAAAGAACTAATAGCACTTTTCCTACATCTACAAACGACAAAATTTATTGTACTGATTTTTTTTTTTTTGTAGTTTTTATAGTTACTCCGAAAATACAATATATTGTGTAGAAACCAAGCAAATGGGGTAAATTTTGGTTCTTTTTTTTTTTTGTTGAAATATGTTTTAAATCGTTTATAGTTTTTTATCCGAAAAAATTTTTTTTTTTGCTTTAAAGGTAATCGATTACGCTTGTCAAAAAAAGGCAGAGTCCAGCAATTTGAAAGCACTTAAAGTACTTTTCCTACAACTACAAACGACAAAATTGATTGTAGTGAAAATTTTATTTGGAGCTTTTATAGTTACTCCGAAAATACAATATATTGTGCAGAAACGAAGCAAATTAAGTAAATTTTGGTTTTTTTTTGTTGAAATAAGTTTTAAATCGTTTGTAGTTTTTTATCCGAAAAAAAATTTTTTTTTGCTCCAAAGGTTTCGGAGTAATCGATAACGCATGTCAAAAAAAGGCAGAATTCAGCAATTTGAAAGCACTAAAAGTACTTTTCCTACAACTACAAACGACCAAATTGATTGTAGTGAAATTTTTTTTTGTAGCTTTTATAGTTACTCCGAAAATACAATATATTGCGCAGAAACCAAGCAAATTAAGTAAATTTTGGTTTTTTTGTTGAAATATGTTTGACATCGTTTGTAGTTTTTTATCCGAAAAAAAAAAAAAATTTTTTTTGTAGCTTTTATAGTTACTCCGAAAATACAATATATTGTGCAGAAACCAAGCAAATGGGGTAAATTTTGGTTCCTTTTTTTTTTGTTCAAATATGTTTTAAATCGTTTTGGTTTTTTATCCGAAAAAAAAAATTTTTTTCTCCAAAGGTTTCGGAGTAATCGATAACGCATGTCAAAAAAAGGCAGAATTCAGCAATTTGAAAGAACTAAAAGCACTTTTCCTACATCTACAAACGACAAAATTTATTGTAGTGAATTTTTTTTTTTGTAGCTTTTATACTTACTCCGAAAATACAATATATTGTGCAGAAACCAAGCAAATGGGGTAAATTTTTTTTTTTTGTTGAAATATGTTTTAAATCGTTTATGGTTTTTTATCCGAAAAAAAATTTTTTTTTTCTCCAAAGGTTTCGGAGTAATCGATAACGCATGTCAAAAAAGGCAAAATTCAGCAATTTGAAAGCATTAAAAGCACTTTTCCTACAACTAAAAACGATAAAATTGATTGTAGTGAAATTTTTTTTTTTTTAGCTTTTATAGTTACTCCGAAAATACAATATATTGTGCAGAAACCAAGCAAATGAAGTAAATTTTGGTTTTTTTTGTTGAAATATGTTTTAAATTGTTTGTAGTTTTTTATCCGAAAAAAAATTTTTTTTTTGCTCCAAAGGTTTCGGAGTAATCGACAACGCATGTGAAAAAAGGCAGAATTCAGCAATTTGAAAGAACTAAAAGCACTTTTCCTACATCTACAAACGACAAAATTTATTGTAGTGAATTTTTTTTTTTTTGTAGCTTTTATAGTTACTCCGAGAATACAATATATTGTGCAGAAACCAAGCAAATGGGATATATTTTTTAAATCGTTTATGGTTTTTATCCGAAAAAAAAAATTTTTTCTCCAAAGGTTTCGGAGTAATCGAAAACGCATGTCAAAAAAAGGCAGAATTCAGCAATTTGAAAGAACTAATAGCACTTTTCCTACATCTACAAACGACAAAATTTATTGTAGTGATTTTTTTTTTTTGTAGTTTTTATAGTTACTTTTTTTTTTTTTTAGCTTTTATAGTTACTCCGAAAATACAATATATTGTGCAGAAACCAAGCAAATGAAGTAAATTTTGGTTTTTTTTTTGTTGAAATATGTTTTAAATTGTTTGTAGTTTTTTATCCGAAAAAAAATTTTTTTTTTCTCCAAAGGTTTCGGAGTAATCGATAACGCATGTCAAAAAAAGGCAGAATTCAGCAATTTGAAAGAACTAAAAGCACTTTTCCTACATCTATAAACGACAAAATTTATTGTAGTGAATTTTTTTTTTTGTAGCTTTTATTGTTACTCCGAAAATACAATATATTGTGTAGAAACCAAGCAAATGGGGTAAATTTTGGTTCTTTTTTTTTTTGTTGAAATATGTTTTAAATCGTTTATAGTTTTTTATCCGAAAAATTATTTTTTTTTGCTTTAAAGGTAATCGATTACGCTTGTCAAAAAAAGGCAGAGTCCAGCAATTTGAAAGCACTTAAAGTACTTTTCCTACAACTACAAACGACAAAATTGATTGTAGTGAAAATTTTATTTGGAGCTTTTATAGTTACTCCGAAAATACAATATATTGTGCAGAAACGAAGCAAATTAAGTAAATTTTGGTTTTTTTTTTTGTTGAAATATGTTTTAAATCGTTTGTAGTTTTTTATCCGAAAAAAAATTTTTTTTTGCTCCAAAGGTTTCGGAGTAATCGATAACGCATGTCAAAAAAAGGCAGAATTCAGCAATTTGAAAGCACTAAAAGTACTTTTCCTACAACTACAAACGACAAAATTGATTGTAGTGAAATTTTTTTTTGTAGCTTTTATAGTTACTCCGAAAATACAATATATTGCGCAGAAACCAAGCAAATTAAGTAAATTTTGGTTTTTTTGTTGAAATATGTTTGACATCGTTTGTAGTTTTTTATCCGAAAAAAAAAAAATTTTTTTTTGTAGCTTTTATAGTTACTCCGAAAATACAATATATTGTGCAGAAACCAAGCAAATGGGGTAAATTTTGGTTCCTTTTTTTTTTTGTTCAAATATGTTTTAAATCGTTTATGGTTTTTTATCCGAAAAAAAAAATTTTTTTCTCCAAAGGTTTCGGAGTAATCGATAACGCATGTCAAAAAAAGGCAGAATTCAGCAATTTGAAAGAACTAAAAGCACTTTTCCTACATCTACAAACGACAAAATTTATTGTAGTGAATTTTTTTTTTGTAGCTTTTATACTTACTCCGAAAATACAATATATTGTGCAGAAACCAAGCAAATGGGGTAATTTTTTTTTTTTTGTTGAAATATGTTTTAAATCGTTTATGGTTTTTTATCCGAAAAAAAATTTTTTTTTCTCCAAAGGTTTCGGAGTAATCGATAACGCATGTCAAAAAAGGCAAAATTCAGCAATTTGAAAGCATTAAAAGCACTTTTCCTACAACTAAAAACGATAAAATTGATTGTAGTGAAATTTTTTTTTTTTTAGCTTTTATAGTTACTCCGAAAATACAATATATTGTGCAGAAACCAAGCAAATGAAGTAAATTTTGGTTTTTTTTTGTTGAAATATGTTTTAAATTGTTTGTAGTTTTTTATCCGAAAAAAAATTTTTTTTTTTGCTCCAAAGGTTTCGGAGTAATCGACAACGCATGTGAAAAAAGGCAGAATTCAGCAATTTGAAAGAACTAAAAGCACTTTTCCTACATCTACAAACGACAAAATTTATTGTAGTGAATTTTTTTTTTTTTTGTAGCTTTTATAGTTACTCCGAGAATACAATATATTGTGCAGAAACCAAGCAAATGGGATATATTTTTTTTTTCTTTTTTGAAATGTTTTTTAAATCGTTTATGGTTTTTATCCGAAAAAAAAAATTTTTTTCTCCAAAGGTTTCGGAGTAATCGATAACGCATGTCAAAAAAAGGCAGAATTCAGCAATTTGAAAGAACTAATAGCACTTTTCCTACATCTACAAACGACAAAATTTATTGTAGTGATTTTTTTTTTTTTGTAGTTTTTATAGTTACTCCGAAAATACAATATATTGTGTAGAAACCAAGCAAATGGGGTAAATTTTGGTTCTTTTTTTTTTTGTTGAAATATGTTTTAAATCGTTTATAGTTTTTTATCCGAAAAAATTTTTTTTTTTGCTTTAAAGGTAATCGATTACGCTTGTCAAAAAAAGGCAGAGTCCAGCAATTTGAAAGCACTTAAAGTACTTTTCCTACAACTACAAACGACAAAATTGATTGTAGTGAAAATTTTATTTGGAGCTTTTATAGTTACTCCGAAAATACAATATATTGTGCAGAAACGAAGCAAATTAAGTAAATTTTGGTTTTTTTTTTGTTGAAATATGTTTTAAATCGTTTGTAGTTTTTTATCCGAAAAAAAATTTTTTTTTGCTCCAAAGGTTTCGGAGTAATCGGTAACGCATGTCAAAAAAAGGCAGAATTCAGCAATTTGAAAGCACTAAAAGTACTTTTCCTACAACTACAAACGACAAAATTGATTGTAGTGAAATTTTTTTTTGTAGCTTTTATAGTTACTCCGAAAATACAATATATTGCGCAGAAACCAAGCAAATTAAGTAAATTTTGGTTTTTTTGTTGAAATATGTTTGACATCGTTTGTAGTTTTTTATCCGAAAAAAAAATATTTTTTTTTGCTCCAAAGGTTTCGGAGTAATCGATAACGCATGTCAAAAAAGGCAGAATTCAGCAGTTTGAAAGCACTAAAAGTACTTTTCCTACAACTATAAACGATAAAATTGATTGTAGTGAAATTTTTTTCGAAGCTTTTATAGTTACTCCTAAAATACAATATATTGTGCAGAAACCAAGCAAATTAAGTAAATTTCGGTTTTTTTTCTTGAAATATGTTTTAAAACGCGATAACACATGTCAAAAAAGGAAGAATTCAGCAATTTGAAAGCACTAAAAGTACTTTTCTTACATTTACCAACTACAAAATTTATTGTAGTGAATTTTTTTTTTGTAGCTTTTATAGTTACTCCGAAAATACAATATATTGTGCAGAAAGCAAGCAAATGGGGTAAATTTTGGTTCCTTTTTTTTTTTTGTTCAAATATGTTTTAAATCGTTTATGGTTTTTTATTCGAAAAAAAAAATTTTTTTTTCCAAAGGTTTCGGAGTAATCGATAACGCATGTCAAAAAAAGGCAGAATTCAGCAATTTGAAAGAACTAAAAGCACTTTTCCTACATCTACAAACGACAAAATTTATTGTAGTGAATTTTTTTTTTGTAGCTTTTATAGTTACTCCGAAAATACAATATATTGTGCAGAAACCAAGCAAATGGGGTAAATTTTTTTTTTTGTTGAAATATGTTTTAAATCTTTTATGGTTTTTTATCCGAAAAAAAAATTTTTTTTCTCCAAAGGTTTCGGAGTAATCGATAACGCATGTCAAAAAAGGCAAAATTCAGCTATTTGAAAGCATTAAAAGCACTTTTCCTACAACTAAAAACGATAAAATTGATTGGTTTCGGTACCGGCACTTACTAGGGCTTTAGCAACAGCCGTTGTTGGCTTCACTGTGTTTGTACCGGTACTTACTTTGGGGATTGCCCCCTTATTATCCAGAGTTGCCATCGCTGTCGATCTCTCGGCTGGTAAAGAAATGGAGTTTGTCCTCCGACGTTGCGTTCTCGCTTGCTCCAGCAATTTTCTCCTCTGCTGTGCAGTATACATTGTTGTATCTTTAGTTTTAGGGTTTTTGTTACTACCCCTAGCCGGGCAAGGCCAGTTTAGGGTCAAGGGAAGAGTAAGGGGAATGTGTCGTCCGCCGCGGCAGAGCCCCATCCCGCGGTAAGGCCATAGTTACTCTCCGAGGCGGCCCGGTATCAGAGAGGCTCCGTTCGATTACAGCCACGATTTGCCTCCCGGCTGCAAACGTCCAATGGGCACGTGGTCGCATAACACCCTGGATTGGGAGGGGAAGACTTAAGCCCTCGTACCGCGGCAAGGTGTCCTCCCTTCACGAGGGTTTTTCTTTCCTTTTCTCTTCTTTCATTTCATTTTATTTCCCTTCTTTCTTTCTCTCTTTTCTGTTCTTTTCTTTTATTTTCCCTTCTTTTCGATTCTTTTATTCTCTTACCTGACCTTTGTTTCCATTTCCATTACATTCCTTTTTTCCTTTTATTTTCTTTTTCTTTAATTTCCTTTCGTTTCCTTTGCTTTAGTTTCATTTCCCTTAGTTTCCTCTCATTTTATAAATTTTTATACCTTTCATGAACATGAAATGGTATTATAACTTTGGTCCGATGTTTGTAAATATGAGAAGAAGAAGAGATAGACCCATCAATAAGTATACCGAAATGATCAGGATGACGAAATGAGTTGATTTAGCCATGTCCGTCTGTGTCCGTCTGTCTGTTTGAACGCAAACTAGTCCCTCAATTTTTGAGATATCTGGCTGAAATTTTGTATGTGGCCACCATTTTGTAATATAGGAATCATTTGTCGGAACTGACAAGATCGGACCAGTATAACATATAGCCCCCATACAACCGATTGTTCAGATATAAGGTTTTTTGGCCAAAACTTCCGCAATTAAAAAGTTAGGAACGTAAAATTTTGCAACTCGAGTAATTTCTGTTTATGTAGTGTATATAGTGAAAATCAACGAGATCGGGAAAATGTAACATATAGCCCCCATACAACCGATTGTTCAGATATAAGAATTTTTGGCCAAAACCACTGCAATTAAAAAGTTAGGAACGTAAAATTTTGCAACTCGAGTACTTTCTATTTATGTAGTGTATATAGTGAAAATCAACAAGATCGGGCAAATGTAACATATAGCCCCCATACAACCGATTGTTCAGATATAAGGTTTTTTGGCCAAAACTTCTGCAATTAAAAAGTTAGGACCGTTAAATTTTGCAACTCGAGTACTTTCTATTTATGTAGTGTATATAGTGAAAATCAACAAGATCGGGCAAATGTAACATATAGCCCCCATACAACCGATTGTTCAGATATAAGGTTTTTTGACCAAAACTTCTGCAATTAAAAAGTTAGGACCGTAAAATTTTGCAACTCGAGTACTTTCTATTTATGTAGTGTATATAGTGAAAATCAACAAGATCGGGCAAATGTAACATATAGCCCCCATACAACCGATTGTTCAGATATAAGGTTTTTTGGCCAAAACTTCTGCAATTAAAAAGTTAGGACCGTAAAATTTTGCAACTCGAGTACTTTCTATTTATGTAGTGTATATAGTGAAAATCAACAAGATCGGGTAAATGTAACATATAGCCCCCATACAACCGATTGTTCAGATATAAGGTTTTTTGGCCAAAACTTCTGCAATTAAAAAGTTAGGAACATAAAATTTTGCAACTTGAGTACTTTCAATTTATGTAGTGTGTAGAGGAAAATCAAGAAGATCGGGTAAATATAACATATAGCCCCATACAACCGGTTGTTCCGATATAAGGTTTTTTGGCCAATACTTCCGCATTTAAAAAGTTAGGAACGTAAAATATTGCACCTTTAGTACTTTCTACATATGTAATGTGTATAGTGTAAGTCAGTACAATTGAACACGTATAATATATAGCCTCCATACAATCGATTGTTCCGATAACTCGGATCCTATTATTTTGTAAGTTTTTTTAAATTATAACAAAGATGTGTAATGTGTATAGTAAATATAGTTAAATTGACACAGGCTGTACTGGGGATCGAACAGTGAAAATCGTGACGCTTATTCATGAAAGGTATATAGCCTTCGGCACAGCCGAAGACAGCTTTCCTTACTTGTTTTTTATTTAATTTCTTTTCTTTTATTTTTTTTCTTACCTTTATTTTCTTTCACTTTTTTTCTTAGTTTTCCTTCCCTTACCTTTCCTTTTCCTACCTTTCCTTTCCTACCGTTTCCTTACTTTCTTTTTTTCCTTTCCGTAACTCCTTTAGTTTTCTTTCTTTTCCATCCATTTCCTCTACTTTTTTTTTTAGCTTTTCATTACCTTTCTTTCCTTTATTCTTTTTATTTTCATTTATTTTCCGTACCTTCCTCCTCGCTACCTTTTCTTTCCTTTCTTTTTCTCTTCTTTCCTTTCTTTGTCTTTCTCTATTTGCCTCTCTTTTCCACTCCTTTACCTACATTACATTTCCTTTCTTCCCTTCCTTTTTTCTTTTCCATTCTTCCCTTCCTTTTTTCTTTTCCATTCCTTTCCTTTCCCTACCTTTATTTGCCTTTGATTTTTCTCTCATAATTTCCGTTCCTTACCTTATCTTACTTTTATTTTCCCTTTATCCATTCCTTTCCTTTCCCATTCTTTCCTTTATTTTATACTTTTATTTATTTCATTTTGTTTTATTTTTATTTATTTTATATTCTTTGCTTTCCTTTCATTTTCAACAAATTTCTTTTTTTACTTTCAATCACTTTTATATTTCTTATTTTACTTTTTTTAGTTTTATCAATTTTCCTTTTTATTTTATTTTACTAAGTCTAGCCACGAAGGGCATTGTGTTTTTTTTTTTTTTCAAAACATCATATCTGAGCAAGCATTTGCTTCTCTGAATAGCCACGCACAGATTTTGTTTTTGTAAACACTGTTTGTACCTACGATCAATAAAGTTGACGGGCTGGCTCATGTTTATTATTGCTGCCAACAAAACAACTCACACTCGGACTCTCCCCAACTGCAATGAATGCAAGCACAACAATGCAAGTGTACCTACATACACACATAACAGCGGCTATATAAAGTGAATGCGTGTTTAGCTTGTAGTGGTGTGACTTTCAAGTCATATTATAATAAATTTTTTTTATTTTATATACCTTGGAATTGTGGTTATTGCAAAAAAGGGAGAAAACTTTTAAGCATTGCGCATTTATATATAATAGATATCACATTGCACCTCCAGGGTTTCTGATTATGGGCGTGAGGTAAGGGGCCGGATCAAGGTGTCATGCGTCATGAACCGTGCCGAGGATCAGCATGGCTGGGGCCCCTTTTAAATAGCCCAGTCTAGAACGGTGCCCTCTGGGAACATGGCCACTCCTAATTGTATTCTTGGCCTTATCCCGGGTGGCGCGGATCTCTGCCCGGGGTGGACGAACCCCCTTCTCCGCTACTCGTGGGTTTCAATATCTAATCTAATCTTGGCTTGCATCATAATGACGCTTAACCGCCTAGGCGATTTTGGCCGTTTCGTATCAAAGCACGCCAGTCATTCCTTTTTAGCGATAACTGACGCCAATTGGAAACCCCAAGGGAGTTCAAGTCATCCTCCACCTGTTGTTTCCATCTCAGTCGAGGCCTCCCCCTTCCTCTGCTGCCGAATTCGGGTGTCGATAGGAAAACTTTCGGTGCTGGAGCTTCTTTTTCCATTCGCATAACATGACCCAGCCAGCGGAGCCTTTGGGCTTTAATCCGCTGAACTACGGTCAGGCTCGTACAGCTCATCGTAAAATTTGCTTCGATACTCGCCGTTGGCATCACGGGAAGGACCATAAATCTTCCGGAGAACTTTTCTCTCAAATACTCCAAGGGCCATCTCATCTTCTCTTGACACTGTCCATGATTCCGAGCCGTACATTAGGACTGGTATGATGAGAGACTTATAGAGCGTGATCTTTGTTTGTCGAGAGAGGACATTATTTGATATTATTTTCGGTGTTAATGCTGGTTCCCAAATAGACGAAGTCTCTCGCCATTTCAAACTTGTAGCCATCAACGGTGACTTGGCTGCCAAGGCGCAGGTGTACCGATTCTTTCTTTGATGACAGCAGATACTTCGTCTTGTCCTCGTTCACCGCAAGACCCACTCTTTTCGCTTCTTTATCCAGCCCAGAGAAGGCAGCGCTTACGTCGCGGTTGTTAAGGCCAATGATATCAATATCATCGGAATACGCCAGCAACTGCACGCTCTTGTAGAAGATTGTGGCGTTGCGGTTTAGCTCAGGTGCTCGAATTTTCTTCCTCAGCAGCAGGTTGAAGAAATCGCACGAAAGGAAGTCGCCTTGTCTGAAGCCTCGTTTGGTTTCAAATGGCTCAGAGAGGTCCTTCCCGATTCTGACGAAGCTGTTGGTATTGCTCAGCGTCATTTGGCAAAGCCGTATAAGCTTTGCAGGGAAGTCAAATTCAGACATGTCGGTATACAGGCAACTCCTTTTTACGCTCTCAAAAGCGGCTTTAAAATCGACAAAGAGGTATGTATCGATTCTTTTATCATGGGTCTTCTCCAGGATTTGGCGTATCGTGAAAATCTGGTCGATGGTAGACTTATCAGGTCTAAAGCCACACTGATAAGGTCCAATCATTTTGTCTAAGATGGGCTTCTGTCTTTCACACAATACGCTAGAAAGAACCTTTTTTGCGATATTAAGAAGACTGATCCCGCGGTAGTTGGCGCGGTTAGCGGGATCGCCTTTCTTGTGGATTGGGCAGAGCACACTTAAATTCCAATCTGGAGGCATGCACTCGTCTGACCATATTCTGCATAAGAGCTGATGCATACATTTTACCAGCTCTTCGCCTCCGTGTTTGAACAGCTCGGCGGGTAGTCCGTCTTTTCCAGGCGCCTTGTTGTTTTTGAGCCGAGATATAGCTATCCTCACTTCTTCATAGTCAGGTGGTGGGACGACCTTTCCATCGTCAGGGATTGGCGTATCGGGTTCAACGTCTCCCTCGCAATTTAACAGTGAGGAGAAATGCTCCCTCCATAATTTAAGTACATTCTCTACGTCAGTTACCAGGTCACCATTATTGTGCTTACAGGAACTTCAATATGCTAAATAATAAAAATAATAATAATAAAACTAAAGAGGCCGACACTCTTAAACTGTCGAGAGGGGTAACACCCATCAGTTCGGCTGCTCATGCGATGCAGGGCCCTTCTACCAGCCGCGCTGCGGCTCAATGGGAACTGTTACGTAGGCTTCAGGCGATGCCGGAGTCAAGTGCTAACAGCCAGGTAGTAGCAGGGAGTGAGGGAGGGGCAACCAAAGGGGTTTTGTCTGCCGGTGGAGACGTTCCCAGTAAGCGGCTCGATACTGGGGCCAACGCCGATGCTGGCGCGCGCCCTTAGGGGCCCCTTCCCTACGCCCACAGCTTTTAGCAAGGCCTACGAAAGGCCAAACTTAGAAAACGTGCGTGCTAGGCATAGGCGCACAGCGCTCAGGATCCTCAGAAGATCCTGGCACACGCCAGATCTACTCTCCAAGGCGCTGCCTGGGGATGTGTCAGAGATCAAGGCCGAGATTGAATAGGCCAGACTAGTTGTACCGGACTTCGACGGTAGTCGTCCGTCAGAGGAGGAAGCGGCCGTGAAGCGCAACCAGTTCCCTGGTCCCATCCCCTCCTGGGAAGAAGTGGGGTGGTTCCAGGGATCGGTGAAGGTAGTGGCCTGTGGGGATTCACGGTCAGCCCTGATGTATAAGAGGGCTGTAGCAAGGATGAAGGCGGTCTACCCTGGTGCGATCATCAGGGCCATGGATCCTGAATGAAGAATAGGTTGGCCTAAACTGACATCAAAAACTGAAAATGCCACATCATCTGGGATGCTGTCGTGATCACAAACCACTTTGTTTTGAAATCCTAGCTGCTCCTTTTTGGAAAATGTGCACTTTTTTTGTATTTTTATAGCATATATCAGATTGCACCTCAAGGAATAATTGGAAAGAAACAACTCAGACAAAAACTAAAAATGCCAATTCGTTGACAATGTAATCCAGTTGAAAATACCGTTTGGTTTGAGATCTTAGCTACCATCCTTTAGAAAATATGCACATTTTTTGCATTTTAGTTCATATAACACCACATTAGTGCAGTTCCATTACAGGTTATGATGCATTACCTCTAGTTTACATAATTTTTTTTACATAATGTCAAAGAGTATATATGTATCTATATTTCTACATATTCATTTTTCTGTATGTATACATAAGTTCGTATATATATCATTTTATATACTAAAACCCGGTAGGAAAATTATTCAAACATACATCATCACCGCAAAGCCCGTGTTGCTCAGATCTTTAATCGGTGCTGGGATTTGAAGTATGTACTTCGAATAGACCTCAAACTGGAAGGTACAAAAAAAGATTTGGTTTCCATAGCAACCAAAAAAATCGCGGCTAAAATACGATTTTTGTTGAAAAAGTAGATAAAATCACGCGATTTTCTTCGTTGCTATGGAAACTAAATCTTTTTTATATAGATACATATATACTCTTTGACATTATGTAAAAAAATTATGTAAATTCGAGGTAATGCATCATAACATGTAATGAAACTGCACTAAAGTAGTGATATTGAACAAAAATGCAAAAAATGTGCATATTTTCTAAAGGATGGTAGCTAAGATCTCAATCCAAACGGTATTTTCAACTGGATGACATTGTCAACGAATTGGCATTTTTAGTTTTTGTCTGAGTTGTTTCTTTCCCATTAACCCTTGAGGTGCAATGTGATATATGCTATAAAAATGCAAAAAAAGTGCATATTTTCCCAAAAGGAGCAGCTAGGATTTCAAAACAAAGTGGTTTGTGATCAGGACAGCATCCCAGACGATGAGGCATTTTCAGTTTTTGGTGTCAGTTTAGGCCAACCTATTCTTCATTCAGGAGCAGGGTGTGTTGGCTATTGCAAGGCCGCTCCGTAATCAATTTATTAAGCCGTCCCCGCCAGAGAGTTTTGAATTTGGCACTGATTAAAACTTGGGTATTTATTTCCTTTAGGGGTCAACTGCTAATAAATTAGCTAAAATTATGGGATATAGCTCAAAAGACTGGTTTTGGCCTCAGGATCACGAATCCAACCTGTGGTGTGTTGCTTTTGAGTTTTCCTACAAGTTGGCGGGACCTACAGTTTTTTGCCGACTCCGAACGGCACTTGAAAAACAAATGAATTTTTTGCTGAGAAGCTTCTCATGGCAGAAATACACCCGGAGAGTTTGCCAAACTACTGCCGAGGGGCGACCCCGTTTAGAAAAATTCTAATTTTTGATGTTACTTTTGTCGGGCATCGAACCGCCACGACTTGGTGTAGAAGGCCGAACACTTAACCGCTACACCACGGCGGCCGACAAAAGTACGGGCACCCTAGTGACACGACGCGACTCAAGCCGGTTTACCCGGTCGATTGAAAAAAAGGTGAGAAAAATCAACCCGTGTAAATCATCCTTTTTTGATAATTCTTCCTAACTAGCAGTAAAGAAACGCAGCCTTGGCATGAGTCTCACAGACGGGTCCAAATGGAGATAAAAAAAAGTTGAATACATATATCCAAAGCGAATTCATACAGGTGGGTTCCTTGTAACTGAAAATGTCAGACAAAACAACAACATAAGCAATTGGACAGCTACGATTCGATTTTATAGGAAGAAGAAGAAACTATATGATGGGAGGATGTCCCCTGTAATGAATTCGCCTTGGATATATCTTACTCCCGCCACCTATATGAATACGCCCAAGGTTTATAAATACAGGTTGAATCGTCATAAGAAAAAAAAATCACATTTGTTTGCTGTTGTTGTTAAAAGTATTTTAGGCTGTCAAATGTTTGTCAAACTGCTTTAGTTTGTTTGCAAATTTATACATTGAAAAGTTTTCAGCTTAAAAAAATATTGAATACAGCGTGGAAACCCCAAGGGAGTTCAAGTCATCCTCCACCTGTTGTTTCCATCTTATCAGGTCTCCCCCTTCCTCTGCTGCCGAATTCGGGTGTCGATAGGAAAACTTTCTGTGCTGATGTTTCTTTGTCCATTCGCATAACATGACCCAGCCAGCGGAGCCTTTCGGCTTTAATCCGCTGAACTATGGTTAGGTCTGCGTAAAGCTCGTACAGCTCATCGTTAAATTTCCTTCGATACTCGCCGTTGGCATCACGGGAAGGACCAGAAATCTTCCGGAGAACTTTTCTCTCAAATACTCCAAGGGCCATCTCATCTTCTCTTGACACTGTCCATGATTCCGAGCCGTTCATCAGGACTGGTATGATGAGAGACTTATAGAGCGTGATCTTTTGCCTACTTAGTCCAAAGTAACACTTGTTGGCAAGGTTAATTCTCCGTTGGATTTGTAGACTGATATTATTTTCGGTGTTAATGCTGGTTCCCAAATAGGCGAAGTCTCTCACCGTTTCAAACTTGTAGCTATCAACGGTGACTTGGCTGCCAAGGCGCAGGTGCGCCGATTCTTTCTTTGATGACAGCAGATACTTCGTCTTGTCCTCGTTCACCGCAAGACCCACTTTTTTCGCTTCCTTATCCAACCCAGAGAAAGCAGCGCTTACGGTGCGGCTGTTAAGGCCAATGATATCAATATCATCGGCATACGCCAGCAATGGCACGCTCTTGTAAAAGATTGTGCCATTGCGGTTTAGCTCTGCTGCTCGAATTATCTTCTCCAGCATCAGGTTAAAGAAATCGCACGAAAGGGAGTCGCCCTGTCTGAAGCCTCGTTTGGTTTCAAATGGCTCGGAGAAGTCCTTCCCGATTCTGACTGAGCTGTTGGTTTCGCTCAAAGTCATTTGGCAAAGCCGTATAAGCTTTGCAGGGAAGTTAAATTCAGACATGGCGGCATACAGGGAACTCCTTTTTGCGCTGTCAAAAGCGGCTTTAAAATCGACAAAGAGATGGTGAGTGTCGATACTTTTGTCATGGGTCTTCTCCAGGATTTGGCGTATCGTGAAAATCTGGTCGATGGTAGACTTACCAGGTCTAAAGCCACACTGATAAGGTCCAATCAGTTTGTCTACGATGGGCTTCAGTCTTTCACACAATACACTAGAAAGAACCTTATATGCGATATTAAGAAGAATGATTCCGCGGTAGTTGGTGGGGTTAGCGGGATCGACTTTCTTGTGGATTGGGCAGAGCACACTTAAATTCCAATCTGGAGGCATGCACTCATCTGACCATATTCTACATAAGAGCTGATACATGCTTTTTACCAGCTCTTCGCCTCCGTGTTTGAACAGGCGATTTTTTGTTTTTGAGCCGGGATATAGCTATCCTCACTTCATCATAGTCAGGTGGTGGGACGACTTTTCCATCGTCAGGGATTGGGGTATCGGGTTCGACGTCTCCCTCGCAATTTAGCAGTGAGGAGAAGTGCTCCCCCCATAATTTAAGTACATTCTGTACGTCGGTTAACAGGTCGCCGTTATTGTCCTTACAGGAACTTGCCCCGGTCTTTAAACCTTCCGTCATCCGCCGGATCTTTTCATAGAATTTTCGGGCATCATTCCTGTCAGCATCTCAAGCTCCTCACACTCACGCCTTTCGGCTTCACGTTTCTTTTTTCTGAAAAGGCGCCTCTCTCCCTTCCTCGCCTCACTATAGCGTTGCCATACACTGCGGGTTGCGCCCGTTTGCAACGTCTCCCTGTATGCAGCGTCCTTTTTGTCCGAGGCAGTGCTACATTCCTAATAGTATCAGTTGTTCTTGTGGGCTCGCTGAAACCCTATAGTGGCCTCAGCGGCGGTACGTAATGAGTTAGAGATATGCTTCCATTGGTAACCTCGTTAGGTCGACGATTGCTCTTCGATAGCAGGTGTGAGAGTAGAGTGGAGAAATTATCAGCTGTCTGTGTCGTGCGCAGCTTCTCGACGTCAAACCTTCCTTCCGTTACTGTGCGCACTTTCTTCGCTGCACAGAGGCGTGTGCGTATCTTGGCTGCAACAAGATAATGGTCCGAGTTAAAATGCTGCACAAGCCGATTCGCTTTTCTGAGCACACACTGTGATTCAGTGTTATTGCCGATGTTACATTTGAATCGATTCAGCAAACGATCAGCATTCACTCGACAGCAAACGCTAAGAAGAGTTGAGTGGCAACGAAACTGCGCGTTTGAGTTTAAGCATGAGTGCTTTGTTTTGCTGTTATTTAAATTGCCTTTCGGGTAATGAGTGAAGTAACAGCTACAACAAGATAGAATGAAATGAATGGCTCGAATCACTCGAATCAAACCAATGAACTGTTGCTTGCGTTCTACATTTTTGGTTTACAACAAGGCCGGCCAAACAAATACTAAAACATTTGCATAAGTGTGCGTAAGTTTTGAGTGATTTTGCGTACAGTGGCTGTAAAGAAAATGCGGACTGTGAAACTATAAAATCAAAAGGATATTTTATTATTTGCTTTGAAATGGAATGAAATGAAATGAAATAAAATAAAATGGAATGAAATAAAAGAAAATAAAATAAAATAAAGTGGAATGAAATGAAATGAAATGAAATAAAATAAAATAAAATAAAATGGAATGAAATGAAATAAAATAAAATAAAATAAAATATAATATAATGTAATATAATATAATATAATATAATATAATATAATATAATATAATATAATATAATAAAATGAAATAAAATAAAATAAAACAAATAAAATAAAAGGGAAATAATTATACATTAAATTACGCAAAGTAGTATTTATGTACGTTTTCTTTTGCGCTCACTGTTTTTCTTACTCCGCATAATGAGTGAAACAACGACGAACCACCGAAAGCACAACTTCGTGCGTGCACATCGTTAGCGTTGGTGTTTGAGTATAAACTCAAAAGTGCACAATGTGCACGCATGGCCGGCCTTGGTTTACAAAGAAAGAAAACAAAACAATTCATTCGCTTCATTCGATTCGATTGAACTGTTGTATGCGCTCTACGTTTTTCTTTGAAAAAATTAAGAAAATATAACGAAACTGAAATGGATGGAGACGTAAGTATATTATTTAACTATTATAAACAAATTATTTTGGGATTACTATGTGTTAAGTATACTAAAAGATATCTATGTCATAGTTAACTTCGAGTAGCTCAGTAATGCACGCCGGTAGTGTTAGCAATGAAGAGGAAAACTTTAAAGAAATCAAAGCAAAAATTTTAAACAAGCAGTACGAAATTTCTAACAAAAAAGGGCGGAGTGCAGTCTGGAGTATTTTCGGTAAGGTTAAGACTAATACGGGCGTCGAATTAAATAATATTGTTGCGTGCAGAACTTGCTGGAATATTTATAAGTTTAACCAAAACAGCACTTCTAATTTAGTAAGACACAAATGCTATAAAACTGCAAAAGAAAATACTCCATCTCTGAAATTAGAAGTTAGTACTGAATTGAAACATGAAGGAGTAAATATTTTAACGATGTGGGTGATTGTAAATTGCCGGCCTTTTCAAATAGTGCAAGACAGTGGTTTGCTGAAATTTTCTGAGTTCCTTGTGTTAATCGGCGCAAAATATGGTCCGCACGTGAATGTTGAGGCATTGTTACCACATCCGACAACAATATCAAGAAATATAAATAGTTTATATGACAAAACTGTGGCCATAGTCAAAACTGAATTGCAGATTATTATAAAAAATATAGACAAGATAGGTTATGGTTTAACTTCCGACATATGGACCGATAATTACATAAAAACGTCATATATGTCCCTAACAATTCACTATGTGATGGATGGAAAGCTCATCAATCGTCTATTAGGATTATCAGCCTTTAAGGGAGAAAGATGTACAGGTAATACATAGTTATGTTTTCAGTAAAAAATCTACACTATAATAAAACTGTAGAAAAGTCGTGTCTGTACATTAAAAATTTCTTTGAAAAAATGACTGCCATCCCCAGTCATTTGAGGAATGTAATAGAGTCCATCTCAACTATTTTTAGAATTATTGTCTGTCTGTTTGTCTGTTTGTCCGTTGGAACGTAAGGATCTCGGAAACTAAGAAACGGATTTTAATGAGATTTTTTCAGCTTGAAGCTTAGAAGGAGCCCTAAATTTTATTTTATCAAAATCGCCCAATAAACAAAAAAGATATAGTCATTTCAAGTGAGGTACCTATGAAATTTTTTTTTTTTTTGTAAACAGATTTATATGAAGAAAAATTCACTTTGTTTGTGAAAAAAATAACAAAGCGTGCCTCTCACAAATTTTTGTTTAGCATTTTTTTTTAATTTCAGCTAAATCAGAAATCAAAGGCATAGGTACTGTTGTGTCTGCTCATTGAAAATTCCCTTGAAAAAATTACTGGGGGTGACTTAGGGAATGTTGCAGGATCCATGTGAACCATTTCTAGAATTATGGTCTGTCTGTTTGTCCGTTTGAACGTAAGGATCTCGGAAACTAAGAAACGAATTTTAATTAGACTTTCCCTGGTGGACAGCTTGGAGCCCTAAACTTTATTTTATCTAATCGCCCAATAAACAAAAAAGATATAGTCAGTTTAAGTGAGGTGCCTATGCAATTTTTTTTGTAAATAGATTTATATGAAGAAAAATTCACTTTGTTTGTCAAAAAAAAAAAACAAAGGGCGCCTCTCACCTGGAATAAAACTCTAGAAAAGTTGTGTCTGCACATTGGAAATTCCTTGGCTAAAATTACTGAAAGTGACGAAGGGAATGTTATAGAGTTCATCTGAACTATTGTTATATTTTTTGTCTTCATTTTTATCAATGAGAGTGGGTATCAAAGTAGGAGCAGATGAGGTACTGAGGTTTGGAGATGGAAGGAAGGAAGTATTTCGGAAAAACTCTACTGGAATTGCCAACAGAGATAGGGGCTTAACCCAAACATATGTGACAGAAAGGAATATGACATAGGAAAGAAAGCCAAGGAAAAGAGGTTGATGAAGAGGAATTGGACCCGATAATAAGGTTGGCAAAAGCGAAAAAATTGTTTCAATAGAAATTAGTACCACCCTAAAATACAGATCCACCCGGACAACGTCGGGTTTCCTGCTAGTTAAAAATAAATTTATCAAATTTAATCAATGATTTTCTCTTTAGGGGAAAATATTCAACACAAGATGTTAAAAATATTACAATTTTATGACCTACTTGTTGAAAAAGCCGTCTTTGTCACTGATAGAGAAAGAAATATGAAGAAGGCTTTTGAGTCCTATGAAAATCTTTCATGCATCAACCATTTGCTAAACAATGTATTGGAAAAATCTGTGAGTGCTGTGCCTGAGTTGAATGCAATTGTCAATGCATCTACTAAGCACGTAAAATTTTTTAAAAAGTCAGGTGAAAATTCAGTATTAGAATCATCTCTAAAAAGCTTTTCACCTACGAGATGGAACACTATATTTTATATGCTGAGCTCTATAAAAAAGAACTGGACAGATATAACTAATATTTTGCAAAACAAGCAGGAAATATCCAAGCTAAATGGCATTAACTTAAACCATGTGGAGGAAATTTTGAAAGTCTTAGAGGTTTTCGAAGAATCGTCAAAGGAGCTGGAAGGTGAAAATTATCCAACCCTCCATTTGGTCCTACCCCACGTTTACAGGCTAAAAGAAATTTGTAGAAGGAATGAAGTTGACTTAACTTTTATTAGCCAATTTAAAGAGAAGCTCAATGACTTGTTGGACACAATTGTGTTGGAAAATCTTACTATATACCACAAGCTAGCTGTATTTTTGTTTCCCCCAACGAACAAGTTAACAAATTTTAACGAGAATGATAAGCTTTTAATCAGAAACGAATGCAAAGCACAAATGTCGAACTATGTTAATGGGGGCGCCGACCAAAGTGAGCAAAGTACTTCAACGAATCCTCCAACTCGCAAATCCCAGCTTTTTACTGCATTCTTACAGCCTACTCAAATGTCAAATGAGGGAGATTATGTAGTAAATGAGCTTGCTAAATACGAATCTACTTATGTCAAATATTATGACGAATTCAATGTTCTTCAGTGGTGGCAGCTGCATCAATTGGATTTCCCTTTGCTATATAAAGTAGCCAACAGTCTGTTAGCTATTCCAGCAAGTAGTGCCGCTTCAGAAAGAGTTTTCTCCAAAGCTAGGCACTTAATATCAGAGAAGCGGAGTGCAATCGGTTGCAATTAATTTTCAGTTCATCAAATAATGTTTTTAAATAATAATATGGATATCAATATGTTCAGTACATGCTAGTAATTAACACTATATTCATACAAATGTACACATGCACACTCATTTCAGAAAATAAATATAAGTTTGCTATACTTTTGAAACTGTTGCCTTTCGAATCAATTGCTTTTCAGATCAATTGCCTTTCGGCTCAGTGTAAATCGAATCAAATGCATGTAGAGTTGTTTGTATAATCTCCTATGAAAGCAAGCAGTGTAGTGAGTGAGAAGCACAGTCGCTGTTTGTTTACAAATTATTTCACTCAGTTGCTTAGTTATTGTTGTGTTGATAGGGTAGCGAAGATTTATACGAGTGGCTTAGAATGCCGAATGGATGAATCGTTGCAGATGTTTAGTCCGAGTCGATATTGGGACCACGCACAATGGGCTGGATTTTAAAAAAAGTGGCCAAAAGTCGGTTTCAGAACTGGGACAAATGAAGTACATTTTTGAAATCTAGAAACATCAAAGTAGGACTGAGTAAATTTTTTTTGATTTTGCTTGAGTATTTCGTTAGATAAAGGGCAACTACTCAGGAATATCAATCATTTTTTGGCATGGCCGATACAGCTAGCAAATAGCGAAATACAGATATGTGTGTAAAAATAAATCAGCATTTTATGCAGAAGCCTGTAGTGGATATCGTACTGATTTAGTTTGAATCGGCCGAGTGCCGATCCCACCCGATCCCCGCTAGATATTTAAAATATTTTTTTTTTCAAGTATTCTCTGGGTTATCTACTTTCTTCTGTTAATGCGCAAATATGCGCTTTTTTGTATGCGCCGAGATATTTACAGTTAATCAGCGACGCCTATGATACAAATTCACTTACTTAGTTCAATTCGATGCACTAGTAGAGCGCTTGCTATCGCACTTTATGCCTGCGACAGTGCATAAAATATTAATTCACGGTTCCGCGATCATTGAAAATAGTATTTTACCTGTGGGAATGCTTGCAGAAGAAGCCTCCGAAGCGCGAAACAAAAACTATAAACGTTATCAAGACCGAAACAGTCGAAGATGTAGCCGAATAGCCATGATGCACGATATTTTTTACCGCTCTATGGACACATCAGATCCGCATATAGCGAGTAATAATTTAAGCTCGTGTCTAAAAAAAAAAAAAAATCCATTACCATCTGCAGTTATTGTATTACTTTCAATACCAGAAATTTCTAGCACAAAGGAATAGCGAAGACAATCATGACACTAATAGTAACGATGACAGTGATGATGATGACCAAGAATCAACACAATTTTTTTCGGCTTTGGACAAATTTAACAAGCTCAACTTTGAAATGTGTGGCAAAATGACACAAAAAAAATGTTTTTAGATTCCTCTAAAATAAAAAAAAAAAAAAATTAAAAAAAAAGAACAAACGAAAAATATAAAAACAAAATTAATTTTTTCCTTTAATTTCTCTTAATAATAGGTATATGACAATATGTTTTTTCTTCATATTTTCATAGAAAAAATTTAATCACAAAAACAATTTACAAAAAACACAAAAAAAAAAAAAAATACAGCAAAAAAAATTGAAAAATACGTATCTAGTGGCATATAGCTATAACTCTAAAAACAAAAATACAAAATATATTTGCGATATATATTCTTTAGTTTTCTGTTAAAACCAAAAAAACCAAAAAAAAAATTTTTAAATTTAAAAG
Source organism: Campiglossa producta (assembly GCA_964058755.1). Lineage (NCBI taxonomy): Eukaryota > Metazoa > Arthropoda > Insecta > Diptera > Tephritidae > Campiglossa > Campiglossa producta. The sequence goes on along the minus strand of CAXKVI010000001.1, from coordinate 131,306,069 downwards.
TTTAAAAAAAAATTAAAAGTAATTAAAAAAACGACAAGCACAAACGAAAAGTATGCAAAATAAAATGAATTTTTTCCTTTAAGTTCTCTTAATAACTCTAAAAACAAAAGTACAAATGTATCTGCGATGTATATTTTTCTGTTTTCTGTAAAAACAAAAAAAACAAAAACAAAAACAAAAATTAAAAAAGTTAAAACAAGAAAATTTAAAAATAATTTAAAAAACGACAAGCACAAACGAAAAGTATAAAAAATAAAATGAATTTTTTCTTTAAGTTCTCTTAATAACTCTAAAAACAAAAATACAAAATATATTTGCAATATATATATTTTTTCTATATTTTTTCAATTCTTCGATATTTTCATTATTAAAAAGTGGGCGTGGTTATTGTCCGATTTCGCCCATTTTCGGCAACAACAAAGACTAGGTATAAACAGAGCCACGTACAAAATATATTTGCTATATATATATTTTTTCTCCATATTTTCTATATCTTTTAAATTTTTCGATATTTTCATTATTAAAAAGTGGGCGTGGTTATTGTCCGATTTCGCCCATTTTCGGCAACAACAAAGCCTAGGTATAAACAGAGCCACGTACAAAATATATTTGCTATATATATATTTTTTCTCCATATTTTCTATATCTTTTAAATTTTTCGATATTTTCATGTTTAAAAAGTGGGCGTGGTTATTGTCCGATTTGGCCCATTTTCGGCAACCACATAGTCTAGTTATATATAGAGCAAGGTGCAAAATTTGGTAAAGATCTATATATTATTTCTCGAGTTATTGATTTTTGACCGCTTTTTCCAGATTTCAGCCCATTGTGCCACGTAGGGTACGCACGTCCAGAACGGTGGAGCTGTGTCTGCCGTCGATCATGACATGATCAATCTGGTTTCTAGTTCTTTGATCAGGGGACAGCCATGTGGCTTGGTGTATTCGCTTATGCTGGAACCTGGTACTACTGATGACCATATTGCGAGCAGCAGCGAAGTCAATCAACCTAGTGCCGTTGGGGGATGTTATATCGTGGAGACTGAATTTTCCAACTGTAGGACCAAAGACTCCTTCCTTGCCCACCTTGGCATTAAAGTCGCCGAGCACGATTTTGATATCATGCTGGGGGCAGCGATCATAAGTCTGTTCAAGTTTATCGTAGAAGGAGTCCTTCTCTGCGTCGTCCGTCTCCTCAGCCGGCGCATAGGCGCAGATAAATGTTATGTTGAAAAACCTCGCCTTGATGCGGTTCGCATCGAGACGCTCGTCCACTGGAGTGAACGCTAATACTTGTGGCGAAGTCTCTTCCCCACCACGAATCCTACACCACGCGCTTTTCCGCGTGCCTGGCCACTATAGTATACGTCACAAGGACCGATGGTCGTCTTTCCTTGCCCCGTCCATCGCATTTCCTGCAAGTCGGTGATGTCGCCCTTTGCGCCTGCGAGGACATCAACCAGTCGGGCAGCGGTACCGTCCCTTGAAAGGGTCCGGACATTCCCGGTACATGCCCTAATATCCAAATCATTATTCCTTATTCGTTTTGCCGGGTCGTCAACATTAAAGGGGGTTCTCATCCGAGGCTTTCGTACATTAGTTTTCATTGGAATTAAGTTTTTTACGTGGCGGGTCCCAAGCCCAGCGCACAACCCGTTTAAGGGTTTTTGGAAAATATTTACACATTTATATAGCGAGCCGATTGCTTTAATACAGACGCCCGCTTGCAGCCGCACCTCATGGTGAACAGACGCTGCGCAAAAGACCTCGGTGAGCCCTTAAACCAAGTATGTCAGAGTGGCCCCACCGGGGCTCCCTCTCTTTCTGCCGCGAGCCTAGATAGCTCACGTTGCCCAGAGAGTACGAACGAGGACGCAAGAGTCGGGATTGGGCAAGGTCGCACAGCAGCCACACCCCATTACACTCCTAATAATTTAATAATATAATCATGGTCTTTTCGTTAAATAAAATGTGTAATATTCAATATGTGCATGAATTGAACGCAAAAGAAGTTGAAACTCGTATTTGCTTAACCATTTCTTAGTAATTTGAGTGTGGAGGTTTATCGATGTTGGTATCAAAAGACAGGTCTTGACCCCAGTATCAATAATCCGAAAGCGGAAATTTAAAATTGTATTTCTGTTAAGAGATATTTGCAATCAAAGTTGCAAGTTTTAATGTGGTTGTTGTAATTACATTAGGCTTCCCCTAAAAATATGCTAAAAAAATGATAACCGTGGCGAAAACCACCAAGTTTTCGTCAGCAGATTTTTTGCCGGTAAATTCTGACTACTTGTAGAACTGTCAAGGGATCAATTTGACTGTTCTACGATTTTGGCGATCCCGTACTCTTTGGTGTTGCTCTCGCACTGAGCGTGGATTTTCTAAATTTGACAGTTCTACTTGTTTACGTCAGAAAAATAAGGGATCACAGCTAATCATTGTTATGGTACATTTACACTGCACCAAATTTGGCGCTTCTTTCCATACAAATCCCATTTTCCAAATTTGGAACTTCATCACATTTGACCTCATTTCACCAAGAAGCCTTCTCGACTCTTCTTTTATTATTACTCTACAGGTGTTTAAAACATCACGGTAGTGCATTTTCTTTCCGTGGCTTTGTGTCCTGGGAGAAGATTCTTGCAGTGGTTAGTGAAGGCAAATGCAAATTTTCCAATTAAAGGGTGTCGAAGTGGCTAATTTGAATTCGAAGTTATTTCGAGAATGTTTGTCCGCAGAACGAATTTGTTTGCCAAATTAGACGAATTGAATTTAATTTGACTTAATTTGGTGATTAAATTTAATCTGCGGATGAAAGGTTTCGAAAAAACTTAGCCAAAAGTGACGCATTTGGTGCAGTGTAATTGTAGCTTAAATGTATTATTATTCACAATAGCTGTGATCCCTTAAGGCCTGTTTACATTGTTCTATTTTGAAATCAATTTTCGTCGCATGTCCCGTCGATTCCAAATTGAGTTGACCACCCGTTCACATTAATCAATTTTTTTGAAAACTATTTGACGGTTGTTTACGTAATTAAAAAAAAAAAAAATAAAAATAGAAAATTTGTTTTCGGTTTTCTAGCCACAAGGAGCCTGATAATACCTCGGCAAAATCCTCCCCACCATATTCACGACCGCAAGCAAAGGCAGAATTAGTTACCCTTATCGCTAACGCCATACCCATAACGCTAATCAGCTGTTCCAACCAAAGTTATGGAAATCAGTGTAATCGATTATACTTGCCATAACATAACGCTAACGCGTTTACATTGATTTCCAAAGGGTGGTTGGAACAGCTGATTAGCGTTATGGGTATGGCGTTAGCGATAAGGGTAACTAATTCTGCCTTAACTTTCGGCAGCATGTATACAAAAAACCCTGTTGTTGTTATTGTAACGACAAATCTGTACCCAAGTTTGGGCAAGTGTTTTCGAATTAACAGTTCTTGGCCGGAAATCAATCCGCTAGGCTCCGGTACTCCCTTGCGGTACGTCCCGACTGTCGTAGCGATTTATCACCAGTGAAACCTTCTAGGCCATGTTACCTACCCCTGGTAGTAAAAATGAAACTACTTATCCAGACTGAGTTCAAAGGTTCCAAAAGTTTGTCCGGTATGCGCCACTTCTATGGCCAAATAGAACCTTCAAAAGCTGTCAGAAATACAGGATGAGACAAACAAGACAAATAGTGAAGCGTGTAAAGCGCTGTCAAATAGAGATTTGGGCTGTCAAAGAGAGGCTGCCACAGGGCCAGCTTTCATATATTTCAGTAGAGTGGCGAATGTTCTCAAGAATCGCTCATCTCCCAACTCTACCGTATTTCCACCACTAGCGTCACTGCGACAACTACAGCTGTTTAAGGGTAACTAATTCTGCCTTAACTTTCGGCAGCATGTATACAAAAAACCCTGTTGTTGTTATTGTAACGACAAATCTGTACCCAAGTTTGGGCAAGTGTTTTCGAATTAACAGTTCTTGGCCGGAAATCAATCCGCTAGGCTCCGGTACTCCCTTGCGGTACGTCCCGACTGTCGTAGCGATTTATCACCAGTGAAACCTTCTAGGCCATGTTACCTACCCCTGGTAGTAAAAATGAAACTACTTATCCAGACTGAGTTCAAAGGTTCCAAAAGTTTGTCCGGTATGCGCCACTTCTATGGCCAAATAGAACCTTCAAAAGCTGTCAGAAATACAGGATGAGACAAACAAGACAAATAGTGAAGCGTGTAAAGCGCTGTCAAATAGAGATTTGGGCTGTCAAAGAGAGGCTGCCACAGGGCCAGCTTTCATATATTTCAGTAGAGTGGCGAATGTTCTCAAGAATCGCTCATCTCCCAACTCTACCGTATTTCCACCACTAGCGTCACTGCGACAACTACAGCTGTTTAGGTACATGACGCGAGAGCGAGAGAGTGCGAATGTGACACAAAGAGGAGATGACGATAGATAAACGTTTCGAGAACACTGTTGCACGAATAACCCAGAAATGTATAGACATTTCTAGGTTATGAAGCTGCTGCCTGCTAGGCTATATAAACCGCGCAAAGACAACGCACTTCAATCAGTTTATTTTGAAGTGTTGTACAGTGAAGTACTGAACAGTGAATTAACCCGCGATATTCACCCCTATTATGGTTGTCAATATCAATTGCCACTTCGTATCAATCACCCCTATTACGGTGTCAACATGGTCAAAAATAGTGTCGATGCGTCCGAATTGGTATTGCCGTCGTCAAAGTCGATAACTTTCGGCAGCTCTTAATACTATTTTGGTATTGACGACAGCAATAGTGATATTCTATTGACGGTTGTCAACATAAAAATTGTCAACACAGTTTTTGGTGACGGCAAGCGCGCAATTAAATATTCTGCTGTAAAAATTTGGTAAAATAATTCAGAATTATACCTTTTAACACACTTTATTTGTTTAGTTTTTATTTAATTTAGGAAAATGAAAAAAAAACAAGTAAGGAAAGTTGTCTTCGGCTGTGCCGAAGGCTATATACCTTTCATGAATAAGCGTCACGATTTTCACTGTTCGATCCCCAGTACAGCCTGTTTCAATTTAACTATATTTACTACACACATTACACATCTTTGTTATAATTTAAAAAAAACTTACAAAATAATAGGATCCGAGTTATCGGAACAATCGATTGTATGGAGGCTATATATTATACGTGTTCAATTGTACTGACTTACACTTTACACATTACATATGTAGAAAGTACTAAAGGTGCAATATTTTACGTTCCTAACTCTTTAAATGCGGAAGTATTGGCCAAAAAACCTTATATCTGAACAACCGGTTGTATGGGGCTAAATATATGTTATATTTACCCGATCTTCTTGATTTTCCTCTACACACTACATAAATTGAAAGTACTCGAGTTGCAAAATTTTACGTTCCTAACTTTTAAATTGCAGAAGTTTGGGCCAAAAAACCTTATATCTGAACAATCGGTTGTATGGGGGCTATATGTTACATTTGCCCGATCTGGTTGATTTTCGCTATATACACTACATAAATAGAAAGTACTCGAGCTGCAAAATTTTACGTTCCTAACTTTTTAATTGCAGAAGTTTTGGCCAAAAAACCTTATATCTGAACAATCGGTTGTATGGGGGCTATATGTTACATTTGCCCGATCTGGTTGATTTTCACTATATACACTACATAAATAGAAAGTACTCGAGTTGCGAAATTTTACGTTTCTAACTTTTTAATTGCGGAAGTTTTGGCCAAAAAATCTTATATCTGAACAATCGGTTGTATGGGGGCTATATGTTATACTGGTCCGATCATGTCAGTTCCGACAAATGATTCCTATATTACAAAATGGTGGCCACATACAAAATTTCAGCCAGATATCTCAAAAATTGAGGGACTAGTTTGCGTTCAAACAGACAGACGGACAGACGGACAGACGGACAGACGGACATGGCTAAATCAACTCATCTCGTCATCCTGATCATTTCGGTATACTTATTGATGGGTCTATCTCTTCTTCTTCTCATATTTACAAACATCGGACCAAAGTTATAATACCATTTCATGTTCATGAAAGGTATAAAAAAAATTAAAATAACAAGCAACAACCAATTTGCGCAGCTTGTTTTAGAACTAAAACAAAATCCTGCGCTTACAAAAGGCTTTTCCAAAGGAGCAGTTCCCAATAATTTTAAGTCGCAACAGGGCTTAGAAATTTTCTATAGGGGGGGGGGGATGCTCCGAAGGTTGTGACTTTTGACAGTTTGGTATTTGTTTACTTTAGGAGTCAACTGCTAATAAATTAGCTAAAATTATGGGAGATAGCTCAAAAGACGGGGTTTGCCCTCAGGATCACGAATCTCCAAGCGTTTTTTAATATTTTACTTCTTTGAAGAGATATTTGCAATCAAAGTTGCAAGTTTTCATGTGGTTGTTGTAATTTTATTAGGCTGTACCTGTAGCTATCTCCCATAATTTTAGCTAATTTATTCCCTCGTGAAGGGTTGACACCTTGCCGCGGTACGAGGGCTTAAGTCGATAGCCACAGGGCTGCGCTGCCCTTGTGATCATAGTGCCGCCGGTACTACATCACGAGAGAAGCCAAGCCTCTCTGGCGCGACGACTAAGATCTTCCCCCTCCCAATCCAGGGTGTTATGCGACCACGTGCCCATTGGACGTTTGCAGCCGGGAGGCAAATCGTGGCTGTAATCGAACGGAGCCTCTCTGATACCGGGCCGCCTCGGAGAGTAACTATGGCCTTACCGCGGCATGGGGCTCTGCCGCGGCGGACGACACATTCCCCATACTCTTCCTTTGACCCTAAACTGGCCTTGCCCGGCAAGGGGTCGTACGAACAAGATGAAAAAAAGTAATAAAAACCTTAAAAATAATGATACAACCATGTATACTGCCCAGCAGAGGAGGAAAATGCTGGAGCAAGCGAGAACGCAACGTCGGAGGACAAACTCCATTTCTTCATCAGCCGAGAGGTCGACAGCGATGGCAACTACGAGTCGATCAGCTCTGGATAATAAGGGGGCAATCCCCAAAGTAAGTACCGGTACAAACACGGTGAAGCCAACAACGGCTGATGCTAGAGCCCTAGTAAGTGCCGGTACCGAAACCAAGTCTTTAACGTCTGTGGCAGTGGTCTCACGACCTGGCCCCAGAGATCCAAATAAGGGAACGACCGCGATGGCAACTACGGGTCGAAATTTACCCCAAAAGACATCTCCCAGTCGCTCTGAGTACTTGGACAAAAGAGCGGCCGCGAGGATACTGAAGAAATACGAGGGTATTTCACAAGAGACGCTATCGCCGAATGCTAGGAAGACGGTGGAGATGGCTGAAGCTATCTTACCGAACTTCCAAAGCGATTACGCGCCAAAGAAGGTTAATATAAATCCCTTCAAACGCCAGAGATCGGACGTGGATTTAAAACCTCACCCGAAGCGGCAGCAACACGCTCCCGTAATGGGTAAACTCAGCTTTGCTGAAGTGACTTAGAATAGGATCCTCATAGGCGTCATTGACCGAGGTAATGAAAACTGGGCCATCCCTAGGGACCAGTGGCGGTTCGTCCGGAACGCTATCGGTAATGCCCTTCTCGACATTATGGATGAGTCTCCGGGTGCCACTCCGATGGGTTCTGATGCGGGATGGCACCAGGGCCGAATCAAGGTATTCGCTTGCGAGGATGCAAAAAGTGTTGCACTGTACAAGGCAGCAGCTGCAAGACTAGGTGAGATCTACCAAGGGGCAAGAATCGAGGTTGTCGACTGGAAGGACATCCCGGCTCGGCCAAGGGCAAGAGCGTGGATTCCTGCTATCCCTGCTGAACCTGGGAGAATTCTCAGGATGCTGAGGTTCATGAACCCGTCTCTCCCGACGCAGGACTGGGGTGTAAATCTGGTCGAGGACGCGGTAGGGCCTGATAGGCAAGTGGTCTTCACCTTGAATAAGGAGGCACTCGAGCCCCTTAAACGGTGCAATGGACGAGTGCACTACGGCATGGGTCGGATCGTGATCCACGTATACCGCGGCGATGCACAGCGCGCTGCTATTTCGGCTGCACCGGAGGACTCGGACATCGCAGTGCCGGAAGGGGAGTCGGAGATGTCCGACTCGGAAAGTATGGTATCTGCCACGTCAAATGGCGAAGGAGCAGTGAACAGCTCGGAGATGGGAGACAGCCTGCTGGACGGGGAGGACCTCAACGTCACAGTGATAGCAGCTAGTCCTGAGCGCACCACAGTTGACACTGCCACAGTTAGGAGGATCTCTGCCACGCCAAACCGTGGTCTGAAGAAATCGTCGTTGAAAGATAAGCCTCCAGACGAGGTGGAACTCGACGATACGGCGGTGGCAGGGAAGTCTGAGCACTCTCATGTTGGTGGTGATTCAGATAAACCTGCACAAATCTAAAGCAGCCTCGGCTGCTTTAATCAGTCGTCTCTCTAAAGGCGACGTAGATGTGGTCCTCATCCAAGAACCCTGGGTCAACAGCTCAAGGATTTGCGGTTTGGGGACTAAGGGTTATAAGCTTATTCGAGCCAGCGAGGGGGGCCGGGTTAGAGCCTGTATTTTAGTTAAGTCTGAGCTGAATGCATTTCTCTTGCCCAACTATACCAATGGTGACGTTACAGCTGCCAGTTTAACAGTCGACAGTACCATTCTGACGATTGCGTCGGTCTATATGCCCTACGACGCCGAAGAACCTCCGCCACAGAGGGAGGTAAAAGACCTGGTGGCAAATTTTTCCATGGGTCATCTTATTATCGGAACTGACGCCAATGCTCATCACGTCCAGTGGGGAAGCTCCGATATCAATGCTAGAGGAGAGTCGTTGTTTGACTATTTGTTAACAACTAACCTGGTAGTTTGCAACGTGGGTAACGAACCTACGTTTATTACTAAAACCCGTAGGGAGGTAATAGATCTCACTATTTGCAGCGAAGGCGCTTATGAGTGGGTCAGAAAATGGCGCGTTCTCGATGAGCACTCATTCTCCGACCACCGGTACGTAGAAATAGTTCTAGACTTTTCTGTTGAGCAGCCGGTTATGAAACGCAACCCACGTAACACTAACTGGCAGCTACACAATGAAATACTATCTAGGGACTTACCAGCACTGCCCCCACAAGTCCCCTCATCAGTAGGGGAGTTGGAGGATCTGGTAAAGACCTTTACAACGGCGCTCTCGAATGCCTTAGAGCAGGCTTGCCCAGTGCCAAAACCACGCGGTAAACATAGGCCGCATTGGTGGTCCTACGACCTGGACTCGCTCCGAAAATCATGTAGGACACAATTTAATAAGGCCAAGAGCCTTGGCACGGAGACTCAATGGCTCGAATATAAAGTTAAACTCAGGGCCTACAAAACAGCTCTGAGGCAGGCGAAGAGAGTATCGTGGAGAAATTTCTGCACTGGGGTCGAAAATGTCGACGATACAGCGAGACTTAGACGAGTGCTCTCAAAAACTCAAACAGCCACAAGCTATTTGCGCAAACCTGACGGATCCTGGACCAGCACGGAGAGGGAAACCCTAGAGCTGCTCTTGAATACGCACTTCCCAGGGAACTTGCATGAGGAACCCGTAGCACCTACAACAAACCTGGCTGTATACATACCCATCACGGAGGAAAAGGTTAGGTGGGCGGTTAAGAGCTTCGAACCGTTCAAGGCTGCCGGGCCAGACGGGATTATTCCCGCACAACTCATAAACACGCTGGAGACATCAGCCAAATGGCTGGTATTTCTCTATACAGCCTGCCTGGCTCTTAGCTACATTCCGTGCTCCTGGAGAAGTGCCACGGTAGTGTTTATTCCTAAGGCGGGGAAGGCGTCTCATTACGAGCCGAAGGACTACAGGCCGATCAGTCTCTCATCCTTTGTGCTCAAAACCTTCGAGAGGATAATAAATGACTAGCTCTCCTCTACTATTGATAGCAACCTGATCTGTAGCTATCAGCATGCATACACCAAAGGGAAATCTACAGAAACTGCGCTTCACAGCCTAGTTTCTTTTATTGAAAAATCGCTGTATGAGAAGGAGTACTGTCTTGCGGCCTTTTTAGATATTGAAGGAGCCTTCAACAACATAAGCCCTGATGCTATAAACACCGCTTTAACAAGTCTGGGCATAAGCAGGTCTCTTATTGGACTTATTGATCAACTGCTAAGGGGTAGACGAATAGTTTCATCACTGGGCTCGGTTGACTTATCACGCTATGTCACAAGGGGAACTCCTCAGGGTGGTGTTCTCTCCCCGCTTCTATGGAACCTCACTGTCAACTCGATGCTGCGAGACACAAGCTGGGGGGGCGGGAAGGTAGTGGCATATGCAGACGACTTAGCTATAGTATATAGGGGCAAATTCCCACAAACCCTGTGCGACTTGATGCAAGCAGCACTGCGAGAGGTTTCCTCATGGTGCTCGCGCTGCGGACTGAGCATCAACCCGGGAGAAGTAGAACTGGTTCTTTTCACCAACCGCTATAAGATACCACCGCTAACACTACCAAAACTGAATGACGTGCACCTGAACCTGGCTGACAAAGCCAAGTTCTTAGGCACAGTTCTGGATAGGAAACTAACCTGGAAGGAGAATGTTCTTCAGCGCCAGAAGAAAGCGTGTATTGCACTCTACACATGCAAAAGAGCCATTGGAAAGAAATGGGGGCTCAGCCCCAAAATATGCAAATGGATCTACACCGCAATCATTCGACCAATCATGCTCTATGGAGTTGTGGTATGGTGGCCTGCGCTGAGCAAGGCAACAAACCTTAATCTGCTAGGTAAAGTACACAGATCTTGCATGATCTGTATAAGCGGTGCGTTAAGAACAACGCCCAATGAAGCACTCCAGGCCATTCTTGGCATTTTGCCACTCGATCTGGAAGGGCACCGGGTAGCAGCAGCATCGGCTCTACGTCTAAGGGAAACGTCCGGCTTTCTTCCGCTGAGCACGGATCGTTGTGCGACCACAACAGTCGGAGATAGCTGTTTTAAAATCAACATTCCCAGCAGGGAAGAATGGGAGAGCACGGATCGGAGTCCCGCCACTCATGGCGGCACTTCCATTTATACTGATGGCTCGAAGTTAGACGGCAGAGTTGGAGGAGGGGTTTATTCAAAGGATCTGAACCTTGAGCTCTCCTTCAGACTACCTGATCACTGCAGTGTCTTCCAGGCTGAAGTTTCAGCAATCATGGACGCCGCGGCTTGGATAGGCCAACACACTATCGGACACGACATTTTTATATTCAGCGACAGCCAGGCGGCCATCAAATCCCTTGGCTCTTATTCGTTCAACTCTGAACTGACGCTCAGCTGTCGTCGATCTCTACAGGAGATGGCCCAAGAGAATCGCGTGAACCTCACATGGGTCCCGGGGCATAGGGACATTGAGGGAAATTGTAGGGCAGACGAACTTGCGAGGCAGGGCACGACCAAGCAGGTTCTTCGGGATAAAGAGCGCTTAGGTATGCCGTTTGCCACTTGCAAGCTTATGCTGAAGGAGTACACACTCCGCCAAGCCAACGAAAGATGGCTGCAATCTCCAGGATGCCGGATATCCAAAGAAACCTGGCCGAAATGGGATCATAAAAGATCGAGACAAATTTATGCCCTAAGGAGAAGAGAAATCTCCATATTAATAGGCGTATTGACTGGGCACTGCCTCATTGGTAGGCACGCAGAAAGACTTGGTGTGCCCTACCGACGATGCTGTAGGAGTTGTAAGGATGATGAGGAGGAGGAAACGGTGGAGCACCTCATCTGCAACTGCCCGGCTTTAAGTGGCGCGAGAATGCGCTTTTTGGGAGTTCCCTTCCTGGTTAGCCTACGCCAGGTCACGGAGCTGGACATAAAGGACCTGATGGCCTTCATCAAGTCATCTAAATGGTTCGAGGAGGAGTAACGGTGTCGGTATAGGAACGTCAGTCCCGGGATTCTGCTATGTGGAGAATTCCGTTAATACCGGGATTTTCCATATGGCAGGGTCCCGGAACTGACTTTCCTAGTGTTGGTGGTATCACAACGGGCCTTTTAATACTGGCCTAGGTGTGCCTCTACGGTAGCCACTTGAACCTAACCCTAGCTAATTTATTAGCAGTTGACCCCTAAAGGAAACAAATACCGACAGTTTTTATGAAAAAATTCAGCTGTTGAGGGCCAATAAACAATTGTCAAAATAAATTATCGTAGTTTTGCTATAAAATTATCGATAGCACGTCAACGTCAACACATTGATGAAGTAAATACCAGAACTGCATTCATGCGACGTTGATATTGATACGACTTGATGTTGATATTGATACGAAGTGGCAATTGATATTGACAACCATAATAGGAATATCTTTACGACACCTTCGGGAAAAATATTTCTTATAAAAAAATAGGGGGGGGGGGGGGGGGTTTCCAAATAACGAAATTTCCGTTAAGGACTCCTTTAACCATAAACTAGCAAAAACTAGAGTTCATCCAAGAAACTACTAAAATACATGAGACATTCCATATGAAAACGTCTAATTCAAAAAGCTGGATAGTCTCGGATTTCGCTCAAACTTTGAGGGACACTTCTTTAGCGTCCTAACGGATCAAATTTACACACATTTAATTTTTATAACCACTGGTTTCGGACTGGTCGAATTTCAAAGTTTGAAACACGTCGTTTTTAGGCTTACCCTATTATTGCTGTACACATGTTTCTATTACAGATATCCTTTCATTCGATTTCCTTGCAGCAAATAGAGCTACAAAATCGATGCCAGAAGCCCAATGAGACCTTACAAGAATTTTCATCGGACATCGAGAGGTTAGCAAACACGGATGCACCTGTAGAGTACACGGAGAGGGTAACGATACTAAGCTTTATAAATGGAATACGTGATGTGGAGACGATGGGGGCCACCTATGCAAATCCAAAGAGATCATTTGCAAAAACGGTATCACATGCTCTAACTCAAGAAACAGCATCACTTTTGTGCAAACCAGCATACAAAGCTCATCGTATGGAAGTAGAACGACAAGAATGGGTGGACGCAATCCTAGAAGCATTAAACGGAAAGCAACAGAAAAATGAAGCGGCCATTAAATGCTTCAAGTGCGGAAAATCTGGTCACATTGCACGTTATTGCGGATCTGGATCTAGCTCCAATAATTCCAGTAATGCAAGCGGACGTAAGCGCAAGACTGAAGGAGATGAGCAAGTCTCCCAATCCAACCAACGTTAAACTAAAGAGAGTCAGCCGCAAGGGCCGCAGGCTGGCTCCCGCAATTGGATGCCCCATAATCTCTGTCTCACAGATCGTAAGGAAGTCTGGTAATGTTACTGTTGGAGGACTCGTGGACGGAAAGGAGCGTTTACTGACTATTGATACGGGCGCATCTCATTCCATCATTCGATCTGATTTAGTCAACAAAGAAGTGAGGCCATTACATGGAGCAAAGTTGCGTAAGGCGACTGGTGAGGACACCCAAGTCCAAGGAGAAGTAACATATGAAATCGCAATTGGAAATGTCACCGTACTGCACAATTTTATAGTAACGGATATTGTTGATGAGATCATAGTTGGTGTGGATTTCTTAAGCAACCAAGGCATCAAGATCGACATGCAAAACAGGACTATGAGCTATAAGAACATGGATGTGCCACTCAATTTTGGTTACGAGACCAAGTACATCAGTAAGCGGGTACTCGTGGAAGATAGCCAACAAATTCCACCGAAGTCGGAGGCAGTCGTTTGGGCAAGGATTGATGGAGATTATGGGACGAACAAATTGTGGGTTGTCGAGGCAGCAAACAAATCAAAGACGGATATACTAGTAGGAAAAACACTGGCTATGACAAAACAAGATGGACGTATACTCGTAAGAGTACTAAATGAGTTTCGATCGCCGATAAAGCTTTCCAAAAGAGCTATATTGTGACAATGTCAGGAGGTGGAGGTGATTATAAATTGTGACCAGCTCCAGGAAAATGTCTCTACCAGCAACATTAATCTATCAGATGATATCACGACGTGGACGCAAGATCTCGAAGAAGACCACCAGAGTAAGGCAAAACAACTTCTACTAAAGTACTCTACCATATTTGACAAGGATGGCTCCAAACCAGGTCGAACCAATGTAGTGAAGCATCACATTGATACCGGTGACGCGAGACCAATCCGCCAAGCTCCTCGAAGTGTTCCATTGGCCAAACGCCAAGTGGTAAGAGAAATTATACAAGAAATGAGTGACTGCGGCGTGATTGAACCATCAGCTAGTCGATGGAGCTCACCGGTAGTGCTAGTGAAGAAAAAGGATGGAAAAATGCGGTTCTGTGTGGATTACCGGAAGCTGAACGACCTAACGAAAAAGGACAGCTATCCACTACCAAGAATTGACGATACTCTGGACTCACTATCTGGTACGAAATGGTTCTCTACACTGGACTTGAAAAGCGGCTATTGGCAAGTGGATGTTAAAGATGAGGATAAGGAAAAGACAGCCTTCAGCGTTAGAGAGGGGCTGTGGCAATTTACGGTAATGCCCTTTGGACTATGTAACGCTCCAGCTACTTTTGAGAGACTCATGGATCAAGTATTGAAAGGACTGCATTGGAAAACATGTTTGGTGTACCTGGACGACATCATCGTGTTTGGAAAAAGCTTTGAGGAACACCTTAAGAACTTAGAGGAAGTTTTCCAAAGGATAGCTGACGCTGGTCTGAAATTAAGTCCCAAAAAGTGTGCATTGTTCAAGAAGGAAGTAAGTTACTTGTGTCACAAGGTTACTACGGAGGGAATCTGCACGGCTAAAGAGAAGATCGAAGCAGTAAAGGATTGGCCAAGACCCAACGATTTGCATGAGTTACGAAGTTTCCTTGGACTGTGCACGAATTATCGCCGATTTGTACCGAATTTCGCCAGCGTAGCCAGTAGCCTTCATGAGTTGACAAGAAAGAATATGTCATTTGATTGGAAGAAGGAACATGAAGTGGCTTTCTAAACCTTGAAGTAACGGCTGTGCACTGCCCCAATGTTAGTGTATCCAATCCCAGGTTCAACGTTTATTCTGGATACAGATGCAAGTGGTTATGCGATTGGAGGAGTTTTGTCACAGATTGTCGATGGGCAGGAGAAGGTAGTGGCATACTATAGCCGCACAATTGGAAAGCCCGAAAGGAACTATTGTGTATCACGAAGAGAACTACTGGCATTGGTGGAGTGCATCAAACATTTCCACTAGTATCTCTATGGACAGCGATTTCACGTCAGGACAGACCATGCAGCGTTGAAATGGCTTTTGCAGTTCCGTAATCCGGAAGGTCAATTGGCACGGTGGATAGAGCGACTACAAAGTTATGACTTTTCCATAGAGCACCGCAAAGGCAGCAACCACGGTAATGCTGATGCAATGTCCCGGCGACCATGTAACCTGGAATGCAAACATTGTTCGAAAGCTGAGGCCAAGGAAGATGTTATAGATGTACGGCTGCTGGCTATAACATCTACGGACGAATGAAACATGGATCAACTAAAGGAAAGTATCAGCTAGAGGATCCAGATCTGGTACGTGTGATGCAGGGGACCGAGCAAAATGAACGACCAACAAGAGAGGAGATGTCAGCAGAGAGTCCTGTTGCCAAGTCATATTGGGCACAGTGGAACAGTCTGAAATTGGTATCCGGTTGCTTACATAGAGTATGGAAAAGCGAAGATGGTCAATGCGATCGGAAGCTGATAGTTGTCCCAAGGAAGAGAATCTCTGATGTTCTGAATGAACTGCATAATGGTCCAAGCGGAGGTCATCTCGGAGTCACAAAAACATTGGAGAAAGTCTAGCAGAGATGCTATTGGGTTGGTTGCCAACTTCAGGTGCACCGTTTGAGAGGATGGCCATGGATGTAGCTGGTCCATTTCCTACTAGCGCACTCGGAATCAAATACGTACTAGTTGTTTTGGACTATTTCAGCAAATGGCCAGAAGTTTACCCGATTCCAAATCAAGAGGCAGAAACCATTGCAGAGGTGTTCATTAACAATTGGGTAGCGAGGTTTGGTGTACCGATGGAGTTACATTCTGACCAAGGCAGGAATTTCGAATCAGTTGTATTCCAAGAAATGTGCAAGATATTGGGTATTCGGAAAACTCGAACAACTGCATTGCATCCTCAGTCAGATGGCATGGTGGAACGTTTCAATCGAGCCTTGGAAGAGCACATGAGGAAAGTAGTGGATAAGTTCCAGAAAGATTGGGACACGCACATCTCCTTGTTCCTGATGGCATATCGCTCGGCAATACATGAAACAAAGGGTCAGACTCCGGCAAAAGTAATTTTTGGGAATGATATTCGGTTTCCAGCTGACTTGAAATTTGGGATAAATGCTGATGACGGAATAAATGCCAGGAAATCCACTAGCATCTTGGAAGAAGAAATGAGAGAAATACACGACCTTGTAAGACAACGGACGAAGATCATGAGTGATAAGATGAAAGCCAGATACGACAAAGCCATCAACTCGGAACGTCTTAAAGAAGGAGATTTAGTGCTGTTATACAACCCACAACGAAAGAAAGGTTTGTCCCCAAAACTGCAATGTAACTGGGAAGGCCCATATAAAGTAATAAAGCGGATAAATGATGTTGTCTACCGCATACAAACTGTTGGAAGACCACGAAAGAAAATGAAGGTGGTTCACCTGGAGAGGCTAGCAACGTTTGGATCGGGAAATGTGTCTGATCGGGACGATCAGACTTAGGTGGAGGGCAGTGTGGTGAAGCAAGCATTGCTCATCTCCCAACTCTAGCGTATTTCCACCACTAGCGTCACTACGACAACTACAGCTGTTTAGGTACATGACACGAGAGCGAGAGAGTGCGAATGTGACACAAAGAGGAGATGACGATAGATAAACGTTTCGAGAACACTGATGCACGAATAACCCAGAAATGTATAGAGATTTCTAGGTTATGAAGCTGCTGTCTGCTAGGCTATATAAACCGCGCAAAGACAACGCACTTCAATCAGTTTATTTTGAAGTGTTGTACAGTGAAGTACTGAACAGTGAATTAACCCGCGATATTGTACTACGGTTTTTAGTAGTGAATAAAGTGTTTTAATTATTAAGCAGACTCTGAGTGTTTTATTTAACGTACAGTGATCGAACTCAGGGAAAATAGTCGAGGAATAATCAAATTCGTCACAGTTCAAACAAATTTTGACATTTCTCGAGGCAAAGCCAGCTAAGCAAGCGGGCATTGGGCCATCAGCTTTAAGGGTCAATTACATAAAGCTTTGTTAACCTCGCCTGACATTTGCAACCTCTCTTTTATACATTTGTTTTCGTTATTTATTTCTTTGTATTCAGAGTGGTTTGGTAAATTTATTAATTTAGTAGAGAAAAAATTAATTAATTATTATTTCCTCCACATGTGAATTCATAATTAAAGCAAAGTCATCAGCATCTGATTGTCAAAGCAAATCAAAATTTGATAGTTTGCCAAATTTTAACCTTGCTTCAATTTTGAGGTCTTCTATTTGCCATGCTTCGTTTAAATACGTATATTGAACTTTTCTGTCAAAGTCAAAGTTCGAGGTAAACTCAAAATAAAGCTTTATGTAATTGAGGCTTTAGAGAGGTTTTGGTAGTTTCGCCGACGTTGTAGAGTTCCTTTTCGTGCACATAAACTGGTTAGTTATATTGCTGAGTAGTAGGGTGGTTACTACGGAGTGCATACAACTTCTTAAATCTACC
This sequence comes from Campiglossa producta, assembly GCA_964058755.1. Lineage (NCBI taxonomy): Eukaryota > Metazoa > Arthropoda > Insecta > Diptera > Tephritidae > Campiglossa > Campiglossa producta. The sequence continues at coordinate 131,288,330 of CAXKVI010000001.1, read as the reverse complement.
AGCAGTGTTGTTCACTATTGTGCAAAAACTCCCCCTAAGGGTTCAAAATATTTCGCTATTGAAACAAAAAGTAAATAAAATTTATGCATTACGTAAGTTTCCGATGCAAATAATTGTTACAAATTGTTTTCCTGAATCGAGTTCGTGATTACAAAATGACATTTAATTTGAAGAGAAAAGCTGAATTCTTGCTGTACATATATAAATTTCGGTCAGCGAAAATTTCCAAACAGGGAAATCAGCTGATTTCGACATATGATTATGTTTTATGTCAACAAAACATATCAACTGATACTCAAGCATGTCACATTCTGCTAATTTAGCGCTCGCGTAAAAATTTGCAATCATCTTTATTATGAGAGAATAATTAAAATCGAAGTTCGAAAGTAACCAAACTCGTCCGTTGGACGGTCAAAATCGGTGGCAGTGGGAGCGTAGACTATGGGATATGTCAGCTATTATGACGGAGCTCCCGGCGGGAGAAAATTTAATAGATCATAGGACAACTTAATCGATTTTATCGGAATTTCGCAATGAAATTTTAAAACGAACTGATTGGAACTGTTTATGACAACTTTAAAATCTTTAGAGTAAATTTTTATTTAATCCGCAATTATTAACATAAAAGACAATTTCTGCACAATTTCCCTTTTTCTGTAGGAGCACTAAGTTTCCGTACAAAATGAAAATTCCTCTAGATTTAACAGTACTGGATCCTATCATGAAGCGCAATCCACGTAACACTAATTGGCAGTTACACAATGAAATATTAGACAGAGACCTGCCAGTACTGCCCTCACAAGCCCCCTCATCAGTAGAGGAGCTGGAGGATCTTGTTACTACATTTACATCGGCGCTCTCAAATGCTCTAGGACAGGCTTGTCCAGTGCCAAAACCACGCGGTAAACACAGGCCACATTGGTGGTCCTACGATTTGGACTCGCTCCGCAAATCATGCCGACAGGCGAAGAGGACCTCGTGGAGAAATTTCTGCACTGGCGTCGAAAAGGTCGACGATACAGCGAGACTTAGACGAGTCCTCTCGAAAAGTCAAACAGCCATCAGCTATTTGCGAAAACCTGACGGATCCTGGACCAGCACGGAAGAGGAAACCCTTGAGCTGCTCTTGAATACACATTTTCCGGGGAATCTGCATGACGCTCCACTAGCATCTGCAACAAACCTGGCAGTAAATATACCCATCACTGAGGAAAGGGTAAGGTGGGCAGTTAAGAGCTTTGAACCGTATAAGGCTGCCGGGCCGGACGGGATTATCCCCGCGCAACTTATAAACACGTTGGAGACATCAGCTAAATGGCTGGTATTTCTCTTCACAGCCTGCCTGGCTCTCAACCACATTCCGGGCTCCTGGAGAAGCGCCACGGTAGTGTTTATCCCTAAGGCTGGGAAGGCATCCCACTACGAGCCAAAAGATTACAGACCGATCAGTCTCTCGTCCTTTGTACTCAAAACCTATGAGAGGATACTAAGCGACTACCTTTCAACGACTATTGATAGCAACCTTATCTCTAGCTATCGGCATGCATACACCAAGAGTAAATCAACAGAAACTGCTCTGCACAGCCTAGTATCTGTCATTGAGAAATCGCTGTGTGAAAAGGACTACTGTCTCGTGGCCTTCTTAGACATTGAGGGGGCTTTCAACAATATAAGCCCGGAGGCGATCAACTCCGCTCTAACTAATCTGGGCGTAGAGAGACCTCTAACTGGTTTAATTGACCAACTTCTAAGAGGAAGGAAAATAGCTTGGTACGGTCGAGTTATCACGCTATGTCACAAGGGGAACGCCCCAGGGTGGTGTTCTTTCCCCGCTTTTATGGAACCTCACAGTCAACTCGTTGCTACGTGACACAAGTTGGGGGGGGGGCGGGAAGATAGTGGCATACGCAGACGATTTAGCTATTGCATTCAGAGGCAAGTTCCCACAAACTCTGTGTGACCTGATGCAAGTAGCACTGCGAGAGGTTTCGAGGTGGTCCTCTCGCTGCGGACTTAGTATCAACACGGGGAAAGTGGAACTTGTCCTCTTCACCAACCGGTACAAAATACCGCCACTAAGCCTACCAGAACTAGATGGCACGCGCCTGGGCTTGTCGGATAAGGCCAAGTTTCTAGGCATAGTTCTGGACAGGAAATTGAATTGGAAGGAGAATGTTCTTCAGCGCCAGAAGAAAGCTTGCATCGCTCTTTGCACATGCAAAAGAGCCATTGGCAAAAAATGGGGGCTCAGCCCTAGAGTATGCAGTTGGATCTACACGGCCATCATTCGCCCAATCATGCTGTATGGAGTCGTCGTATAGTGGCCGGCACTTAGCAAGACAACATACCTGAATCTGTTGCGGAAAGTCCATAGATCCAATATGATCTGTATAAGCGGTGCGCTAAGGACAACGCCCAACGAAGCCCTCCAGGCCATTCTGGGCATTTTGCCACTTGATCTGGAAGGGTTTCGGTCAGCGGCGGCATCAGCTCTGCGCCTAAGAGAAACCTCCAGTTGGGGTGTGGGTACTATTGGACACTCCAGTATTCTGGAATCTTACAGCTTTCTCCCTCTAAGTACAGATCGTTGTGCGACCACTACAGTCGGGGATAGATGTTTCAAAATAAACATTCCCAGCAGAGAAGACTGGGAGAGGACGGATTGGTGTCCCGAAACAAATGGTGGCACTTCCATATACACCGACGGCTCGAAGTTGGACGGCAGAGTTGGAGGAGGGGTTTATTCAAGGGATTTGGACCTTGAGCTCTCCTTCAGACTACCTGATCATTGTAGCGTCTTCTAGGCGGAAGTCTCGGCAATCCGGGACGCCGCGGCCTGGTTAAGCAAACGTGTTATCGGAGAAGATATCACTATTTTCAGCGATAGCCAAGCGGCAATCAAATGCCTTGGCTCATACACGTTCAACTCTGAACTGACGCTCAGCTGTCGTCGATCTCTTGAGGAGATGGCCCAACAGAACCGCGTAAACCTCATATGGGTCCCGGGACATAGGGACATTGAGGGAAACTGTAAGGCAGACGAGCTTGCCAGGCAGGGCACGACCAAGCAGGTTCTTCGGGATAAAGAGCGCTTAGGTATGCCGTTTGCCACATGCAAACTAATGCTGAAGGAGCACACACTCCGTCAAGCCAACGAAAGATGGCTGCAATCCCCAGGGTGTCGGATATCGAAACAAACCTGGCCAAAATGGGATCTTAAAAGGTCTAGACGCATTTATACCCTAACTAGGAGGGAAATCTGCATATTGATAGGGGTATTAACCGGTCACTGCCTCATTGGTAGGCATGCAGAAAGGCTAAGTGTGCCCTACCGACGATGCTGCAGGAGTTGCAAAGATGATGAGGAGGAGGAAACGGTGGAGCACCTCATCTGCAACTGTCCGGCTTTAAGCGGCGCGAGAACGCGCTTTTTGGGAGTTCCGTTCCTAGATAGCCCAAGCCAGATCGCGGAACTGGACATAAAGGACTTGATGGCCTTCATAAAGTCATCTAAGTGGTTCGAGGAGGAGTAACGGTGTCGGTTTAGGAGTGTCAGTCCCGGGATTCTGCTATGTGGAAAATCCCAACAACTCAGGGATTTTCCATATGGCTGGGTCCCGGGGCTGACTTTCCTGGTGTTGGTGGTATCACAACGGGCCTTTCAAAACTGACCTAAGTGTGCCTCTGCGGCAGCCACTTGAACCTACCTACCTAACAGTACTGGATAGATGAATACTACTCCGAAATTCCATTTAGTCAGTGGCGGTCACTGCTGGTCACTAGCCTGAAGTTCTATGTTGGGGAATAGGGAACAAGTGCAGAATACATACATTTTTCAAAAAAAAAAAAAAAAAGTTGGGCTAGAAAGAGGGTTTTACGCTGAATTTAACGGTACTTTTTGGTGCACTCAAAGGGTTAAAAATATATTCAAGGTCAAAAAATATTTTTTTCATTTCAAAATATCTTGCAAACAGGTGAATGGATTTTTAAAATTCTTTGTTCCTAAATTTTCTCTTCGAGATACCTTTCATTCAATGTATACTTTATTAAGCCTTCGACACACTATGTACTAAAAACGAACAAAAAAGCAAATTTCATTCAAAAACGATCAAATACTTAATTTTCTTTTAGAATGGCCATCTTACGATTATTAAAAAAAAAATTCCCTGCTATTATTTTATAATTTACAAAATTATGGTTTCTCCTTTTACGAAATGTGCACTATTAGTGATTTTAACCTTTCGTAAAAGGAAAAATTCCCTTCTATTATTTTATAATTTAGAAAATTATGGTTTCTCCTTTTACGAAATGTGCACTATTATTGATTTTAACCTTTCGTAAAAGGAAAAATTCCCTTCTATTATTTTATAATTTACAAAATTATGGTTTCTCCTTTTACGAAATGTGCACTATTAGCGATTTTAACCTTTCGTAAAAGGAGAAATTCCCTTCTATTATTTTATAATTTACAAAATTATGGTTTCTCCTTTTACGAATTGTGCACTATTAGTGATTTTAACCTTTCGTAAAAGGAAAAATTCCCTTCTATTATTTTATAATTTACAAAATTATTGTTTCTCCTATTACGAAACGTAAAAGGAAAAATTCCATGGTATTTATGTGCAGAACACCTTTCCAAACCACTTTTAGTCCCTGTTTTTTACTCCAAAAAAAAATTAACCCTGAGCCGATTACTTTTTTTACCTTTTTATAATGGAAATACACAATTTTCATTTAGCAATATGAGTATAAAATGAAAGCTTATTGTATTATCTACAATATTTTACTATCTAATAATACCGTTAACGGGTTATTTTTTCGTTTTTTAAACAGTTTTATTCATTTCCATTCGTTTTTTTTTTTAAAAACATAGTTTTCATATAAAAATTTTACATAAAGGTGGAAGTGTTATACATTAAATAAAAGGTATTTTTATTACCTAATTATTGGTATTTAACATTTTCTAATCCGATAAGTAGTTTGAAAGATATTTCGATTTAAAAAAAAATTAAAATTGCCCTTTTACGTGGAATTACCCCTAAAGTTTTTATTTGCACCAAAAAAATTATACGTTTCAACTTTTCGCAAATACTGCTATCGATCCATATAAATATTTTTTTGATTTGCGAAATGTATTGTATTCTGCACTTATGCCAAAAAGAAATAAATATAGTTTTATAATTTCTTATTAAAGCAAGAGAGAGATGGGTATAGGTACACAGTTCCGCAAAAGTCGCGTCTACCACAATATCAGGTTTGCTATACGTAGCCTGGTTTCACGAAAAAAACGTTGCTGGAACGTTTAGGTTATTCCCCATTTTGGTAGATGGAATGTGATGAACATGTATCTAATACGTGCCCATTAGTCGTAGTAACTCACTTTAAAGTCACAACATTAGTCGACACTCCCATTCTACTACAAATTGTGCTGGTTGGGAAAGGCCTTGTCCAGCAGATAAACAAATATCGGGCAACCTTTTCTAGGCAATGCATATGTAGGTTTTGTGAGGGGTGACAAATTATACTCACGTTACTTAGTTACCAAGATGTGCAGGCATTAGGTTTGTTTACTGACCAAAAAAAAGTTCAGAGCAGGTTAGAGCAGAGCAGAGCAGGGCAGCTGTCATAATAGAAATAGAGCAACTTAGAGCAACTCGGAGCAGAAATGCCATGAAACACTTGAATCTCGATAGTTTCTTTCTATTTTGTTTTTTGGTTTAAATCTTCAAAATTAATTCAAATTCACGTATACACAAACATTGATATTCTTGCAACCTAATTTTTTTGAAGTTTTCAAAAATTTATTTTTTCCTGCCTGACAATTGCTTCTCTGCTCTAACTTACCCCATAAAAAATGCTAGAGCAGAAATTTGTGATCTGGATTACTCTAGTTTTGTTTTGAGCGTACTCATGAAACAAAAGATAGAGCAACCTAGAGCAAGAAAAGTGTTCGTTAAACACGATTTTGTGAAATATCTCAACCTGGCGTAAGCTAGAGCAGCCCAATAAACAAACCTATTGATTGCTATTAACCTACTGACTTTTATTTCGATGGCTTTAATTCAGTGTTGCCATATTATAAAAGTTATAATGTCAAATATATCAAATAGTAATATTAGTTTTACACTGAGAATAAAAATTCATTGTTGTTAGTAAATTTGGATTTGCATACACAACACCACCCCCCGCTTTATTTAGGGAAATCGTCTGCTTGATAGCGGTGTACCGACCTGCGTGTACGGCTGCTTCGTCGAACTTCTTGTGTGCTTGCTGACTGCTCTTGAGAATGCTCATCAGCAGTTGTATCTGGTAGCGATAAGTTGATAATTGGATATGTTTCTTCTCCCTCTTCTTTATTTTATATTTGATACAATTTGCTATTCAGTAAGCTGCCTCACATCTCTAGTCTCAATAAAGAGTCACTAATTTGTGATCTGCTTGTAGGCACGTAACAAACAAAATTAATTAAAGAAAATTTGTCAAAAAATTTAAAAATTAAAATTAATAAAAAGTGAATTTACGAATTAGAAGTATTTATATGTTTAAAAAAAGTTAATTAAATTTGAAAAAATTAAATAAACAAAAAACCGCGTGTAGCCACAATATCTTACTTCCGGGAAGTGGACCAGGGAAACGATCCATTCGAAAATATCTTATATATAGTGCGTTTTCTTTAAAATTTGGTACATGGGTAGAATTAGGCCTAAATTAACAGGGGCCAATACGAATGGGATATAGAGCAAGAGGGGCGTGGTAGAAGGAAAGAGGCCAATGAAGAGCAAAAGGGAGGGAGATAGGAAAGAGAGTTGTACGAAGAAAGATAGGAAGACTACGTGGCAAGCCTGCTTGAAATTTAAATATTTGGAACACGGTCGCAAATACCTTTCATTTGATACCCATATAGGCATATCTTGCTGAATATTAAAAAAAAATGAGATAGGTGGCAACTCTGTGAACCGCCCAAGTGGCAACACCTACGCATATAATCTTAGAATGAATCATACCATCTATAATTGCAAACTTTATCCACATCGGTCAAGCGGTTCCCGAGATATCAATAAAAATAAATAAAATGCGGTTAGGTGGTAACCCTAGGTGGCAACCCTGTTTGAGATTTACATATTTGGAATACCGTCGAAAAAACCTTTCATTTGATACCCATATTTGCATATCTTGCTGAATATTTAAAAAAAATTGAGATAGGTGGCAACCTAACATTTATGAATGATGCCATCATGAACGTGAAAGGTGTGGATTTTTTTATACGTTCTTATTCACGAACGCGATTACAAATTTTTTTTTTAATGTTCATGTTCGTGAATGTGAATGCAAAAGAACGTACTTGAATCTTCATAAATGAATAATTCCGAACCCTGGTTTTTATATTGTTCAGTTTGTTGAATACAACTCTGCTGCAATATATGCGAGAAGAGGTTTGCCGCTCACCTCCTGCGTCTAAGTCGCCGCAGAATTGAAAAAAATTACTTGACCAGAGGAATTTCTGGTATTGGTCTTTAAAGCATAATGTTAGTTTTCCATTTTGCTGTGCCAAACGAAAAGGTAAACTTTGACAGTAGGTAATTTTGAAATTTTGCAAAACGCAAGTGCGAAAAATGTCAACAGAACATGCACCTCTGTGCTCACATTAAATGCTGATGTTCGTATTCACGTTCAAAATTTACGGCTTTGTGTCAGGCTGTGTGTTGATCGGTATTTGTTTTCGTCAGACTAAAATGAGGTGAACAAATTTCCTATGGTGAACGATTATTTGCCATTTAGCTGTGGCAAACGAAAAGTTAAATTTTGACAGTAGTTAATTTTGACGTATCGAAAAAGCACGTGCAAAGCAAATATTCTGTGAATAAATTTTCAATTTACGTGGTTTTCAGCACTTATATTGCTTTGTTTTGGCTCTCTCTTATATTTTAGTGTTTAATAGCGCGTGTGCGCAAATATAATAATCCCCATCTTTATACCCAGCGTACTAGTACTAGTACAAGGGTATATTAATTTTGTTCACATAACGGTAGTACATAACGGCACAAAATAATCAAGACAGATATAGAGTTCCATGTATGAAAGTTCTTAGGTTGAAGAGAAGAGTTTATTCAGGCATGTAGGTCCGTCCGTCTGTCCGTCCGTCTGTGTACACGATAACTTGAGTAAAAATTGAGATATTTGCATGAAATTTTATATAAAGGTTACTTTTTGGATATGGTAGGTTGCTTTTGAAAATGGGCGAAACCGGATGATAATCACGTCCCCTTTTTCGATATAGAAAATTTCGATAGTCACATAAATTGACATATCTCGGTAACGGAAATGGCTAAAATGATATAATCTTATAGGTGAATCCCCCTGGCCATTATATAATGATTTTTTGATAAATTTTTCAAAGTGGGCGTGGCACCGCCTATTTTTAAGGAAGGCAGTTTTGAAAATTCGACTGATCGTAACTTTTAAACTGATAGGGTAGAACCATGAAATTTGGCACAAAGCATACTAGGATCGTTAGGAGTATACTTAATAAAATTGTTTAAAATCGCTTCCCAACCACGCCCACTTTCGATATCGAAAGCTTCGAAAATCACCTAAATTCATATAATTCGGTAACGGATATGGCTAAAATGATATAGTTTGGTGGGATGAACCCCCTTGTCATTCTATTATGATTTTTTTATACATTTTTGAAAGTAGGCGTGGTACCGCCCACTTTTCAGGGAGGCATATTTGAAAGTTTCACCGGTCATTACTTTTAAACCGATTACGGTAGAACAATGATATCGGTACAAGGTATACTAGCATAATAGGGAGTATACCTGATGTGCCTGGACGAAAACGCTTCCCAACCACGCTTACAAATGGGATATTTCGAAAATCATATGAAAACTACCGCTGGGTATTTAATGTTCGGTTTACCCGAACTTAGACTTCCTTACTTGTTTTACTTGGTTCTATGACGTAGTTAGTTCTGTCAAACATGTGTTTGGACATTAAAAAACAAAAAACTCGCATTATGCATTTTAAACTATTGAACTGAACTATAAAACTGATATTGACCATTCCGCTCACAACTATAAGTATTTATTAAGAAACAAACGACCAGTACTAAACTCCAGGTCACAGCGGAAGGACGTGTAAAATAATGTATGTGATATTTTAATTAATTTTATTGTTAAAGTTTTGGTTTTTATTTATTAATAAAAATAATTTTTTACGTTTGTAGTTCCCTGAGGACGGTTACCGTAGTGTAACCGAAATATATCGGAAAGGGGAAAAAAAAAAAAAAACCTTTGTGTTTTATTTATCAAAAAGACCTTGAGCCAGCACAATTACCAAATATTTTAAAATAAAATAAGGTGAAATAAAATAAAATGAAATATTATTACGTGTCTTAACTTGGGATTACGTCTAATTTTTACTTAACAACAAACACCGTCAGTGTGGCTTTAGACCTGGTAAGTCTACCATCGACCAGGTTTTCACGATACGCCAAATCCTGGAGAAGACCCATGATAAAAGCATCGACACACACCATCTCTTTGTCGATTTCAAAGCCGCTTTTGACAGCGCAAAAAGGAGTTGCCTGTATGCCGCCATGTCTGAATTTGACTTCCCTGCAAAGCTTATACGGCTTTGCCAAATGACGTTGAGCAATACCAACAGCTCCGTCAGAATCGGGAAGGACCTCTCTGAGCCATTTGAAACCAAACGAGGCTTCAGACAGGGCGACTCCCTTTCGTGCGATTTCTTCAATCTGATGCTGGAGAAGATAATTCGAGCAGCAGAGCTAAACCGCAATGGTACAATCTTTTACAAGAGCGTGCAATTGCTGGCGTATGCCGATGATATTGATATCATTGGCCTTAACAACCGCGCCGTAAGCGCTGCCTTCTCTGGACTGGATAAGGAAGCGAAAAAAGTGGGTCTTGCCGTGAACGAGGACAAGACGAAGTATTTGCTGTCATCAAAGAAAGAATCGGCGCACCTGCGCCTTGGCAGCCATGTCACTGTTGATAGTTACAAATTTGAAACTGTGAGGGACTTCGTCTATTTGGGAACCAGTATCAACACCGAAAATAATATCAGTCTAGAAATCCAGCGGAGAATCACTCTTGCCAACAAGTGCTACTTTGGACTGAGTAGGCAATTGAGAAGTAAAGTCCTCTCTCGAAGAACAAAGATCACGCTCTATAAGTCTCTCATCATACCTGTCCTGATGTATGGCTCAGATTCATGGACAATGTCAAGAGAAGATGAGATGGCCCTTGGAGTATTTGAGAGAAAAGTTCTCCGGAAGATTTATGGTCCTTCCCGTGATGCCAACGGCGAGTATCGAAGGAAATTTAACGATGAGCTGTACGAGCTCTACGCAGATCTGACCATAGTCCAGCGAATTAAAGCCCAAAGACTCCGCTGGCTGGGCCATGTTATGCGAATGGACAAAGAAGCTCCAGCACAGAAGGTTTTCCTATCGTCGCCGGAATTCGGCAGCAGAGGAAGGGGGAGGCCTCGACTGAGATGGAAACAACAGGTGGAGGATGACTTGAACTCCCTTGGGGTTTCCAATTGGCGTCAGTTATCGCTAAAAAGGAATGACTGGCGTGCTTTGATATGCAACGGCCAAAATCGCTTAGGCGGTTAAGCGCCAATAAATGATGATGATGAACAAACACCGTATCTAACGAATTCGATTAGAGATAGGTTAGAGAACTACGCAAAAACACAAATCACATTAGAATCCCATTAGAGAATGACATTAGACTTCGACTAGAGAATTATGGTTTTCTCGATTTGAGAATTATGTCCCATTTTGTTGGCGAACGCTATGTTTCTCAAGGCTTTGTCTAACGTTAGAGATTGGAGAATGGGGCTAGTTCTCTAATGTACCTCCAATCGAAATCTAACTTCATAGTTTGTTGGGTTTGGACTATGCCAATCATAATGTTATGACGCTGCAAGGGGGGTGTCATAATGCCAATTCGTTTACTCAGGATTATGTCGGGTCACCTTTTCAAACCGTTACATTACAAAAAGTGTTTTCGTAAGTGAACTTTCTGGTTAACCCGCCATAGGTTTATTTTTTGTTCATGCAGAGTTTGCACTAATCGAGTTAATCCAAAGAGAATATATCAACAAGAGCCGTCACTCGTTATAAATGTAAGGAAAAAGATGGATGCCGTTTTCTTTCAGGGTTTCGGTAATTTTGTTTTCCTCAGTTTTGTAAATTCGACAGGTGGTAAATTTTTATTTCGACTCTTGTCTTATTTCAGTTCTCGTCTATTTTCTTTTACACATTTTGTTTTGATTAGACAATAACATATTTATATCGTAATTACCGAAACCCTGAAAGAAAACGGCATCCATCTTGTTCGTTGCTTTTATAACGAGTGGTGGCTCTTGTTGATATATTCTCTTTGGTTAATCAACAAATAATATTTTTCAGGTCATAATGTCTGGAAAGATGACAAGAGACAGAGACGTTGGGAGGAAATGGGAATCGGGAACATCGAAGAAAAAAAGAAAGGCTAACGAAGATCTCTCTAATCAAGCTATGAGTTCAACAATGATGAAATTTCTTGGAAGACCTCGCTCAGATGTTACACAGTACGACGATACACGAGATTCAGATTTGAGTGGATCAGCTGTGAACATGTCTGCTATAGTTGCACAGCCTACTGAATTTCCTGTTTCTGAAGATAGGGCGATTTAGAAAATCTGGAGACTAACAACACTGAAAATCAAGAGCATGACGTGAATGTAATATATTCAATTTCAGAACTAGATCCGGGAAAATGGGTATTACCAATAACACATTCGCAACGTGAACACTTAGTTAGAAGTGGTCGCTATCAAAACCTAGAAAAATGTGATGAAAGTTATCAAAGGGACGAAAATAAGCGAGATTTTTCCAAATTTCGTTTTACCAGAAAAATTAGTAACGGGGAGACCGGACAGCGTAGATGGTTAGTTTACTCCGAGTCTCAAGATAAAGTTTATTGCTTTCCATGCAGAATCTTTTCCAATATAGGGACTAGGGATGGGATCCCGGGATTCCGGGATCCCGACCTTTTTTAAGCGCTTGAAGTGAATGTGAGAACAAAATCCAGTAAGAGGCGTGGAGAATGTTTCAATTTTTTTTTTTCTTTAATTAATATCTACCATTATTAAACTGTTTAATACATATATATTAATAAATTAACAATATACTTTGAAGATAATACACTCTCCAAAGTAGCTGTAAGGGCACCTAGTTTATGCAATTTCGACAAATTTACGTTTCTATGCAGTTTTGTTGCCCATTTGATTTTACATAGTGTATTTGGATGTTTGTCTTAGGGCCGTTTGCATAAAAGCCGATAACGCCTAATCGGTGATTAACTTGACAGCTAACCATACAAAATCCGTCAATTAAACTCCGGTTAGTCGTTATCGGCTTTTATGCAAGCGGCCCTTAAGATTGTAAAAAGTTTCCGTGAATTTGGCAATTTTTTTTTCTGGCGAGCTTAAGTAATTTTTCCTTAAAACAAATTAAAATTATAAAGGTGTATGTAAGAAAACGTTAAGAAAAATAAATTTCAAAAATCAGAGACATTTTTTAAAAGCTTAAAGTTTCACACTAATTGAGGATGTAGGGCCACTCACCACTGACAACTATTTCCTTTGCAAATGAGACAAGGGTTTTTGATTTTAATTTTAATAGTTCAATTTAATTTTAGTTTTGGTTGTTTCTGTACTAATTTCTCTTTCTAAAATCACTTTACAATTTTAGTTCTAATTACAATATTTTATTTATCTTGTTCACTCTTCTTTAACTTTAGTTAATTGCAAAGGAAGTAGGTATTGAAGAAACCGCGCGCTCGTTGACAACTAAACTGAGCGGCCATCGATGACCGCCCGTTAAGCTGTGCCGTGAGCATACATATGTACATACATTAAAACAAATTAAAATTATAAAGGTGTATGTAAGAAAACGTTAAGAAAAATAAATTTCAAAAATCAGAGACATTTTTTAAAAGCTCAAGTTTCACACTAATTGAGGATGTAGGGCCACTCACCACTGACAACTATTTCCTTTGCAAATGAGACAGGGGTTTTTGATTTTAATTTTAATAGTTCAATTTAATTTTAGTTTTGGTTGTTTCTGTACTAATTTCTCTTTCTAAAATCACTTTACAATTTTAGTTCTAATTACAATATTTTATTTATCTTGTTCACTCTTCTTTCACAATTTTACTTTAACTTTAGTTAATTGCAAAGGGAGTAGGTATTGAAGAAATCGCGCGCTCGTTGACAACTAAACTGAGCGGCCATCGATGACCGCCCGCTAAGCTGTGCCGTGAGCATACATATGTACATATATGTATATAAAAAAGGTAAGTAAATAGAAAAGAAGCTGTAGTTCATAGTACAGGTCTACAAGTAAGACAGTGTCAAACTAGCTTAACTAACACAGCAACCCGAGGCCCAGGGTTGAAATTTCCAAGAAGAAATGGAGTGAAATCTCCATACAGGGTTGCTGTGTAAGTATATTTTTAAAGCAATTTAGTATGGAAATGTAGAACAAAATGTATGCCTATGAACTAAACAAATTTTGTGATTTGGATAAAATTTATTATTTTTTTATGAAAAATAATGTCATTTCAATTATATGAACTATAACTATTTGAATATCAATATATTTTGCAGTTTTTATACATTTCAATATTTATTTTGATGATAAATGAAATGATTTCAATATATTTACATACTTTATGAATAAGAATATTTTGAAATACATTGCAGACGTGAAATGCAACTCTGCGCGTAAATACGTACGTACATATGTGTGTGTATACACAACTGTTAGTTCAAACGAAGCAGTTGATGAAGTGAGTCGTTTCAAAAAAAGTTTATTTTATTATTTAATTTTATAATACAATTTCGGCTAATAATTTAATTTATTTACAAAGAACAACATTTTTCCGTCTTTCAGATATTTTTGCCGAGTTTAAGTGGAAAAAAATAGTGTGTGGTAATAAGAATTTTAGCAAATAAGACATGCATACATGTATCTAATAAAGTTGTTCATTTCCAGAAATGCCCGACCATTGCTGTATTTTAGGATGCGGATTAGGAGTCCCGCGATACCCTTTTCCTGCAGAAACAGAAATGCCAAGGTGAGTGTATAAAGTGACTAAGTTTTAAATATGAGAAAGTATTCTTTCAATAATTCTTGTTAAGTTCTTTATGGGCAATTATTGTGCATCAGTATATCAGATATTAGATATTATGCCATTCATAATTTTCTTAGCTTTATACAGTTTGAGTTTAGTAAAAAAATATATATGTATACATATAAACCCATTTATTTTTAAGTATTGTTATTTAACCATTTAAGTTTATATGGTGTAAATTAAAGCAAAAAGCTATTTAAGAAATGTTGTACATGTATACTTAATATTTTTTAAATATTTCTTTTCAGAAAAAATTGTATCCCTAACGGACCAAAACGGGTATTATAAAAAATGTGTGTTTATTGGTAAAGATTCCTGCCTTTTATTTTTGATCTTATATACATTTTATTTTACAACGCAACGTTTTTTTGTTTAATTTACAACGCCGTTTTCCTTTTATTTTAAAATGCTTTTTTATTATATAAAAAAAAATCTTTTTAATTTACCAAACACTTTTGGTTTTTTTTTTACTTTTTTATAATTTATATTTTTGTTTTCGATTATGTTTCATGCCAACAACACTTTAACTCTACCTAAAAAACCAAAACTGTCATTACAGCAATAACCACTTATGCGGTAATCGCTTGTTTCAACAGATATTTTCGTTATTTTCCTACAAGAACGCGAGCAGGTAGTTAGCATAGCTGCTTGACCTGCTCCAACCATCAATGACAGTTTTACAGGGTTATGTCCATTTTAGCTGTTGTTGCATATTGTTATATTCCCACACAAAGAATGTATGTATGTATATATCAGTGAACTAAACAAGCTGCTTTGTTTTTTAAAGAAACTCTTTGTGAAAAAGCTCAATAATCTTAAATTTTTAATATATTACTATTAAGAATGTGTGAGAATAATGATTTAGTGCACTGTGTCCAATTATAGTAACTTTTTTATGTTTGAGTTATGGGACTCACTTATTTTCTTTATTTATTTATTTAAATAAACAATGACTTTTTATACAAATATGTCTGTTTATTCATTATTTAATGGAAAATTTGGTGATAAATCTCAACATTAACAGCGAGGGTGCAATACGTCGTCTATGTTGTCGCTTTTCCTCGAGTTTAATGCAAGGTAATAATAATAACTAGTATATCCCGTGGTCGAAATTCGACCAATTTAAAATAGTTGAACTTATTCAAACATCTGATCAACTTTTTGTCAATAGCTGCCTTTAGGACCCGTGGCCGAACCTCGACCAACTTAAATGTATACATTAAAAACTCATCTATAGGCAAAATGAGGCCATCAAAGAATTTAAAAAATAGCGGCTGTTATTATATGATAAAAATATTAAATTACAGCAGCCCTTTCCAAAATTATTTATGGCAAATGCCATGCAAATATTCGAGATTTTATGTTGCACTTGAATAATCGGATGATGACATTGTGCTTAACAAATAGCCACTAATTTATGCGATCGTTTTGAGCAGGGGAAGAACAAAAAAATATTAGGTTGAAAATTAAGTAAATTGTAATAGTTAAGATTAAAGGTTTTTTAATATAAAAAAAACATAATTTAAGAAAAAAAAGGAATATTCCGCAACCGGGTCTTGCAACTGTGCACACCGTATTCTATACGCTCACCGCCGCGCCATTGCCTTATGCACAAAGCAGTTTAAGAATTAACAATATACCAACAACAAAGTTAGACTATTAATATAAATAATGGACCAAAGTACTCAATGAGCGAGGGAATGAAAATAATTTCTCTCTCATAATAGGACGTGTTTAATGAGGGAGAGAGTGAAGATAAAGAGTGGTTTCCTTTGAAGTTCAGCCAACTTCGAAATATGCTATTCAAAGCTATTACTCTAACTCTCAAAGAGCGAGAGAATCAAAATATTTCCATTGCTGGTATTTTACACACATATACAAATTTCTCAAAATAAGCGTGGTACTCCAACAACAGTAGCCATATTGAATTATTATTTTATATTTTTTTGAAACATTTTTTTTGTTTGGTGGTACGCAAGCCAACTTTGATTGCGACATATTTTTTTCAAATTAAAAGTTTGACCATGGTTGCCCTATTTCACATTTTAATAATGGTGTTATGAGAACATAAAACTTTGTAGAATTTCATTTTAAACAAATCTATTACATCGGAATTTTTCCGAGCAGTTCTAGCGGTTTCAAGATATCCAATTCAGCCTGCAACTTCTCATGCCCTTGGTGTCTTGTCCATAATCAATTCCTTGAATAAATTTTTTTAATATGGAATTCTACAATTAAGTGAAGCTTTATTGGGCTTTTGAATCTCTATTTAGATATACATATATACATACATATTAGAGCTTTATGGATAAATATAATTTTGATAACGTTTTCCCAAAAAATTGTATAGTTAAATTACATTTTATTATAAGTATATGTAATTGAAAATTTAATTTTTTCATGATTTTATGGCACAACAATATAACATTTTTAGTTTTTCATTTGTTTATTTAAACTTTGGAATATAAGGCGACGATAGTTATCTCATTTTTATTATAGAATTCTACGAAAAAGATGTTTGATTTTTATTTTTTTAAAAAGGCAAATTTTCATATTATATAGAATTGACGGCAATGGGTGTATCTATTTCAATCTCATTCTTTTTTTTTTTTTTTTCTTGATGAATTTCAATACAGAAAGTTAAAACATTGATTGCTTCTTTCCTAAAAATTTTATTTTTAAACTATTTTCGTTTATAATAAAGCGTGCGAGATATGAGAAAAACAAATTGTTACTTTTTTTTAATCCTTTGGTACATAACAACACATATTGGGGCAACTCTCATGCGGAAACAAATTGGCTATTCGCGCCGACGCCATCTATTTGGAGTGTAACATTTCAATATACATATGAGTTCAACGCCGAATCTACTGTTTGAACTCAATGAGCGAGAGAATTGGAGTGTTTACGCATATATGTATATGTGTATATAAATAGATATGAGTATGAAATTGGTTTGACGTTTATTTTGAAGGGGTGGAAATTTGGAAATATGAGTTCGTGTAATATTAAAGAGTATTAATGAGCGAGAGAACGAAAATAGAGAAGTATGGGTTGTATTTAAAAAAAATGTATTATACATGGCGTGGTTTTAAAACTTTTTAGTGGGGGTAAATTACAAATTCTGGTTAGGTCAAAAAAAGTGTGAGGGTTTTCTAGCTTTTTTCTTTAACCATAACTTAGCAATATTTAAAAGACACTTTATATGGATTTTTCTTTTGATTTAAAGAAAAAAAAATTTATATTGATTTTTAAAAAAATTCTATTCAATTTGGTCTAGACTTGTTTGGGGCTCGGGTTGCAAATCTGCCCTTTTAAAAGTTAATACATATATACATTTGAAAAGAAATTATTTGTTGTCTTCAGTGAAATTATCACTTGGTTTAGTTCAAAATAATGTAGTATCCATAAAATATTTTGTCGATTTTTATACTTTAAATAAGGAATTTGTCAGCAACTCTATCTCAATCGATAGAATTTGAAAAAAAATTCGCAAATTGCAGCTTTCATCTTCAAAAATTTGAGCAGTCGGACTTATATTAATGGTAATTTTTTGAAATAATTACCAAAAAAAAAAAAACAAAAAGAAATTGTATAAGCGGTTATAGCATTTCTATAATGGGTGGTATGTATGTATATTTATGATATAAAATTATTATTTCACATGGCTTTCCGTAAACTAAAAATATTCGCACCAAATTTTTTTCTTCTCGAAAATAGAGATCACAAACATAAAAATATTGTTTATAAAAATATTAAAAAGTCAAGATTAGAAATATAAAAATATATAAAAAATATAAACAATTTTCAATGACAAAAAAGAAAAAAAATGTTGGCCTATAGCTGTGTAACTAACTGTACTCGAACCATCAACCGCTCGACCACTACCCACTAACGCTTCCCACTGGGCTATCGCTTTATTTACAAATTGATTGTCAGATAACCAATTTAAGTTGCATGAAAAATTTTCATTCGCTTATTACAGATAAATGAAGCAGTATTGGTTATATATTAGATAATTGTGCACTGCCTTAGAGGTATGCCAACAAATAAATATGCATTTCATAAATATTTATGCATATTTAGTATGGGTTTAAGCTTGGCAATGGTTTATATGTAAAATTTGTTAGCCTATTAATATAATAGATAATGGACCAAAGTACTCAATGAGCGAGGGAATGAAAATAATTTCTCTCTCATAATAGGACGTGTTTAATGAGGGAGAGAATGAAGATAAAGAGTGGTTTCCTTTGAAGTTCAGCCAACTTCGAAATATGAGTTTGACGCTATTACTCTAACTCTCAAAGAGCGAGAGAATCAAAATATTTCCATTGCTGGTATTTTACACACATATACAAATTTCTCAAAATAAGCGTGGTACTCCAACAACAGTAGCCATATTGAATTATTATTTTATATTTTTTTGAAACATTTTTTTTGTTTGGTGGTACGCAAGCCAACTTTGATTGCGACATATTTTTTTCAAATTAAAAGTTTGACCATGGTTGCCCTATTTCACATTTTAATAATGGTGTTATGAGAACATAAAACTTTGTAGAATTTCATTTTAAACAAATCTATTACATCGGAATTTTTCCGAGCAGTTCTAGCGGTTTCAAGATATCCAATTCAGCCTGCAACTTCTCATGCCCTTGGTGTCTTGTCCATAATCAATTCCTTGAATAAATTTTTTTAATATGGAATTCTACAATTAAGTGAAGCTTTATTGGGCTTTTGAATCTCTATTTAGATATACATATATACATACATATTAGAGCTTTATGGATAAATATAATTTTGATAACGTTTTCCCAAAAAATTGTATAGTTAAATTACATTTTATTATAAGTATATGTAATTGAAAATTTAATTTTTTCATGATTTTATGGCACAACAATATAACATTTTTAGTTTTTCATTTGTTTATTTAAACTTTGGAATATAAGGCGACGATAGTTATCTCATTTTTATTATAGAATTCTACGAAAAAGATGTTTGATTTTTATTTTTTTAAAAAAGCAAATTTTCATATTATATAGAATTGACGGCTATGGGTGTATCTATTTCAATCTCATTCTTTTTTTTTTTTTTTTCTTGATGAATTTCAATACAGAAAGTTAAAACATTGATTGCTTCTTTCCTAAAAATTTTATTTTTAAACTATTTTCGTTTATAATAAAGCGTGCGAGATATGAGAAAAACAAATTGTTACTTTTTTTTAATCCTTTAGTACATAACAACACATATTGGGGCAACTCTCATGCGGAAACAAATTGGCTATTCGCGCCGACGCCATCTATTTGGAGTGTAACATTTCAATATACATATGAGTTCAACGCCGAATCTACTGTTTGAACTCAATGTGCGAGAGAATTGGAGTGTTTACGCATATATGTATATGTGTATATAAATAGATATGAGTATGAAATTGGTTTGACGTTTATTTTGAAGGGGTGGAAATTTGGAAATATGAGTTCGTGTAATATTAAAGAGTATTAATGAGCGAGAGAACGAAAATAGAGAAGTATGGGTTGTATTTAAAAAAATGTATTATACATGGCGTGGTTTTAAAACTTTTTAGTGGGGGTAAATTACAAATTCTGGTTAGGTCAAAAAAAGTGTGAGGGTTTTCTAGCTTTTTTCTTTAACCATAACTTAGCAATATTTAAAAGACACTTTATATGGATTTTTCTTTTGATTTAAAGAAAAAAAAATTTATATTGATTTTTAAAAAAATTCTATTCAATTTGGTCTAGACTTGTTTGGGGCTCGGGTTGCAAATCTGCCCTTTTAAAAGTTAATACATATATACATTTGAAAAGAAATTATTTGTTGTCTTCAGTAAAATTATCACTTGGTTTAGTTCAAAATAATGTAGTATCCATAAAATATTTTGTCGATTTTTATACTTTAAATAAGGAATTTGTCAGCAACTCTATCTCAATCGATAGAATTTGAAAAAAAATTCGCAAATTGCAGCTTTCATCTTCAAAAATTTGAGCAGTCGGACTTATATTAATGGTAATTTTTTGAAATAATTACCAAAAAAAAAAAAAACAAAAAGAAATTGTATAAGCGGTTATAGCATTTCTATAATGGGTGGTATGTATGTATATTTATGATATAAAATTATTATTTCACATGGCTTTCCGTAAACTAAAAATATTCGCACCAAATTTTTTTCTTCTCGAAAATAGAGATCACAAACATAAAAATATTGTTTATAAAAATATTAAAAAGTCAAGATTAGAAATATAAAAATATATAAAAAATATAAACAATTTTCAATGACAAAAAAGAAAAAAAATTTTGGCCTATAGCTGTGTAACTAACTGTACTCGAACCATCAACCGCTCGACCACTACCCACTAACGCTTCCCACTGGGCTATCGCTTTATTTACAAATTGATTGTCAGATAACCAATTTAAGTTGCATGAAAAATTTTCATTCGCTTATTACAGATAAATGAAGCAGTATTGGTTATATATTAGATAATTGTGCACTGCCTTAGAGGTATGCCAACAAATAAATATGCATTTCATAAATATTTATGCATATTTAGTATGGGTTTAAGCTTGGCAATGGTTTATATGTAAAATTTGTTAGCCTATTAATATAATAGATAATGGACCAAAGTACTCAATGAGCGAGGGAATGAAAATAATTTCTCTCTCATAATAGGACGTGTTTAATGAGGGAGAGAATGAAGATAAAGAGTGGTTTCCTTTGAAGTTCAGCCAACTTCGAAATATGAGTTTGACGCTATTACTCTAACTCTCAAAGAGCGAGAGAATCAAAATATTTCCATTGCTGGTATTTTACACACATATACAAATTTCTCAAAATAAGCGTGGTACTCCAACAACAGTAGCCATATTGAATTATTATTTTATATTTTTTTGAAACATTTTTTTTGTTTGGTGGTACGCAAGCCAACTTTGATTGCGACATATTTTTTTCAAATTAAAAGTTTGACCATGGTTGCCCTATTTCACATTTTAATAATGGTGTTATGAGAACATAAAACTTTGTAGAATTTCATTTTAAACAAATCTATTACATCGGAATTTTTCCGAGCAGTTCTAGCGGTTTCAAGATATCCAATTCAGCCTGCAACTTCTCATGCCCTTGGTGTCTTGTCCATAATCAATTCCTTGAATAAATTTTTTTAATATGGAATTCTACAATTAAGTGAAGCTTTATTGGGCTTTTGAATCTCTATTTAGATATACATATATACATACATATTAGAGCTTTATGGATAAATATAATTTTGATAACGTTTTCCCAAAAAATTGTATAGTTAAATTACATTTTATTATAAGTATATGTAATTGAAAATTTAATTTTTTCATGATTTTATGGCACAACAATATAACATTTTTAGTTTTTCATTTGTTTATTTAAACTTTGGAATATAAGGCGACGATAGTTATCTCATTTTTATTATAGAATTCTACGAAAAAGATGTTTGATTTTTATTTTTTAAAAAAAGCAAATTTTCATATTATATAGAATTGACGGCAATGGGTGTATCTATTTCAATCTCATTCTTTTTTTTTTTTTTTTTTCTTGATGAATTTCAATACAGAAAGTTAAAACATTGATTGCTTCTTTCCTAAAAATTTTATTTTTAAACTATTTTCGTTTATAATAAAGCGTGCGAGATATGAGAAAAACAAATTGTTACTTTTTTTTAATCCTTTGGTACATAACAACACATATTGGGGCAACTCTCATGCGGAAACAAATTGGCTATTCGCGCCGACGCCATCTATTTGGAGTGTAACATTTCAATATACATATGAGTTCAACGCCGAATCTACTGTTTGAACTCAATGAGCGAGAGAATTGGAGTGTTTACGCATATATGTATATGTGTATATAAATAGATATGAGTATGAAATTGGTTTGACGTTTATTTTGAAGGGGTGGAAATTTGGAAATATGAGTTCGTGTAATATTAAAGAGTATTAATGAGCGAGAGAACGAAAATAGAGAAGTATGGGTTGTATTTAAAAAAAATGTATTATACATGGCGTGGTTTTAAAACTTTTTAGTGGGGGTAAATTACAAATTCTGGTTAGGTCAAAAAAAGTGTGAGGGTTTTCTAGCTTTTTTCTTTAACCATAACTTAGCAATATTTAAAAGACACTTTATATGGATTTTTCTTTTGATTTAAAGAAAAAAAAATTTATATTGATTTTTAAAAAAATTCTATTCAATTTGGTCTAGACTTGTTTGGGGCTCGGGTTGCAAATCTGCCCTTTTAAAAGTTAATACATATATACATTTGAAAAGAAATTATTTGTTGTCTTCAGTGAAATTATCACTTGGTTTAGTTCAAAATAATGTAGTATCCATAAAATATTTTGTCGATTTTTATACTTTAAATAAGGAATTTGTCAGCAACTCTATCTCAATCGATAGAATTTGAAAAAAAATTCGCAAATTGCAGCTTTCATCTTCAAAAATTTGAGCAGTCGGACTTATATTAATGGTAATTTTTTGAAATAATTACCAAAAAAAAAAAAAACAAAAAGAAATTGTATAAGCGGTTATAGCATTTCTATAATGGGTGGTATGTATGTATATTTATGATATAAAATTATTATTTCACATGGCTTTCCGTAAACTAAAAATATTCGCACCAAATTTTTTTCTTCTCGAAAATAGAGATCACAAACATAAAAATATTGTTTATAAAAATATTAAAAAGTCAAGATTAGAAATATAAAAATATATAAAAAATATAAACAATTTTCAATGACAAAAAAGAAAAAAATTTTGGCCTATAGCTGTGTAACTAACTGTACTCGAACCATCAACCGCTCGACCTTTACCCACTAACGCTTCCCACTGGGCTATCGCTTTATTTACAAATTGATTGTCAGATAACCAATTTAAGTTGCATGAAAAATTTTCATTCGCTTATTACAGATAAATGAAGCAGTATTGGTTATATATTAGATAATTATGCACTGCCTTAGAGGTATGCCAACAAATAAATATGCATTTCATAAATATTTATGCATATTTAGTATGGGTTTAAGCTTGGCAATGGTTTATATGTAAAATTTGTTAGCCTATTAATATAATAGATTATTTAATTGCTATGATTATTCATAACAAAGCTACGCGATCTATCACGCCCGAGCAACGAGGAGGAACACGCATCAGAAACAGTTGACAATTATTCCAAACCCAAAGGATGCGGCCGCCGTGGTGTAGCGGTTAAGTGTTCGGCCTTCTACACCTAGTCGTGGCGGTTCGATGCCCGGCAAAAGTAACATCAAAAATTATTTAGAAAAAGAATTTTTCTAAACGGGGTCGCCCCTCGGCAGTAGTTTGGCAAACTCTCCGGGTGTATTTCTGCCATGAGAAGCTTCTCAGCAAAAATTCATTTGCTTTGCAAGTGCCGTTCGGAGTCGGCAAAAAAACTGTAGGTCCCGGCAACTTGTAGGAAAACTCAAAAGCAACACACCGCAAGTTGGAAAGAGAAGTTCGGCTAAAAATCTCGTTAGAGGTTATGATAACCTGTTGGTATATCGCCGCCATTAGTTTTTTTTTTTTTTTTTTTTTAAAGGATGCTGTGTATGTTTGGTGGAAACGCCATATAAGCAACTTTGTAGCAGCATGTGAACACTCCCTTATATGCACGCCACGCACACACAAAGTACAAAAAGAAAATAAGCACAGGCATCTATGAAAAAACACATTTAAATGGTGGGGCACTTTACTAATATATGCTGTAAGTAAGAAAAATGCTTGTTTATTAAAAATATTCACAGAAATTTATACAATTAGCAAGTTGCGTTTTATGTAAACAAAGAAGAACAAGAGAGTTGTCATGGAAATATCAACCACAGGATTGCTTTTCTGCGTAGTGCTAAAAGTTTTAGAAAGTTTTAGAAAATATCAAAAAAAATTCGCGAAACAAGTAAAATCTTTGTACAAACATTTCCAGATCAAATTAGTTGCTATAATAAATAATTTTCGGCAAATAGTTTCTATTATTTATGAAGTTATTAAACATTTGTCACAAGCTACTACTACTTTTATTTCGGTCGTAACGAATGACACCCTTCGTTGAGTGGCTTCCAATAAGGGGAACCCGATCAGGTGAGCACAGCTGTAAGTCGAACAGCTGATTCATATCTTACTTGTACAGTTGTACTATGCTGTAGTTTTCCAATTTTAGAGTTTACATTAGGATGGGTCGAATTCACAGGTAAGTTTAATTTAGGGTAAGTATGGATTCACATGGTAAGTATAATAGAAGGTAAGTATTTAAAGGTAAAGGTAAGTATATATATGTAGGTATTTTTCGAATTCAAATTTAAGTATGTATCAATAGTTCTTGTAGTTTGTGTAGCGTAACCTTTGCCTGGTTGGCCAATTTCCTTATACCCCGATGATTACCACCGCGGCTCTGCAAACGGGCTGCTGGTCGTTCAATTACTCGTTGCCTAGTTCTACCCCTATGTTCCTCGCGCCTATAACGTGCGGGTGGCGGAGGCGTCGCAAGTCGGTTGCGTGTCGATGTTGAGGCGGACGGACGATGCAACAACGTATGATGCGCTCGGCCGCAGTGGCGGCAGCTGCCGGCGGAATTGCACTCGCCTGTGGTGTGTGATGTAGCCAAGCAATTTATGCAGTAGCGATGAGCGCGTGCTGACTCATATCGCTCTGATGGAGTCATGATTAGGAATGCGTGGCACTGGCGTAAAGCGTGCTGACGGCAGCATAGGCGGCATCTTCCCATTTCCATGCTGATATCTGTGGAGAAAAAACGTAAGAAAGAAAAAATCGAAAAAGAAATCAGCATTAGGGTAAATTGAGGTTGAAATAAGGATTAGAAAATTATGGCTGGGAAAAATGCAAGAGAGTTAAGAGGGGGTCAATAAACAGATTTTAGTGATGTTCCGCGTTATTACTCCATTTTGAGTGTGGATGTCGAGGACGCGAACATTTCCATCAGGTCCGGCATGCAGCTTTGAAATACGTCCGAGACGCCATTCATTGGGTGGCAGCAGGTCATCCTAACTACTACTAGATCGCCTTCTTTCAGGTTTGTTTGAGGGATTTTCCATTTTTGTCGTTTGTGAAGTTGTTGAAGATATTCATTCTTCCAACGGTTGCTGAATTGATGGTGTCAAACTTTAAGTAACTGCCATTTTCGAGTCGGGTTTAGATTTTCTGCATTTGGTTCCGGCAGGGACATTAGGGGGGCACCACGTAGGTAATGTCCTGGTGTTAATGCGAGTAGGTCCGTAGGGTCCTCAGACATGGGAGAAATAGGCCTGGAGTTGAGGACTCCTTCAATACGAACAATGAGGGTCGTGAACTCTTCAAAGGAGAACTTTTGATTACCGGCTACTTTTGTTAAATGGGTTTTAAAACTTTTAACTGCTGCTTCCCAGAGACCACCCATGTGAGGAGCATAGGGTGGTATGAATTGCCAAGAAAGGCCTTGAGGAGCATATTTTTCGGCGATGTCTTTACCTGCTTCTTGGAGGAAAAGTGGAACTTCTTTTTGCATCGCTCTATATGCGCCGACAAAGTTCTTGCCGTTGTGGGACATGATTTTGTGTGACATTCCGCGGCGGCCAACAAACCGCGAAAAGGCTGCCCTAAACGCTTCGGTGGTCAAGCTCGAACAGACTTCAAGATGTATGGCTTTCGTTGAAAAACAAACAAAGACGCAGACATAGGCTTTGGAGTAGGAGGCTCGTCGTAGAGTAGAGGTTTTGACGAGGAATGGGCCAGCAAAATCGACTCCTGTTGTGTGGAACGGGACAGCATACGTTGACCTTTCAGCTGGCAGAGCGGCCATAATCTGGGAATTAATCTTCTGCTTGTGGATCGTGCACGTCTTGCAGTGGAAAATGCATGACTTTATCCTTTGTTTCAAACGCGGAATATAATACTCTTGCTGGACCATCCGAAGCATAAGCTGCTTTTCAGCATGGAACATACGATTATGGGTAAAATCGAGGAAGAGGGTACAAAAATGTGAGGCTTCGGGAATGATGATCGGATGGCGTTCATTATAGCTGAGTGCAGCATAACTGAGGCGCCCATTCACGCGCAATATTTCCCTTTTATCCAACATCGGGTTCAATGACAGGAGCGTACTCTTCTTGCTTATCGGCTTAGTTTGCATAGTTAATCTCTTCTGTGGAGAGAGAAGGGGTTGAAGGGATTTGTCGTTTCTTCGCTTTGTGGATGAAACGATACACATATGCAATTACACGAAGAGCTCTGGCGAAGGAGGAGAAACGTTCCAATGGATCCAGGATATCCACCGTATGGAATGCTTCGATTTGTCTTTCTTCTGGCGGACTGATGTTTTGAGGTGTTGTGTTGGGCCATGATGTGGGGGATTTGGATAGCCACTCGGGGCCCTTCCACCACAGCGAAGATTCCGCTAAGTCTTGGGGTTTACATCCACGGATCCCAAGATCTGCAGGGTTGTCCTTAGTTGACACATGACGCCACGTAGCGTTGCTAACATTCTTCAGAACTTCGGCAGTCCGATTTGCTACATAAGTCTTCCATGTGTGGGGTGGTTTTTCTAACCATGCGAGCACAATTGAGGAGTCTGACCAGAGGAACAGCTCGTGTGGGGGCAAATTTAAATGAGAGCAAATTTGCTTTACCAGTTTGGAGAGTAGTACTGCTCCACACAGCTCTAGTCGAGGAAGGCTGACTGTCTTTAAAGGGGCCACTTTGCTTTTTGCAACTAACAGATGGGCTGTGTAGGTGTTTTCAGTGGACTGTACTCTAAATTACACGCAGGCGCAGAAGGCTTTTTCTGAGGCATCGGAAAATCCGTGCATTTGGAAAGATTTATCCGGAGAAAAGTCGACCCATCGTGGGATTTATATTGCTTATAGCGGAAAGATTTTCCCTAAAGACGTTCCATTTATGGAAGGAGAGGAGTTTGACGTGCTCATCCCAGTCTGTTCCTTCCAACCACAGTTGTTGGAGGAGAGCTTTGGCTAAAATTATTATTGGCGATAGCCATCCTGCCGGGTCAAACAATTTCGCGATTGCCGACAATATTTGTCGCTTTGTGGTTGAATTAGGGGCTGGTAGAGGATCATAGGAATAAAAAAAGGAGTCATTAAGAGCATTCCATTTTATACCTAGTGTTTTTGTCGAGCTGGCGTCATGGAATTTAAGAAAATCTGCGCCAAGACGGTCAGATTTTGGGATAGACTTCAATATGTCTGGGTGATTTGCCGTCATTTTCTTCAGAGGGAGGCCGGCTGATTTTAATGCTTCGATAGTTTCATTCATAGAGTTAGTTGTGGACTGTAAGTTGTATCCGCCAGAGAGGATGTCATCTACATAAGTCTCATGCAGAAGTACATTGTTGGCGGTTGGGAACACATCTTTGGTGTCTTCAGCTAGCTGATGGAGGGTGCGAATAGCTAGATATGGTGCACAGTTGACACCAAAGGTAACTGTTTTCAGTTTGAAATCTTCAATAGGTGAGGTTGAAGATCTACGAAAAACGACTCGTTGAAAGTCTTGATCATCAGGATGAACGCGTATTTGGCGGTACATCTTTTCGATGTCACCGTTAAAAACGAACTTGTAGAGGCGCCATTGAAGAATTATAAGCATCAAGTCGTTTTGCAGAGTGGGGCCAGTGTGTAACACGTCATTTAGTGAACTTCCTGAATGTGAGAGTTTGGAAGCATTGAAGACCACTCGAACTTTGGTGGTTTTGCTATCCGGCTTTATAACCGCATGATGGGGTAAATAGAAGGAATAATATTTTCCTTCCTTAATAATTTCCATGGGGGAAGTGGACTCCATGTGATTCATGGTCAAATATTCCTCCAGAACTTCGTAATATTTTTCTTTGAGTTCTGGTTTCTTTTCTAGGGTTCTTTCGATGCTTATATATTGCTGCTGATCAGCTGGCCGTGAGTGGCCGAGGGCTAACTTTTCTGGAAAGTTTTGCTTAAAAGGGAGCTTTACCATGTATCTTCCTGTCTAATGGTGGTCTTTTTATAGAGCTCTTCGCAAAACGTGTCTTCATCTGTCAGGGATGTGGTGGAATGAACTTCTTCTTGCTCCCAGAAGTTTTTAAGGAGTTCATTGAGGGAGTCATCCGGCTTTTCAATAATGTTGGTTGAAAATGACGAAATTTGCTCAGTTATAGGACCACTCAGTATCCATCCGAATATCGTGTTTTGAGCTATAAGGCTACCAGCGACGTTGGTTTCGAGACCTTGGAGGAGGATTCGTGGAAGTATATCACTCCCAATCACCATATCGATTTTACCTGGAGCAAAGAAGTTGGGGTCCGCTAATGTTAGAGAGGAGAATTTTGTAAGATCCTCGATTGCTACCTTAGAGGAGGGCAGGAAGTGGGTTAAATGCGGAAGAACTATCGCTTGGGTCTGGATTTGGGTCTTTGAATCCAAGGAACAAATGGTTAGAGAACAGGTCTTGTTCGAATTTTGGACAACTCGTCCGCCCATACCTAATATTTGGTAGCTTATTTTCTTTGTGGGTAAACCGAGTAATTTTTGAATTTTGGAGGAGACGAAAGATTTCTGGAAACCTTGGTCTACCAACGCCCGGATTTTGAATATTTCTCCTCTATGGAGAACTGGAACTAACGCTGTGGGCAATAATGTTCTTTCTTTATTAGCAGAGAAGTGCGAAAGAACTGTGGTTTGATTGGATGAGGAGGTTTCAGTTCGCGGTTCTTGCGACTGCATTGCCTGTTTGGAGGTGGAAGGTTTTTCTTGGTCATGGTTTATTTGAGGAGTGACCTTGTTTGGATTCCTTCTCTGAGGATGGCAGGAAGTGTTGGATGGACGGCTTTGGTAATGAAGCAAGGAGTGGTGTCGCTTTTGGCAATATACACATTTGAAATTGCTAGCGCATTCAGACTCTAGATGAGAAAAGGCCAGACAGTTTTTACAATATTTATTGTCAGTTACAAATTTATTCCTTTCTGCCACCGATAATTGCTTGAATTTGACGCAATTCATCATCGAATGGTTGGAATTGCATAACTTGCAGGATACCTGTCGCGCCTGCTCACTATGGTAAGAGTGGGACTTGTTTCTAAAGCTATTATTTTGGGGTGTTGACGCTCGGTTGTTGAAGCTCGAATTTGAGGTCCGAGGTTTGCTCGGTCTATAAGTACCGAGCCGTTCTACAACTTCATATCTGGCCGTGAGTAATTTGTCCATTTCCGACCATAGGGGTAATTCTTTCCTAGACTCAAGAGATTGTTCCCATAGTGCTAGGGTTTCATCGGGAAGCTTAGATGAACATAAGTATATGAGGATAGGATCCCAATTGCTAGTGGGTACGTTGTTGGAGTTAAGGGTTGACAGACAGTTATTTATTGTGGTTTGAACTTCTTGAATTCTTTCCCCACTTTCATAGAATACAGGCTAATTGTTAAAAAGGGGTTTGAGCTGACTATCCACGAGAATTCTACGGTTCTCATATCTGGACTTAAGGGTCCCCCAGGCTAAGTCGAAACTTAGGTCATTCAGAGGGTATTTTTGAATAATGAGGTGTGCTTTCCCCCGGTTTTTTTGCCTCAAGTGATATAATTTTTGCACTTGAGAAAGTTTGGGGTGATTTATGTACACTGCCGTGAACATATCTCTGAAGGATGGCCAAGTATCGTACCCTCCGTGGAATACTTCTGTGTCACATGCGGGGACTTTGAGGTAGGGTTCGGAGATCACCGGTGCTGCTACTGCCGTTTGTTGGCTTTGCATCATCGGACTTGGTTCCAGTATCGCGAGCTGTTCGTTCATATCTTTCGGTCAGGGTTGTGAGGCACCGTTCATCCGTGAGATTCAGGTGAGCTGCTTCGTATGACCGTTCTACTGCTGCTATATGCCTGTTGAGATCCTCCAAATATGTCTGCAGACTGGGTCTTGTGTGGGTTGTCTCATCGATGTTCCACCATTTTTCGCAGAATTTTTCGAGTTTTGTTAACTCGAACAGGGATTTCTTCAAAATCTGCGCCAATTCTTCCTCTTCCGCTTGAGATTTCGACCGTGTTCTAGGTCCTTGTTGGGGTGGTTGGAGATTTGTATTTTTATCAACTTTATCTTCAGCCATTTGTTTTGGGGTCTTTTACAGGAGAGAGAGAAAAAAAATATATGTGTCTTAGGAGTACACAGGAATATTTTCTAAATGTGTATAGAGGAGTACACAGAAATATTTTTGAAAAAGTGTATAAGAGGTACACAAAATATTTAAGGGGAACGTGTATAAGGAGTACACAAGATTTAGGTAGGTAGGTTCAAGTGGCTGCCGCAGAGGCACACTTAGGCCAGTTTTGAAGGCCCGTTGTGATACCACCAACACAAGGAAAGTCAGCCCCGGGACCCAGCCATATGGAAAATCCCTGAGTTGTTGGGATTTTCCACATAGCAGAATCCCGGGACTGACACTCCTAAACCGACACCGTTACTCCTCCTCGAACCACTTAGATGACTTTATGAAGCCCATCAAGTCCTTTATGTCCAGTTCCGCGATCTGGCTTAGACTATCTAGGAACGGAACTCCCAAAAAGCGCGTTCTCACGCCGCTTAAAGCCGGACAGTTGCAGATGAGGTGCTCCACCGTTTCCTCCTCCTCATCATCTTTGCAACTCCTGCAGCATCGTCGGTAGGGCACACTTAGCCTTTCTGCATGCCTACCAATGAGGCAGTGACCGGTTAATACCCCTATCAATATGCAGATTTCCCTCCTAGTTAGGGCATAAATGCGTCTAGACCTTTTAAGATCCCATTTTGGCCAGGTTTGTTTCGATATCCGACACCCTGGGGATTGCAGCCATCTTTCGTTGGCTTGACGGAGTGTGTGCTCCTTCAGCATTAGTTTGCATGTGGCAAACGGCATACCTAAGCGCTCTTTATCCCGAAGAACCTGCTTGGTCGTGCCCTGCCTGGCAAGCTCGTCTGCCTTACAGTTTCCCTCAATGTCCCTATGTCCCGGGACCCATATGAGGTTTACGCGGTTCTGTTGGGCCATCTCCTGAAGAGATCGACGACAGCTGAGCGTCAGTTCAGAGTTGAACGTGTATGAGCCAAGGGATTTGATTGCCGCCTGGCTATCGCTGAAAATAGTGATATCTCCTCCGATAACACGTTTGCTTAACCAGGCCGCGGCGTCCCGGATTGCCGAGACTTCCGCCTGGAAGACGCTACAATGATCAGGTAGTCTGAAGGAGAGTTCAAGGTCCAAATCCCTTGAATAAACCCCTCCTCCAACTCTGCCGTCCAACTTCGAGCCGTCGGTGTATATGGAAGTGCCACCATTTGTTTCGGGACACCAATCCGTCCTCTCCCAGTCTTCTCTGCTGGGAATGTTTATTTTGAAGCAGCTATCCCCGACTGTAGTGGTCGCACAACGATCTGTGCTTAAAGGGAGAAAGCTGTAAGATTCCAGAATACTGGAGTGTCCAATAGTACCCGCACCCCAACTGGAGGTTTCTCTTAGGCGCAGAGCTGATGCCGCCGCTGACCGAAACCCTTCCAGATCAAGTGGCAAAATGCCCAGAATGGCCTGGAGGGCTTCGTTGGGCGTTGTCCTTAGCGCACCGCTTATACAGATCATATTGGATCTATGGACTTTCCGCAACAGATTCAGGTATGTTGTCTTGCTCAGTGCCGGCCACCATACGACGACTCCATACAGCATGATTGGGCGAATGATGGCCGTGTAGATCCAACTGCATACTCTAGGGCTGAGCCCCCATTTTTTGCCAATGGCTCTTTTGCATGTGTAAAGAGCGATGCAAGCTTTCTTCTGGCGCTGAAGAACATTCTCCTTCCAATTCAGTTTCCTGTCCAGAACTATGCCTAGAAACTTGGCCTTATCCGACAAGCCCAGGCGCGTGCCATCTAGTTCTGGTAGGCTTAGTGGCGGTATTTTGTACCGGTTGGTGAAGAGGACAAGTTCCACTTTCCCCGGGTTGATACTAAGTCCGCAGCGAGAGGACCACCTCGAAACCTCTCGCAGTGCTACTTGC
Source organism: Campiglossa producta (assembly GCA_964058755.1). Lineage (NCBI taxonomy): Eukaryota > Metazoa > Arthropoda > Insecta > Diptera > Tephritidae > Campiglossa > Campiglossa producta. The sequence continues at coordinate 131,256,079 of CAXKVI010000001.1, read as the reverse complement.
ATCAGGTCACACAGAGTTTGTGGGAACTTGCCTCTGAATGCAATAGCTAAATCGTCTGCGTATGCCACTATCTTCCCGCCCCCCAGCTTGTGTCACGTAGCAACGAGTTGACTGTGAGGTTCCATAAAAGCGGGGAAAGAACACCACCCTGGGGCGTTCCCCTTGTGACATAGCGTGATAACTCGACCGTACCAAGTGAAGAAGCTATTTTCCTTCCTCTTAGAAGTTGGTCAATTAAACCAGTTAGAGGTCTATCTACGCCCAGATTAGTTAGAGCGGAGTTGATCGCCTCCGGGCTTATATTGTTGAAAGCCCCCTCAATGTCTAAGAAGGCCACGAGACAGTAGTCCTTTTCACACAGCGATTTCTCAATGACAGATACTAGGCTGTGCAGAGCAGTTTCTGTTGATTTACTCTTGGTGTATGCATGCTGATAGCTAGAAATAAGGTTGCTATCAATAGTCGTTGAAAGGTAGTCGCTTAGTATCCTCTCAAAGGTTTTGAGTACAAAGGACGAGAGACTGATCGGTCTGTAATCTTTTGGCTCGTAGTGGGATGCCTTCCCAGCCTTAGGGATAAACACTACCGTGGCGCTTCTCCAGGAGCCCGGAATGTGGTTGAGAGCCAGGCAGGCTGTGAAGAGAAATACCAGCCATTTAGCTGATGTCTCCAACGTGTTTATAAGTTGCGCGGGGATAATCCCGTCCGGCCCGGCACCCTTATACGGTTCAAAGCTCTTAACTGCCCACCTTACTCTTTCCTCAGTGATGGGTATATTTACTGCCAGGTTTGTTGCAGGTGCTAGTGGTGCATCATGCAGATTCCCCGGAAAATGTGTATTCAAGAGCAGCTCAAGGGTTTCCTCTTCCGTGCTGGTCCAGGATCCGTCAGGCTTTCGCAAATAGCTGATGGTTGTTTGACTTTTCGAGAGGACTCGTCTAAGTCTCGCTGTGTCGTCGACCTTTTCGACGCCAGTGCAGAAATTTCTCCACGAGGTTCTCTTCGCCTGTCTCAGAGCTTTTTTGTAGGCCCTTAGTTTAGCTTTATATTCATGCCAATGAGGCTCAGAGCCGAAGCTCTTGGCCTTGTTAAATTGTTTCCGGCATGATATTCGGAGCGAGTCCAAATCGTAGGACCACCAATGTGGCCTGTGTTTACCGCGTGGTTTTGGCACTGGACAAGCCTGTCCTAGAGCATTTGAGAGCGCCGATGTAAATGTAGTAACAAGATCCTCCAGCTCCTCTACTGATGAGGGGGCTTGTGAGGGCAGTACTGGTAGGTCTCTGTCTAATATTTCATTGTGTAACTGCCAATCAGTGTTACGTGGATTGCGCTTCATGATTGGTTGTTCTACAATAAAGTCTAAAACCATTTCTATGTAACGGTGGTCGGAGAAAGAATGTTCTTCCAGAACCCGCCATTTTCTGACCCACTCATAAGCGCCTTCACTACAGATAGTGAGGTCTATGACCTCCCTGCGGGTCTTAGTGATAAAAGTAGGCTCATTACCCACGTTGCAAATCACCAGGTTGGTTGTTAAGAGGTAATCAAACAGAGACTCGCCCCTGGCATTGATGTCGGAGCTCCCCCATTGGACATGGTGAGCATTAGCGTCCGCTCCAATAATAAGATTACCCGTGCAGAAATTTGACACCAGGTCTTTCCCCTCCGTTTGTGGTGGGGGTTCTTCGCCGTCGTAGGGCATATAGACCGACGCCACCGTCAGGCGGGTGCTGTCGACCGTTAGACTGATAGCGGTAATATCACCATTGGTGTAGTTAGGTAGGAGAAAGGAGTTCAACTCAGACTTGACCAAAATACACGTTCTGACTTTGCTCTCCTCGCTGGCTCGAATGAGCTTGAAGCCCTTAGTCCCCAATCCGCAGATTCTCGAGCTATTGACCCAGGGTTCTTGGATGAGGACCACATCCACGTCGCCTTTAGAAAGACGACTACTTAAAGCAGCCGAAGCCACTTTAGATTTGTGCAAATTAATCTGAAGCACCACCAACATGAGAGCGCACAGACTTCCCTGCCGTCCCCATATCGTCGAGGTTTGCTCCATCCCGGAGGTTGCCTATCAACGACGAGTTGTTCCGATTAACTGCCCGATGTGGCGTTGCAGGAGTCCTGCTGCCTGTAGCGTTAGATGTTAGTCGCTCAGCGTTGGCTGCTACCACCGTGACGTCGAGGACTTCCTCGTCCTGTAGGCTGTCCTCCATCTCCGAGTTGTTCACAGCACTATCGCCAAGAGACGTGGCGGATAACATGCTTTCCGCATCGGAATCCTCCGCTTCCTCTTCTGGTAATAAGTTTTCCGGTTCCCCCGGAGCAGCCGAGAAGGCAGCGCGCTGAGCATCACCACGATATACGTGGATAACGATCTGGCCTACGCTGTAGTGTACTAGGCCATTGCACCTTTTGAGGGGCTCGATTGACTCTTTATTCATGGTGAACACCACCTGTCTGTCGGGCCCTACCGCATCCCCGACCAGATTGACACTCCAGTCATGCGTTGGGAGGGACGGATTCATTAGCCGTAGCATCCCGAGTATTCTCTCGGGTTCGTCAGGGATGGCCGGAATCCACGCCCTTGCCCTTGGACGAGCTGGAATGTCCTTCCAGTCGACGACCTCTATCTTTGCGCCCTGGTAGACTTCACCCAGTTTAGCAGCTGCTGCCTTGTACAGTGCTACGGTTTTTGCATCCTCGCATGCGAGTAATTTAATTTGGCCCTGGTGCCAACCCGCATCCGTTACTCGTGCCGAACTACCCGGAAACTCCGGAGCAACGTTGAGAAGAATGTTGCCGAGTTCATTTCGCAAGTAACGCCACCGGTCCTTGGGGATGGCCAGACGGTCATTGCCTCGGTCAAGGACGCCTATAAGGATCCTGTCCTTGGTTACCTCAGCAAAGCTTAGTTTGCCCGCTCCAGAGGTATTCTGATGCCGCTTGGGAGGGGGAATAAACTCCAGATCCGATCTCTGGCGCTTGAAAGGGTTAACTTTTAACCTCTTTGGCATGTACGAATTTTGGAAATCCGGTATCACAGCTTTCGCTAGCTCTACAGATTTACTGGAATTCGGCGACAGTGATTCCTGCGGTACCCCTTCATACCTCTTCAGGATCTTTGCAGCCAATCTTTTCTCGTGGTATGTGAAGCGGCGGGGAGATGTCTCCCTGGAGTGCGGACCCGTAGTTGCCATCGCGGTCGCTCTCCTTGCCGACATCTCAGTTGCAGCTTCCTTCTCCTTCGAAACTCCGAGGCCAGGTCGTGAGACCGCTGCCACAGACGTAAAGATACTGGTTTTCATATCAGCGGTTGATGGGAGTTTAGCATCCGCCGTTGTCCGCTTAGCTGCGTTGGCAACCGCACTGGTGCTAGCTCCCATCAAGTCAATCTTATTCGATAGAGGGTTGGTTGACCGACTCGTAGTTGCCATCGCTGTCGATCCCCCCCTTGATTGTGGAACGGAGGTTGTCCTCCGGCGTTGTTGTTGCTTCCTCGCCTGCTCCTCCATAGCTCTCCTTTGCTGAGGAGTGAAGTTTGGCGTTGTTTGTTTTTTAGATTTTTCGTTTTTATTCAGGTTATTCGAGTTCATCTTGTTCGTACGACCCATCGCCGGACAAGGCCAGCTTAGGGTCAAGGGAAGAGTAGGGGAAAATGTGTCGTCCGCCGCGGCAGAGCCCCGTACCGCGATAAGGCCATGCTTACTCTCTGAGGCGACCCGGTGTCAGAGAGGCTCCGTTCAAATACAGCCACGATTTGCCTCCCGGCTGCAAACGTCCAATGGGCACGGTTTCGCGTAACACCCTGGATTGGGAGGGGGAAGATCTTTGTCGTCGCGCCAGAGAGGCTAGGCTGCTCTCGTGATGAAGTGCCGTACGGAGCTATGAACACAAGGGCAGCGTAGCCCTGTGGCTATCGACTTAAGCCCTCGTACCGCGGCAAGGTATCCACCCTTCACGAGGGACACAAGATTTAATAATAATATTAATAAATATTTATATTTGGGTGAACTATTCGGGTTTTTATTTATTTGAATTTAAATAAATAATTTGCTTCGGTTTTTGTGTGTTTTTTTCCCACTGTATTTTTGAGACCGTTTTTATAAGCTGCGGCCCACTGTAGCTTTTGCCAGCAGCTGTACTTCTTGTTATGTACCTGTCTCAGCGCATCTGAGTACAAGTAAACCGATATATGCAAAATGCAACTGTTGCTAATGGCTAGTTACTCAACTAAAGAAAATGGGTAAGAGAATGAGTGGGAAGAGAGGAAGCAATATTTGGCGCTGGGTGCAGTGCGATGGAGCTTTTGTTGTCGTGTTATAGCGGGGTTCTTATGTGGCTGCGAGGTTTGTGAACTAATAGGCTGTCGTATGTGGTAAATGGGTAAGGTGGAAAGTAGCGGTATATGTATATACTATATATAAATATGAAGTTTTTGGGGATGTATGTATATAAATATGAAATTTGATTTATATGGCTTAGCGGATTAGAGGGATTTTGTATATAAATCTGAGTTTTTTATGACAGCATAGATCGGCCGACAGCATAGCGGCCGCCGTGGTGTAGCGGTTAAGTGTTCGGCCTTCTACACCAAGTCGTGTCGGTTCGATGCCCGGCAAAAGTAACATCCAAAATTATTTAGAAAAAGAATTTTTCTAAACGGGGTCGCCCCTCGGCAGTAGTTTGGCAAACTCTCCGGGTGTATTTCTGCCATGGGAAGCTTCTCAGCAAAAAATTCATTTGCTTTGCAAGTGCCGTTCGGAGTCGGCAAAAAACTGTAGGTCCCGCCAACTTGTAGGAAAAACTCAAAGGCAACACACCACAAGTTGGAAAGAGAAGCTCGGCTAGAAATCTCGTTAGAGGTTATGATGACCTGTTGGTATATCGCCGCCACTAGTTTTTTTTTTTTTTTTATAGATCGAGCACACGAGAGGTTTCTAATCTACTGCTTTAAATATCCGCTAAGTTATATAAATATGTATGTATATGAAGGAATACAAATTTTTTAAATGGAACTTACTTTGTCCTGGTAACTGACTACCTTTTTGTTTGTTCTATGGGCGTTTGTTGCTTTTCTCGACAACGGGGGTTTCTGGTAACGGCTGTTGGTTTTTTGCTGCTGCTCTTGTTCCTGCTGCTGTGGACTGTACCTTCCCACTTTTCCAAAATAATTTTGTTTGTTATAATTTTTTCCTAGTTATTTAATTGTTTTTCTTTTTCTTTGCAGGTTTTCACCAACACTCCCATTTATTATTACATATATGTTATATTTTGTGTTTTAAAATTTTAATGATTTTTTTTTTATACTGTTTAATTTTTTCCTTTTCAGGTTTTTGGGCACCCTGATGTAACAACCGCTTTTGCTGGTTTTCGGATAACTTTTCTCAAAAAATTAATTACATATATATTTTGTAATAATAACTTTATTTTTATTTTCTTTTCAGGTTTTTCTTCGTTTTTTTCTTTTTCAGGCTTTTTGCAGCACCCACTTTTTTATAAATTCATATAGGTATCGCTCTTTTTTTTTTATATATACCCAGCGTACTAGTATTGTTTTGTTTAAATTTATATACATTTTTTATTTTCAGGTTTTTTGTTTTCCACCTTTCTTTTTAGGTTTTTTTTTCAATATTTTTAACCCTTTTTTTCTTTTCAGGTTCCACTGTTCCTGTTCCACTGTTCACCACTATTTTTATTTATTTAGCACAATTGCCAGTTTTAATTGATTTTAGTTGTTTTTTTTTCGAAAATTTTTTTTTCTTTTTAGGAGCACCCTAGTGTGGCTTTTTTGCTCTTTTGCACAATTTATTTATCTTTTTTTTTCAAAACTCATAGGCTCAGGTTCACTTTTTTTCGCCGAAGGACCATGTATAACTTTCACACTAATTGAGGATGTAGGGCCACTCACCACTGACAACTATTTCCTTTGCAAATGAGACAAGGGTTTTTGATTTTAATTTTAATAGTTCAATTTAATTTTAGTTTTGGTTTTTCTGTATTAATTTCTCTTTCTAAAATCACTTTACAATTTTAGTTCTAATTACAATATTTTATTTATCTTGTTCACTCTTCTTTCACAATTTTACTTTAACTTTTGTTAATTGCAAAGGGAGTAGGTATTGAAGAAACCGCGCGCTCGTTGACAACTAAACTGAGCGGCCATCGATGACCGCCCGCTAAGCTGTGCCGTGAGCATACATATGTACATATATGTATATAAAAAAGGTAAGTAAATAGAAAAGAAGCTGTAGTTTTCCAATTTAAGATTTTACATTAGGATGGGTCGAATTCACAGGTAAGTTTAATTTAGGGTAAGTATGGATTCACATGGTAAGTATAATAGAAGGTAAGTATTTAAAGGTAAAGGTAAGTATATATATGTAGGTATTTATCGAATTAAATTTTAATTATGTATATATATGTAAGTATTTATATAATTCAAGTTTCAATTATAAATCTAGCAAGGTAAGTAACTATCTCAATCAAATTGGATCAAGTCGTCATCCATGTCTTCAACACTTAAGATTAACACCTTATACTAGAATCACACGGCCAACAAAATCGCATACTTCAAAATATTCTAAAAAGTCGAATCTCGCCAATTTCCAATTTATTTATTAGATTCTGATACATTATTCTACAAGAAATTAGCTAAAAATATTTTTCCGAATTGCAAGATTTCCAAGTCATGGTTGCACTTATAGCCGCGTTGAGGTATATAAAATTAAAAATTTTTGGGGCTGTAGGAATTCAACTACTAAAAAAAAACTAGAATACTTGTGCCCAATTTTTCAGTGCGAGTTTAAACTTAGTTTAAGCGGCCAGTTTGTATGGGATAAAATCTAGTCAACTTTGTATGTGGTTTAAACCTGCACGGAAAAACCGGGCCTTGATAAGTTATTTATAATTTATAACTTTCTATAGAAGTGTATTATTTTCTTTTTATTCAAACGAAATACATTAAAAGTAAATAAAAAATATAAGTGATAATTCAATTCTTCGTTATTTATTATTTAAAAGTTGACAGTTTCACAAGCTATTTCTCCAGTCTTTTTCAAGCAAACCTGTTAGAAATAACGAATACCCTATTCCCGGGACTAATCCTGGGATCCCGGGATTTGTAAAATCATTTTCCGAAAATCCCGGGATGGCCAAAACCCGAAAAATTGACATCCCTAATAGGGACACATATGGTAAACGACGGTTTTTCTGACTGGAAGGATCTGAGTCGGATATTGCAAAGGCACGAACTGAACCAGGAACATAACTAAACTAGCTAATGTTTTTCGCCGTTGGTAACTTGGGAACTTTTTTATATGTTTGGTAATATTTGTTAGGCATTTTTTAGTTCTAATATACATACGGTGACCATAATTTTTTTTTAAAAAACAGAACTCATTTTACTTAAAACTTTCCACCCACCAAAATTTCCCAAAGCGCATCTGAAAATTGAAAAAAATCTGGCAAAAACTATATATTTTTCCGTTTTTATGCTCCATTTAAAGTACTTTTCCCGATCCTTTTTCCCACTAAATTTTGCGAAACAAACGTATGTCTATAAAAGTACAAAAAACCTTCCTAAAAATTATATGCGTCAGTTTTTTTGTGTTTTTTACACGTTTTCTGATACGATTTCTGATGATTTTGGGATAATTTTTTTGTGTTTTTGGGATCACTGTTTTTATCAGTATAGTATCCGGACCGTTTTCGGATACGAAAAATTGTGGAAAAGCGAACCAACAGTAAATCCAGCCCAACAATAAAGTTTCCGGAGCGTTTTCGGATACGAAAACGATGGAAAAATATACGATCGGTAAAACGTACGTTGCTCTGCTGGATGGGTTGGTCTTTTCTTCACGTGAAATTTCTCTACCCGCCTATAAATTATTTAGATTACACTTTCAATGTTTTGAATAAAAAAGTGTTCCCGTTTTTCATGACGTAAAAAACGGCGGAGTTTTAACGTAAGTACGTTAAGTCAGGGTAACGAAATCTCTATTTACCAAGTTTCGGTACATATGTACGCCGTATGGCTATTTGCAAATACGTGGTATTGCGCGCCGAGCGACGATTTGTTGAAAAGGTTGCTGGTACAGAAAAGCAGAACAAAAACAGAACATTTGCTTAAAAACAGAACATTTGCTTAAAAACAGAACATTTCTGTTATTTTCCTAAGAAAAAAAAAATACGCAGAACACGCTCCTTAAAAACAGAACTGTTCTGCCTAAAACAGAACGGATGGTCACCGTAAATATACAAGCATTTTTTCTCGCCGCTATAATATTCGTATCTAAAAACATGATCCCATGGTAACGTTTTCGAAATACTTAAGATTTACCTATATTCAAACTAGCAGTTTCTTAGCATTCTAACCTCAAACTTCGGTAGTTTTTTTAAAAATTAAATCATTCAGGGGATTCATTTAAAGCTATAAAAGCCTCGTAAAGCTCATAAAGTGTGTAAACCTTGTAAACTTCTATTAAAAGTGACATATTTATGAGGTTAATAAGCTTTACGAGGTTTACGAAGCTTCAAATGAATCCCCATATTACAAATTTTTAAATATTTTATGAGAAAATGTAAAAAGAAATTTTACTGTTCGAGGAAAGATTTAAACAACCAATTTTTCTTCTACATATGGGCATTTCTCCCAAAAATTCAACTTTTGTAGCGTGCGAACTCCTTCGTTTTTTGTAAAAAAAAGCAAAAGCCAAAACACTTTTTTATTTTGACAAATAGTGAATCTTATAGATCTTGCCATAGTGTATCAATACAAGTGTGAACTGTAGCTTTGACAGAAATTTCAAAACACACTTCAACGTCAAATCACAAATGTCAAAACACACATCCATGTCAAAAATCTGGGTTGCTATTGTTGTTTTCGTTGCGATCGGGTTGTGTGCAGCACCGAATATCAATGAAACAGGGTTCTTGTTTGCACAAAAGTGTTGCTGTGTTGCACAACTTTTTCACTCCAGTTTCTAGAGCAACTTTTAAGCGAATCTTTCAGTTTATACTTTATATCAAAGAAAAAAAAAAAGACACAAAATAAAAAAACTTAAAACTAGTAAATTTTATTTATTTTACAGAAAATTAGACAGAAAATGAAAACAAACCTTTTTTTTGGAAACATGTATATACGATGTGTTTAGATAGATTTACTATCAAATACATATCTTAGCACAAAGAAGGCTTCAAACCCCAAAATTTGGTATTTGTTTCCTTTAAGGGTCAACTCCTAATAAATTAGCTAGAATTATGGAAGATAGCTCAAAATACGGGGTTTGGCCTCAGGATCACGAATCCGGAAGCGCTTTTTTAATATTTTGTTTCTGTGAAGAGAACCCGCCCCAATTTTGGTACCGGACCCGGGTCAATTTTCGGTTTTTTGACCATAACTTTCCACAGACACAAAAAAATTAAAAATCGCTTCCGGATTCATGATCCTCAGGCCAAAACCCGTATTTTGAGCTATCTTCCATAATTCTAGCTAATTTATTAGGAGTTGACCCCTAAAGGAAACAAATACCAAATTTTGGGGTTTGAAGCTAATTATTAGCAGTTGTTTGTTATTTGTTTAATAGAAAATAGTGAGCAGACTCGAAAGAGTTATTCTAACTAATAATTTTATATAATTCGCTGTTATTTATGTTAAAAAAAAATCAAATTTCTAAGTTTTAGCGAACTACTTTTTTATGCAACCTACTACTAATTTTTTATACCAAATCGAATGCAACTCGGCGCAAAATGATGCCCTTTTGCCAAAAAAACAACTCTGATGAACAGGTGTTAAACTCATTTTGGAATTTTGACGTCTATGCAGAAGAGTTTACACTGGTATTGGTACACTATGGATCTTGCTTCCCAGCAAACCATAAGAGCTCTAAATGAGCGCATATGGGACTCTTTCCTCTGAGCGCTCACATTCATAATGAGTTCATAAAACAATCATAAACAGTCATAAAATGCTCGTATTTGAGTGGCTTTTCCTATGAAACTGGTCATTCATAAATGAGCTCTTAGTCCTATGCATAAAAGATTCTTTTTCGAATGTTTTTATGAGCTCTGAAAGAGTGCATGAAAGAGTCTTTTTCGAATGATTTTTTGTACGAATTAAGAGCCTCCTTTTCTTCTTAATTTTTATTAATTTCTTTCCAATTTTAATTTTTCCTTTCCTTTCTCATGACTTCTCCCATTCCCCCTTCCTATCCCTTGCACTTAAAATTTTCCTTTTAAATATGTAGAAACAGGTAAATATTCATTGCATATCTAACATTCAAATATTGTTCATTATTTATTCTCTTACAAAAACTTATTTCAAAAGGAAAAATCATAACATACTTGAATCCAAATAATGAAAGTAAAAGGTATTTATAGGGGCACACTCAGAAAAACTCATAAAACAATCATATTTATGTACACGCTCATAAAAGCTCACATCACAATCATAATTATGGGCATGTTCTGAAAAAACTCATAAAAAGGCTCATATTAGAGCTCAGATTTAAGAGCGCTCCGAAGCTGGTTTGCTGGGTTAACACAATAGGTTTGTTTACTGACCAAAAAAAAGTTCAGAGCAGAGCAGGGCAGCTGTCAAAACAGAAATAGAGCAACTCAAAGCAGAAATGCCATGAAACACTTGAATCTCGATAGTTTCTTTTTATTTGGTTTTTTTGTTTAAATCTTCAAAATTAATGCAAATTCACGTATACAAAAACATTGATTTTCTTGCAAGTAAATTTTTTTGAAGTTTTCAAAAATTTATTTTTTCCTGAATGACAATTGCTTCTCTGCTCTAACTTACTCCATAAAAAAAGCTAGAGCAGAAATTTGTAATCTGGATTACTCTAAATTTGTTTTGAGCGTACTCATGAAACAAAAGATAGAGCAACCTAGAGCAAGAAAAGTGTTCGTTAAACACAATTTTGTGAAATATCTCAAACTGGCATAAGCTAGAGCAGCCCAATAAACAAACCTAATAATTTGTGTTAAGGATGATTTTGGGCAAGTGTTAATTTTCAAGATATTTACTAAAAACGAAGGAGTTCGCACGCTACAAAAGTTGACTTTTGGGAGAAATACCCATATGTTTTTCACGTTAAGCTTTGTTTTATTAAAAAAAAATAGGTAAGCTATCATAGAAGCAAATCGAATAACGAAAATAGTAAAATAACGATATAGTTTTTTAAACTGTATTCTGAAAACCAGTACCTTCTCCAATAAAGGCATGTCTTTAGATCAGGCCCCGGCAAAATTGTTACTCAGGTTATGTTAGTGAAAGAGCGTATGTTGTTGCCTCGTTGCTTCCAAGTGAGCGACTGAGCAAAACAAAAAAATGGCATGCATTGATTGGTCAAGGTGATCACAGCAGTCTTAGAAGCGCAGCAACAATTTCATTATTTGAGTGGCCAGGTAATAATCTGTGAGAATTAGATTTTCAGATTTTCGGACAATTGTCCCACTAGGTGCCGGGGCTTACTTTAGATAATGTAATATTTGCTCGAATAAACATGCAAAGCATGGGAATTGTGACCTTTTTTTGTTAGAACAATAAAACCGTGTTTTGAACCCATGGCGGGGATATAACATATGCCTCGCAAAGCCTCTCAATTTTTTAAATAACTGCGGCCTCGCAAAGCTCGTTCGCCGACACCTGGATTTGGTCTAGCGCCGCTACTGTGTGCTGGTGATAGGCCGTTTGCATTGGGCATTGTGCAATAAGATGTAAGAAATTTGAGAACAGCTTCGTTTACTTGTAAACCATCATCTAAGTTCTTTTTAACGGCAGTTTTAAAAGTACGTACGAATCTTTCAGCAAGCCCATTGGAGGGTGGGTAAAATGGTGCAACTGTAATTTGCTTAATAGCATTTTTCGCACAGAATATTTTGAACGCTTCTGCTGTAAGTTGCGGGCCATTGACACTAACGATAGTCTCTGGCAAGCCCTCAGCAGCGAAGAAAGTTGTTAATGCGAAAATCGTTGCTTCAGTCGTTGTATTTGCTAGGTTGCAAACAAATGGAAATTGTGAAAACGAGTCGATGCAGAGAAGCTACATGGAACCAAACATCGGGCCCGCAAGGTCAGTGAGGATCCTCTGTCAAGGTGTTTGCGGTTCAGGCCAGCTTGAATATTGCCGTTTATCGCTTGGACCTGCTACTTTGCAATTTTAGTATTTCGTAATTTCGAGCTGCCAGTGACCACGCCCCAATGCCCATCATTGAGATAGCGCAGAATTGTTTCTCGCAGTGCTCGTGGGATGATAACCCTTGTAACGTAACTCTGTAATAAGACTAAATCATTTTGAACAATCAATGACAACTTAGGATTGAAAAACGGCCGAAGATCCTCATCGTTTGGATTCAACTTTGCAGGCCATCCTTTCTGAATGAATTCTTTAACTCGCTGCAGTAGTTTGTCATTGTTGGTGTTAGTAGGGATGACGTCAGCATCAATTGGCGTTTCCACGACAAGAACCTGATTGATTTCGCCCGTGTCGAAGTCTTCGTCTGGACTCGATGGTAATCTTGGGTGCTGCGAGTTGCGAATAATTCGGTATAAAATTGTGGTAGTAATTTATTTTCCTCATGCCTCGAGTTCTTTAAAGGTTTTCGGGCGCCGCAAGTTCTTAACTGCTTGGATACCAGATTCGTCTGGCAGAATACCGTTTGCGCTTATTTCACGGCCCAAATATGTTAATTTAGTTTTTAGAAACTCGCACTTTTCGTTCTTGCATTTGATACCCGCTCATTGTGTTCTGTTTCGTTAGCTCCGGTCACAATAATGTCGTCTATATAATTTGCGCATACGTCAACTCCACACAATAGCTGCTCGAGATATTTCTGAAACATGGCGAGAGCACTCGCTACGCCATACGGTAATCGCTGGTATTGGAATAACCCAAGCGGTGAGTTTACCACCAGCACTTTTTTGGAATCTTCGTCGAGCTCCATTTGTAGGTATACATCACTCAAATCGATCTTTGAAAAATATTTGCCGTGTCGTACGGTATGCAGTAAACACTCTCTAATAGGAAGAGGATATTGATCTACATCAATCTGCTGATTTACACCTTTCTTAAAATCTCCTCAAATACGTATCGAGCCGTCCGGCTTTTTTGCTAAAACGATGGCGGATGCCCAGTCGTTGAAAGTTATTTGCTTTCAAATACCCGCTTGTGTCAAACGTTGTGCTTCTTCTTTAAATTTTGGTAGTTGAGCAAAAGGAATAAGTCTGCTTTTGCTGAACTTAGGCACTGCATTCTGCTTAAGCTTAATTGAAGCTTTGAAAGACTTCATTGTACTAAGTGCGGAGTAAACACATCTTCAAAAGTAGTCAAAAGGGTTTGCAACTGTTCAGATGATTTAACAGTCAATATATCAGATTGTACAATCTTGAAGCCCAATTCTTCAAACAATTTCACGCCAAATAAATTAGAGGCACGCACTTTTGATACTACTAACTAATGGCGGCGATATACCTACAGGTTATCATAACCTCTAACGAGATTTTAGCCGAGCTTCTCTTTCCAACTTGTGGTGTGTTGCTTTTGAGTTATCCTACAGGTTGGCGGGACCTACAGTTTTTTACCGACTCCGAACGGCACTTGCAGAGCAAATGAATTTTTTTGCTGAGAAGCTTCTCAGGGCAGAAATACACCCGGATAGTTTGCAAACTACTGCCGAGGGGCGACCCCGTTTAGAAAAATTCTTTTTCTAAATAATTTTTGATGTTACTTTTGCCGGGCATCGAACCGCCACGACTTGGTGTAGAAGGCCGAACACTTAACCGCTACACCACTTGCACAAAACGTTTTCTACTTTTATTGCTTGTTGGGCTAGATACCGAAAATCGCGTTGTAATGTAATCTATTTTCTCACCTTTCTCACTTTTGTTGTTTTTGGTAACTTTATTCTGTTTTTGTTCGTTTTTCTTTTCATTCGAAAAACACAGCTACTATATGGCCTGTTTTACCACAGCCTTTGCAAACAGCGCTTCTAAATTTACAATCGTTCCGATTATGTGAGACTCCACAACCTGTGCATGAACGGTATTTAGTTTTTTTGTTCTTTTTGTATTTGTTACGAATGTTACTTTTTTCTGTGTTTTTTGTTGTCATCGAATAAGCTCCGTTGCTATCTTTGACCTGTGCCGTGTCCGTTTTGTCTTTGATTGTACTCACAGTTTTTGTTGTTGATTCGAAAGACTCGGCGATTAGCTGCACTCCTTTCAACGTTGGCTGCGGCTTCTGCAAGGCAGCTGTTTGAACAGCATCGTTTGGTGATTTTACGATTAATTTGTCTCTAATCATGTCATCGGAGTAATCATGCAAACAATTTTCTTTTTTGCAAACAAAATCACATTGCCGCGCTATGCTTCGTAGTTCGGCTATCCATTCTTTATGAAATTCCTAGCGAGCAGCAACGACGTGAATTTTTTCTTTATAGAACTCTGTTAACTTGCCAGAAAGTTCTATAAAGGTTTGTTTTTGTAGTTCATCAACGCCGACTAGCTCTTTGAGAGTTTCGTTTGCTTCATTGCCCAACCAAGAAAAGAAAAATGATTTCTACTTGTTGGCGTCAATTACAGCGTAGGCAGAGAAATGTTGTTTTAATTGTTCCAAATTAGATAAAAAAATCTCTAGCTTTTAATTATTTTAATTAACTTTAAAAAAAAGAAAAGGTTCTTCAAAAAAATTTAAAAATTTCACAAAGTGACTTACCGGTGACTCTGCAGATTGCTTGAAGGGATTTTCTCGCCCTGGGGTGGCGGCTCTCCTGGCGCTGGTCAGATACCTAGGGAAGATTCCCTGGTACCAGTGATACACTAATTTATTTTACGCTCGCGTATACTTTTGGCGTGAAACCGCACTTTAAATAAATACTTTATTTTTTTTTGTTTTCACACGCGCACCTACACTTTAAGGTGAACAAGAACGCACTTTAAAAAACTAAACTTTTTTTTAACACTTTTGGCACTCGATAAGACCGCGACTTTTTCAAATTTGATCTGTCTATCAGCGGAACCCCTTTTTATACCCCATTGTCCTTGCGGCATTTCGGAAACCGTACGGCACGAATTGCCTGCCTGCTTTGGTCAAACCAATCTGCGTTCGACACTTAAGCGGCACGTATATGTGCATATGTACGAGCAACATTTTAACCCACTCACACCATTAACCATCCGCTATGCAAATATCGTAAAAACGAATAAGGGAGGTTGGTTAGCGGTTGCCCATACATCTGCTCATATACCCGCTTGTGCGTAGTCAGAGAAATCTTCAAAGGCTGTCGTTACAGTATCTATTGCAACAGGTTAAACTCTTAATTATCCAGATTGAACAACACCATTTTAGGCACATGCCCTGCCTGTGGTATGTCCCCCCATAATACTTTACATCTCTTGAATTGCTAAATTGAACATACTATTCTGCATCCTTTCCAACACCCGTTTGATTTCTGCCTTCACCAAAAAAGTGGGTTCGTATTATCGCGTAACCTTCTTCTTATAGCCATCTGTGGAGGCTTTTATGCTACAGAATCTTCCATTTCATCTTCTGCTACCATTCCAAAGGCTGTACTCTGCATTTTTATTATTAATTTAAGAATTTTTGTCCAAAACTATAATTTTTCTCATTCACTGATCACAAAAAATAGTTTCAAACAAAATGTCAAACAGCAACAGCTGATTTCGAAACTACGAAATTCCTCTTCGCCAATTTTTCTTTTCACTAGCGAAAGAGATTTGTCGGAAATTTTTCGGGCGAATAGAAAATTCCGCAAGGAAAGAATTCCGTGCGGATATTTAGAATCAGGGTGAATATGTCCGCTCTGCCGAATAAACAAATCGCAAATTGATGGATCGCAGATGGATCTCAAATTGGTGCTAAACCGGGCTACTCACCTGCCAAGAAATGTCAAACTCCATATAAAAAACGCTCAGGAAATGGCCAAGAAATGTTTTCACACGTCAAATTTTCTTGAGCCAATACTCAGTTCATAAGAAAAAATACTACAATTTTCGATGGTTGGCAACCCCGGTTTACCTCAAGAAATAAATATGGTCGTATATAGCGGACTACCCACCTGCCAAGAAATGCCTCAAGAAAAAAACCAGCATATCACCCCGATTATAAACGACAATTCCGCACGTATTTTTCCGCTTCTCACTCTTCCCGTATTCTGAATACAAATTCCGCACGTACTTTTTCGCTTATTCTAAACGATGTTCGAAAAATCAAAAAGAGGTTTGGCGAGTAAAGTAGGTATCACGAATGAAAAGAAAAGTGAGAATACACAAACATTTTTTGCGAGATAATTCATCAGACAATTTTGAGGGAACGCTGAACAAAATGTAAGTAAATACAACTTTTAATAATAAAATATAATATAATAATTTATAAAATAATATCATATTGTTTTTGTTTTTTTAGGACGATGTTTTTTTTTTAGGCCTAGTTTTAATTAAGTTACAACCTTCAAATGTGAAAATGTAAATACGTTTATTTTGAATAATTTTTTTGGTTTTTTGTGATACTTTTATACTTCAAACATTTATTTCCTTATCAATAAGTTCATTGAATTTTTTTTAATTTTAGCTTATTACCTATAAGACTTTATGTTTTTTTATACATACGGTCAGTACCAAAAATAAGTATGTATATACTTAGCTTGTGCTAAAAAAAACTTATATGCAGTGGCTGACTGCTTAATTGATAATTTTCATTTAAAATATTGCAAATTCCCTAACAGAAACCTCATTCAAAAAAATGTCAAAGGTTATTCAAAGGTCACGAGAGTTAATCAAAATTTGAAAAATGGCCATCAAAATTTCCAAATTTTGTTTCAGAATTTTTTGAGTATGCAGTTTTGTAGCCCATTTAATTTTAGTATAAAATTGTGCAAGTTAGAAATAGCTCAAAATTTTTCCTGAATTTTCAGAATTTTTTTTTGCGAGGGTGTTGAGAAATTTCCATACATCGCATGAACAAAAATACATTAGGAATGGGGGAAATTGGTCAACACCCTCGCCAAAAAAAATTCAGGAAAAATTTTGAGCTATTTCTAACTTGCAGATTATTATACTAAAATTACATGGGCTACAAAACTGCATACTCAAAAAATTCTGAAACAAAATTTGGAAATTTTGATGGCCATTTTTCAAATTTTGATTAACTCTCGTGACCTTTGAATAACCTTTGACATTTTTTGGAATGTGGTTTCTGTTAGAGAATTTGCAATATTTTAAATGAAAATTATCAATTAAGCAGTCAGCCCCTGCATATAAGTTTTTTTTAGCACAAACCAAGTGTATACTTATTTTTGGTACTGACTGTATATGTATCTAAATTCATTTTTTTAATTAGTTTTAGACTTGATAATTGGAGTATGTAAATACAGTCAGTATCAGAAGAAAGTGCACACTATAAAGTTGCAATTTCCACCAGTTATTACTTATTTTTGAATAATTTCGGTATTTTTTTTCTAAGTATACGTAAAATCAGTTTTTTTTTTAATTTAAACTTAAAACGCTTGTAGAAAAGTCAGAAAATTCTAAACATTTTGAGCAAATTTTTAGATTTTTTTTGAGTACGCAGCTTTGTAGCTCGTGAATTTAACTATAAATAGATATCAATCTTAAGCCCCTAACAAAGTTACTTAATTTTTGGTAATTTTTTTTCTAGCTGTCCTCCGTATGGAAATATCCAGAGGACAGCTAGAAAAAAAATTGCCAAAAATTTTGTTAGCGGCTTAAGATTAATATCTATTTATAGTAATATTTACGAGCTACAAAACTGCGTTATCAAAAAAAATCTAAAAATTCTGTGCAAAAAGTTTGAGATTTTGCCCAAAATGTTTAGAATTTTCCTGAGTACTGTACTGACTGTACGTTTATGTTGAATACTTTTTTATTTTTATGTACATACAGTATCTCAGTTTATTTCGTAAACTAACATTTTTTGAATTTCGCTGGAGGGGGTACTAAGATAGTATTTCTAAATTTTTTTAATTAAAATATAGCCAAGTATACATATAACAGAAACCATATAAAAATGTCATTAAAAATTTGTCGGGGTGGGTGTTCCCCACGTTGGGCTTTCCCTCAGTTAGCCAGAATTCCTGAAAAGAAATAAAATAATTGGGATATTTGTTTTATTGGACCGCTCTAAGTTAGTGTAAACAAAGGTAGACTCGCAACTTGGTTGCCTTTTACAACAGCCTTGTTGCAGGTCACCCCCAAAATGTTTACATCACCCGAGTTAGCGCACAATTTCATATACTTACCATTCCGTTTGCTCCCTAACACCCCAAAATAAACAAATTAATTAATTTTAACACGTATTAATGTGTTTACCTCCGACTTCGTACCTTCCTATAAGTTATAATGTAGAGAACTGTCAAAACAAAGACAATTCACAATGGGATAAAAGAGCTTTTACGCAAAGTGTTGCCAGACACAAATTTAGGATGCGGCACAAAGCAGAAAATCGCGAATTGTAAAGTCACTGACCGAAATGATGATTAGCGGGTAAACGAATAGGAAAAAAGGAGTAACGTTATTGGAATAAGGAGTTGAGCGAATGGAAAGGTATAAAAAGGGGTGATAGGAGTCTTGCGGTTTATAATATAGCAAACCGTATCGTCAAGGCACGTCACTGCCTCCGCGCTGTGTTAAGTATACGTTTAAAACAGTGATTATCTAGAGATAAAAAGTGCCAAGTATTGGGTGTTTTTTTTTATTAGTAAAAATAATTGGAATTAAATGGCGAACAACCAAAACGATGAGGGATGTTAGTTCCAGCATAAACAGGTGAGGATTAACAGAAAGTTATAGGAAATGAATATATGTAAATACGTATGTACACACGTATATACGCAGGTACATATATGCATAGATAGAGAACCAAGTTTTTCAAAATTTTTAAAGGAAGTTTTTTTCAATTAAAGGAAGTGACGGTATTTGAATCCCCTGGTTTGCGGGTCAGGCAAGTGAATTAGCAGTGCGAGTGTGAGTATTAGTTCACAGAAAAATTGAGTCTCAAAGTTAGGAGATTTCTATAATTAAGCTCTGTTTTAGTGTGTCCCAATTAATCACAGCGCGGGGAATTATTGGCACAACTCAAAAAAACCAAAAGTCTGATCGTTCACAAAAATGCAGTATACACAAACATCCCAAGGATAAGATACTGAGTCCCTAATTGCAACAAAATCCCGGATTTACAGCAAAACGCCGGTAAGGCGGTAAATTCAAGTGGAATAATTATATTGGTGATGTTGGAATATCGAACAGCAATTATCGTGATATACACTTACGTGAAGGGTGCATGTGAAGAAACCTACAAAAAAAAAGTCGGTGATGTTAAATTTTATTTTCGTATATATATATATCTAACTTAAAGTTCCATTTTATTTCATGTATTGTGCGTTTTTTTTATCAATAATTTATTCTCAGCCAAGAGAGATTATATCCCCTGATTTTTTTCAAAAAAAAAAAATATTGTAAAAAGTAAATTTAATTCTTTAATACAATACGAGCGCACACACAAAGTAGAACTTGGATTAGTCCCCCTTTTTGTACAAAAGCTTTTAGTTGCTAGTGGTTTGCGACTTAGCAGTTTATAGCTGAGGCAATTATAGCATCAAACTGGTACGAGATGAGCATGTACGCTACATCCAGCATCTTGTGAGTTGTCCTTAGAGCAAATTTTAAAATTCCAATTTTTTGATAAAAAATTAGTTTTAGTGATATATATGCCTGTATATGTAGATGTTAGAGTATAAGTGTAAAAATAGTGTAATTCCGTGCAAAAGCGGATCTGCCCCTGCGATAAACATATTACGATCTGATTATTTTGAATATAGAGGAAAGTGTAGGGAAGAATTCTAATTGAGCTCGATTAGGTAGGCATTCCCAAAAACCCCCCTAATGTACAAATTTACTCTTGTGGTTTTAAATTACTTTTTTGGTATTAGTTTCATGATCGTTTTTTAGAGGCAGGGCGTTTTTGTTAGGGGACAAAAAAAAAAAATTATGTATTTGAAAACTTCCAATAAATTTGTTATATTTTGAATCCTGTAACGAACAGTAAAAATGATGAGATTAATTATTTTGGACGGGATGTGAGGATGGTCTGATGATGAGGTAAGTGAGAAGTCTGGAGCGTAAAAAGGGAGATCACTAGGCGGTATGAAAGATGCGAGCGGTCCAAGGTAGGGCGGGCTTCCTGTGGTCGAAAAGAGTGTGTTGACGAAGGAAGGTTAAGGAAGAATAAGTATGTCCGTCGGGTCCCGAAAGGTGGAGGGTTGGGAACCACTGCCCATCGTTACACTGAGCTAGCCAGGGACACCGCCAGGAACCAAACGTACGTGTACGTGACATATTTATAAATGGCGCCCAAACAAAAGTTACATATTAAGTAATTTGTTAGTGCACTGTGTTAGTGTAGGACAGCAAGTCAACCATAGTGTTAGGCGCGAAAAAAAGTTTAAATTGGCGCCCGCACAAAGAGCAACTAAAGTCTTTAAGATAACAGAATTGGGAAACAGGTAAACTGTTATCCTTGCTAATTAAATTTATTTAAACTTTTTGTTTCAGATTCTTCATTTAAAAGGTCTTGATGACAGCTGGATTCTGAGATAACTAGGTGGCCGGTTTATCTCTTTTATAAATTGTTTTTGCACCAGTTCACGAGGATCCAGCTCATCAGACCCCATTCAATAGCCCTTCGGTGACATAGAAATCACCAAGATTTTACTATAAGCACCGACATAATTCAATGCATCCGTTTACATATATACTTCATATACACGCAAAGTTTTTTTTTGAACCATTAATTGTACAAATGTAATTTTCAATAGAGTAGTATACAAGATGATTGGAGACCGAAAATCGAGAATAGATTTCGATGCTCCATGCGTGAAACGATTAGTGACCTCAGCCAGTTGTTGGTTGAGTTACCTAAAGTTCTTTTTGATATTTTTTTTTTAACCAAATTATATTTTTTTATAAAGTCCACACACTTAGTATACCACAGGAACGCTAATGTATGCTCCAGTCTCTTTCGAACCTCCTCGTGTGGTCAGCCATCTGAACTCCCGCATATAACTCATAAAGTTTGAAAGTTGAAGATTAAAAGTTTTTGATAAAATTGTGGTTTTTTTTTGTGCTTTTAGCAGTTTTTATTGTTTTTATTTATTTACATAGGTTTTTGTCTTGATATATCGATTTTTTATTTATATGTATCCTTATATGCATCGATAAGCAAGTATTTTTTTTATATACATATGTTATTTATTTTTATATCTTATTTGATTTAAGTATTTACAGTGCGTCTTATTTATACGTAGTTGTAAAGGTACCTAGAAGCATCGATATATGCATATACATATTTTATTATTTTTATACATATTTTATTTATTTATACAAAATTGAATAGAATCTGATTTATTATTTAAATTCAAACTTTATTTATTTTTTTGATATTTCTTTGATTTCATTGTCTTTAAAATTACAATTTTTGAAACCTTTATAAATTCGTTATCGAGTTTTGGTTGATGCTTTTAGCAACTTTTACTTTTTATTTCGCCTTAACAAGTTTTTTTTTGGTATTTGAATTCGTTATTATATATACATATGTATTCGCAAATATATCTATAAGCAAATATTTGTATACATATTTTATTTATTTATATACATACATATTTTATAAAAAAAAAAAATATAAAAAAAAAGATATAATAATAATAATATATAGGTATACATTTATATTGAAATCGTTTTTGTGGTATATATATATATATGTATAAACATTTATTCATCTAAATAATTTAGTAATCTACATACATTGTTTATTATTTCATATATTTTTATTATTAATATCAATACATATGTATTGCTTATTTGTCTACATAAGTTTTTTTTATTTATTTATAATCACATTTGATTTATGCATGTAATTTTTTTTGTAACCACGTATATGAACGATTTACCACCTGCTCTAAATACGCGATCGAAATCTAAATCTAAGACCATGCCTCTTAACGATCCGAATGCTGAGTTACCGACCGAGAAAGACCCATTGTTTTATGATTTATCCGATAGGATAATGGTCTCGAAGGATATAGGGGGTGAAGCGTCAGGCGGTATAGGGTACCCAGAGCCTATAGGAACGCAACCAGGTGAACGCCGTAGTACAGGGGCGGTGTCAAAAAACAAGACGGGAGGCCAGGTTACCCAGTCCGTGCTCTTAAAGCCAGCCACACTACCTTTTCCGCGTCCTCCTCCTCCCCATAACGTTACAGCCAATCCTCAATACAATCGGCCGATGCCGACGATTCAAAACCTACGAGAAGAAATAACACCTATAATCAAAAAAATGATGCACGAAGCTCAAGAGACCATGTTAGGTGAAATGCGAGCAGGCATGCAGGCAATGCTAAAAGGCGTTCGTGAATCGAATGGTGAATTGGGAGCTACAGGACAAAGAAACGGGCCACGCGTTCATTACAAGAAAAGAAAGCACGATTTAAGCAATGAATCCATAGAGTCAAGGCGTTCACTGAACGAAAATGAGTTAGTTTCCGGAAGAGGCAACAGTAACATCCCAGCACAAAATCAAATCCCTGATAGGTAAATTTTAGGTCAGTTGCCGGCAATGAATGCACAACCGCAACAGCGTCAAATTCCAGGTCAGTTGCCTATGATCTATACGCAATCGAACCAGCGTCATTTTTACGGTCCGTCGCCTGCGTTCAATGCGCATTCATACCAGCGACAATTTCAAGGCCCACCTAGGGCAAACCAGAGTTTTTTTCAAGAAAATAGTCAACCGGAAATACAACATCGAAGCATAGGTAATCGATCTGAACTTAATATAGAGAAGTGGGGTATAAGCTATCAGGGCCATCGCGATGCTATGACCATCGAAGATTTTTCGTTCAGGCTGGAGTACTTGAAGGAACAGTATCGGTGTTCTTGGGACGAAATTTTAAGAGATTTTCATCGTCTGTTGAGTGGCGAGGCTAGAGAATGGTACTGGTTGTACATTCGATCAAACCGGAACCTAGACTGGCCGAGTTTGCAGTTCGCCTTGCAGAGACAGTTCGCCTCTCAACAGACCGACTTCGAGCTCATGAGGGAAATCACTGAGCGTAAGCAAAAACCCACAGAAACTATCGACGAGTACTTTCACGCAATGGGAATACTTCGTTCTCGGTTGAGAAATCCCATTCCCGAATATGAAATGGTACGCCTTATGAAGGGAAATTTAAGAGAGTCGTTGGCAAAACTCGTTTACCCGATAGCCGTGTATTCGGTGGAACAATTGCGCATGGAGTGCAAAGAGGTGGAACGTTGTTTTCCTCGCAGGGAACGAATGCAGCAAGGGGGATTCGCTACACGAACGTATCACGTCAACGAGGTCGCTTATAATCAATCAGATGAGCAGGAGCCTTCCGGAGATGAGGGTCAAGTCTCCGTGGAAGAGCTCCGCTATCAACGCGTTACGAAGCATCCGTCAAACCGCGAAACCTCAAGTCGAAAAAACTTGCTATGCTGGAATTGTGGAGAAGAGGGGCATGTATTCACCGACTGCATGTCCCTACAAAGGCGCATCTTTTGTTTTAAATGTGGCAAAGCGGATGTCATTACACCAAAGTGTCCCGTCTGTAGCCAGGCGGGAAACGCGAAGCGGAACGCGATGACTGCGGGGGTGTCGCGCTCCACACAAGTCCCGCAAAATTAGATGCTCCCATTAATACAAACTTTCAAAATGACATAAGTCCAGATTTTCAGTTGGCGGTAAAGCCAAAAATGGTAATAAGCCAAGAACAAATGATTGAAAAAAAGATGAGTGCCTCACACAACACATCAGTATTGTCATTAGAGGAACGCATGCGACGGTATAAGGAAGCTCGCGCGCGAATCTTCGCAGAGGGCGTGTATTTAGGTCGTCGAACAGTATCTCGAAAGATACGAAAAGCTAGAGATAGGTATCGAAAACGCAAATTATTGCGTCGACAAGTTGTGGAAACCGTAAAAAGAGCAGACCGAAACGATCCTAGGGTATATGCTGACATTGAAATAAAGGGGGTGCAAGTGCGAGGGCTGCTAGATACAGGCGCGTCTGTCAGCATATTAGGTCAGGGGTTTCGCGAGTTAGTGGATATGTTGGGGGTCCCTATAGAACGTTTTATTTCGAGCGTTACAACAGCAGGCGGTGGCGCGCATACCATATTGGGTAAAATAACAGTACCTGTAAAATACAAAGATTTAAAAAATAATTTAACTTTTTACTTATGTCCATACCTGGAGCAGCACGTGTACCTAGGAATTGACTTTTGGCGAGTCTTCCAGTTGGCTCCAGACGTAGTGGCGATAGAGGAAATTGACTTGTCGAAACTAGAGCAGCAGATGGTTACGGATGTAGATAGGTGCGAACGTCGTGTGTTGCATGAGCTCACGGTCGACCAACAAGAGCGTTTACAGCAAGTCATAGAGGGCTTTAAAACATTTGAGAAGGACGGCTTAGGCCGTACTCCATTAGAGAAGCACTCCATCAAGCTCGTGGAGGAGGCTGTCCCGGTTAAAGATCGCCACTATCCCTTGTCTCCAGCTATGCAATCGATTGTTTATACTGAAATAGACAAGATGTTA
This sequence comes from Campiglossa producta, assembly GCA_964058755.1. Classification (NCBI taxonomy): domain Eukaryota; kingdom Metazoa; phylum Arthropoda; class Insecta; order Diptera; family Tephritidae; genus Campiglossa; species Campiglossa producta. Next base: position 131,231,418 of record CAXKVI010000001.1, on the reverse strand, counting down.
GAATAAGGCGTAATTGAAGAAAGCGAAAGTCCATGGAGCAATAGAACGACGGTAGTAAGGAAGCCTGGCAAAAATAGATTTTGTTTAGACGCTCGAAAACTAAACGCGGTAACGATTAAGGACGCATATCCTTTGCAAAATATTGAGGGTATAATTAGCCGTATTGATGATACCCATTTTATTAGTAGCGTGGACCTTAAGTTTGCCTTTTGGCAAATAGAGCTTGAGGAAAACTGCAAACCCTACACCGCTTTTACAGTGCCGGGCCGACCGTTATACCAGTTTGTGGTAATGCCTTTCGGCTTGTGTAATGCGGCACAGCGATTATGCCGACTCATGGACCGTGTTATACCACAACGTTTAAAGTCAAATGTTTTTATTTACCTAGATGATTTGCTCATCATTGCTCCAGATTTTGATTCTCATTTGAAATTATTAGAAGAAGTTGCAATATGTCTAAAAGAGGCCGGGTTAACCATAGGGCTGAAAAAGTCGATGTTTTGTTTTAAAGAGTTACCGTATCTTGGGTATATTGTGGGCGGGGGTATGCTAAAAACTGACCCCGAAAAAGTTAAAGCGATTTTAAACATTCCCGTGCCAAAGACCGTGAAACAGGTGCGAAGTTTCTTAGGAACCGCCGGGTGGTATAGGCGGTTCATAAAAGATTTTGCCACGTTGGCTGCACCTTTGACTGATGCACTCAAAAAAACCACTAAATTTGAGTTGACTCCGCAAGCAATCGAGGCTTTCAATAGCCTAAAAAGGGCGCTTACTAGCGCACCTGTATTAAAACACCCTGACTTTAAAAAGCACTTCTGGGTCCAATGCGATGCTTCAGATTATGGCGTAGGGGCGGTTTTGTACCAAAAAGACGATAATGGGGGGAAAATCCTATCGCGTACTATTCTCAAAAACTCAACGAGTGCCAACGTAAATACAGCACCACCGAGAAGGAATGTCTTGCGGCGGTTATGGCGGTGCAAAAATTCCGACCATATATAGAATTAATGCCCTTTACCGTGTTAACTGACCACGCAAGTCTTAAGTGGCTCATGTCCCTTAAAGATCTTAGCGGTAGGTTGGCGAGATGGTCACTGCATTTACAAGCGTTTAATTTTAATATCGAACATAGAAAGGGTTCTGAAAATGTGGTGGCGGACACATTGTCTCGGTGCATAGAAGATTTGATACAATCGCCAATAGCAGGCATGGACACGGTCGAGTTCGAGTCTGAGGAGTATAAAGGGTTAATCAAAACAATTGAGAAAAATGCAGATAAACTGCCAGACTTAAAAGTCGAAGACGGTTTTGTTTTTAAAAAAATATTAGCTAAACACGTAGAGTTAGAGGAAAGCGAGTGGAAGTTGTGGGTACCTGCGGCCTTGACGTCGACGCTGATTGAAAATGCGCACTGCGCTGAAACAGCTGCACACGGCGGTATGGCCAAAACTTTAGACCGCTTAAGGCGCATGTATTACTGGCCGAACATGGTTGTGCAAGTGCGCAATTTTGTTCGCGGCTGTCAAGTTTGCAAGGAATGCAAGCCTAGTAACACGATATTGAAACCGGGTATAGGTACTGAGGTGATAACTGAACGACCCTTTCAAAAAATTTATGTTGACTTTCTCGGGAAATACCCAAGGTACAAGCGGGGCAATTGTTACATATTTATTGTAGTAGACCACTTTACAAAATTTACATTTTTAAAAGCAATGCGTGAAGCAACGGCGCCAAACGTTGTGAAGTTCCTCACCGAGGAAATCTTCCACAAGTTTGGCGTCCCAGAAATAATCCATTCGGATAATGGACAACAGTTCATATCCAAACAATTTTCTAAGATGATTGAGACCTATAGTATAAAACACCTAAAAACCGCTTTTTATTCACCACAGTCGAATGCAGCAGAACGGGTTAACCAATCGGTTCTGTCTGCAATTCGATCCTATTTAAACACAGACCATCGCGATTGGGATCTCTATCTATCAGAGATCGAGTGTGCATTGCGCAGCGCGGTACACTCTGCAACTGGCGTTTCGCCATACTTTGCCTTATTTGGTATAAACATGTTTACCAGTGGCGCGGATTATGTGTTGGCTCGAAAGCTAAGTTCGTTAGATGATAACGAGATACTTTTGCTAAACAATAGCGACAAAATTAGCCTCATGCGAGATCAGGTAAAAGAAAACCTTCACGAAGCTTACAAAACAAACGCGGCCCGGTACAACAAAAGAGTTCGCGAAGTACGTTTTGTACCCGGTCAGGAAATTTATAAGCGCAACTTTGTCTTGAGTGACTTCAAAAATAACATTAACGCGAAATTTTGTAAAAAGTTCATTAAGTGTCGGGTCACTAAAGCACTTGGTAAAAATATGTACCTGTTGGAAAATTTATCCGGCAAAAGCATAGGTGCATGGCACGCCAAGGACCTCAAACAATAGTTGTTTATATCAGTCATGTAGTTCTCCGGCGGTGAGGGTCAAGCCGTCCGGAGGAATACACCAAAAAATCAATTTCGTCAAACCTGAAAAATAAAACATATCCACAAAGTAACAAAACCTTATGCACGTTTATGCACACAATAATTCCCTAAAACTTCCTCGCGAATCCGTATCTTCTTATTATGCCCGGTCGCGAATTGTAAAGTCACTGACCGAAATGATGATTAGCGGGTAAACGAATAGGAAAAAAGGAGTAACGTTATTGGAATAAGGAGTTGAGCGAATGGAAAGGTATAAAAAGGGGTGATAGGAGTCTTGCGGTTTATAATATAGCAAACCGTATCGTCAAGGCACGTCACTGCCTCCGCGCTGTGTTAAGTATACGTTTAAAACAGTGATTATCTAGAGATAAAAAGTGCCAAGTATTGGGTGTTTTTTTTTATTAGTAAAAATAATTGGAATTAAATGGCGAACAACCAAAACGATGAGGGATGTTAGTTCCAGCATAAACAGGTGACGATTAACAGAAAGTTATAGGAAATGAATATATGTAAATACGTATGTACACACGTATATACGCAGGTACATATATGCATAGATAGAGAACCAAGTTTTTCAAAATTTTTAAAGGAAGTTTTTTTTCAATTAAAGGAAGTGACGGTATTTGAATCCCCTGGTTTGCGGGTCAGGCAAGTGAATTAGCAGTGCGAGTGTGAGTATTAGTTCACAGAAAAATTAAGTCTCAAAGTTAGGAGATTTCTATAATTAAGCTCTGTTTTAGTGTGTCCCAATTAATCACAGCGCGGGGAATTATTGGCACAACTCAAAAAAACCAAAAGTCTGATCGTTCACAAAAATGCAGTATACACAAACATCCCAAGGATAAGATATTGAGTCCCTAATTGCAACAAAATCCCGGATTTACAGCAAAACGCCGGTAAGGCGGTAAATTCAAGTGGAATAATTATATTGGTGATGTTGGAATATCGAACAGCAATTATCGTGATATACACTTACGTGAAGGGTGCATGTGAAGAAACCTACAAAAAAAAAGTCGGTGATGTTAAATTTTATTTTCGTATATATATATATCTAACTTAAAGTTCCATTTTATTTCATGTATTGTGCGTTTTTTTTATCAATAATTTATTCTCAGCCAAGAGAGATTATATCCCCTGATTTTTTTCAAAAAAAAAAATATTGTAAAAAGTAAATTTAATTCTTTAATACAATACGAGCGCACATACAAAGTAGAACTTGGATTAGTCCCCCTTTTTGTACAAAAGCTTTTAGTTGCTAGTGGTTTGCGACTTAGCAGTTTATAGCTGAGGCAATTATAGCATCAAACTGGTACGAGATGAGCATGTACGCTACATCCAGCATCTTGTGAGTTGTCCTTAGAGCAAATTTTAAAATTCCAATATTTTGATAAAAAATTAGTTTTAGTGATATATATGCCTGTATATGTAGATGTTAGAGTATAAGTGTAAAAATAGTGTAATTCCGTGCAAAAGCGGATCTGCCCCTGCGATAAACATATTACGATCTGATTATTTTGAATATAGAGGAAAGTGTAGGGAAGAATTCTAATTGAGCTCGATTAGGTAGGCATTCCCAAAAACCCCCCTAATGTACAAATTTACTCTTGTGGTTTTAAATTACTTTTTTGGTATTAGTTTCATGATCGTTTTTTAGAGGCAGGGCGTTTTTGTTAGGGGACAAAAAAAAAATTATGTATTTGAAAACTTCCAATAAATTTGTTATATTTTGAATCCTGTAACGAACAGTAAAAATGATGAGATAAATAATTTTGGACGGGATGTGAGGATGGTCTGATGATGAGGTAAGTGAGAAGTCTGGAGCGTAAAAAGGGAGATCACTAGGCGGTATGAAAGATGCGAGCGGTCCAAGGTAGGGCGGGCTTCCTGTGGTCGAAAAGAGTGTGTTGACGAAGGAAGGTTAAGGAAGAATAAGTATGTCCGTCGGGTCCCGAAAGGTGGAGGGTTGGGAACCACTGCCCATCGTTACACTGAGCTAGCCAGGGACACCGCCAGGAACCAAACGTACGTGTACGTGACAAATTTGTACAAAGTTCAGGGGTTTAAAAATTCCCACGAACTTTGTTCAAGTTTTTAAGGACATTTTTACATGGTTACTGTTATATAATTGGCTATATTTTAATTAAAAATTTTTAGAAATACTATCTTAGTACCCCGTCCGTCGAAATTCAAAAAAATTTTAGTAGACGAAATAAGCAATAAATTTTCATAAATCATGCAATAAATTTTTAACAACGAAATGATGTGTTTTATTTCATGAAATAGTGTTTCCTATTCTATTACGTATATTTTGTGCGGCAGCCAAATACTGTGGAGATGTCAAAGACACCACATCTGGGTCATTATTTTACAAATCGAACAACTTTTGAGACTTCATAATTTTGATTCGGCTCAAACTTTTTTTTTAAGATGCTCGCACAAAATAAGCAAATATATGTATCAGGATTTCCTCGAAAAAAATTTATTTTCAGAGATCTGCATGTGCTCAAATTCGATGAGTAAGCAAACTTGCCCACATTCAAAATACCATATCTTTGGTTCCACTCGTCGTATCTTATTCATTTTTGTTTTATTTTGAAGGTAATAATATTTACTTTATAACTGCGTTAAAAAAAATATTTAATTATAAAAAATCAAAATATTGAATAAAGAATGAATTTTTTAAATAATTATTACATACAGTTTTCCCCACTTACTATTTTCGAAAAAATATATATAAAATGCGCTACAATTTCACCTAAAAAACCCTTTTTATTTCAAGTTGGACAATTTTGTAGTTCAAAAGATATTAACTCATTTCTGACCTGACCTCGAGCAACTTGCTTACATTTGCTTGCAGCAGGTACGTGCTACAATTGTATACAGTCAACGCCTGTTATTTTTAAAATGTATTTACATATATTATTGAAAATAAAATGAGAATGCACACTTCAAAACCGTCGAAAGAAAATATGTATACATATGTGTTTGTGTGTTTAGATACTACATGTAACAATATAAAAAAAAAATTTCGTATTCGAAAATAGAATTTAATAATTTCTAATAATATAGGATTTAATAATTTTTAATAAATTATAAATTATAATACTTATTTTTGTAAAATTAAGATTTTACAAGCTATTTTTATATTATTATGTTTTATTATTACAAGTAGAAAATGAGCAGGATTTATTAAACATAATCAGTCTAATATATAAACAAACTTATATAATATCAATTTTACAAAAATAACAAACTCGGACTTGAAGACGGCAATTGATGTATGTACTAATTAATTACTACAAAAAACAAAACCAACTTAACAATAATTTTTAATTTCATTTAAATTTATACATATTTCCATATATCCAAAGAAAAAAACTTTGCTTTTGCTGTTCCTTCTGCCACTGGAATCATGCAGTGGTATGCCAACGTCCCTTTCACTGCTACTGCCTTTTTAAATCTAGCTTCAAGGTTCTTTTCTTCTTTGTAGTATTCCTCGTTTTCCACATATTTAAATGAAATATTAGGGATAGCCGCTATTGCCCAGTCAAATAATTCTTTTGGCGTTTGAATTGGATTATTCGCTCTCTGTAGACTTGCTCTGGCAGCCAATCTTTTCAAGGTCCCTCCTAAACCATCGCATGCATTTTTTCCATGTGAAGTTGGAAAAAAGTGCCACTCCGCACTCAAACCGAAATCCTTTTGATGGTGGGTAAGATTAACAAAATTCTTTTTGTTTTTATACTGTGCACTTGCCCCATCAGAAAAATATGTAATTTTGGAAATATTTTCAAAGTTATTTTTAACATACTCCACTAGGTATTTTTGAATTAAATGCACGGCAATTGTGTTGTGATGTAAACAGTCCGAAATTACAACAAAGCTTTTCATACGAATTTCGCCGCTTCCATGCTTGTAATAAATGGCAAATGGATGAATTGTTGCCTAATTGTTATTCCAATGAATTCCTTGAGCAGAATTTTGCACGACAAATGCATAGTTTTCGGAAAAATCACAGAGAACGATGCATTCATTTTCTGGTAAAGATTCTTTCTTGCTGTTTATAAACTTGTTTTGGCTTTTAACTATGAATGAATGCAACAATAATTTTTTTAAGCCGGACTCTAATTTTTGTAAGTATTCATCAACTGGAGATACCATTACTTGCAAAGTGGTTCTATCGACGTTCACCCATTGTCTGTAAGTTATTTCCTCAATAAAGCTATCCTCCAAAATTGTTCTTATTTCATCGATCAAATTTGTTGCCCCAGAGCACTGGGCACATTTTCCGAAATAACAATTTGTTGATGCATTAAGACATAACATACGTTTTAAACAGTCTTGATAGCTTTTTATTGGGTGCACAGACTCAGCAGTAAGATGTTTGATGTTAGGTCCTTCGACTAATAATTTGACGTTCTCATGTATAGTGCAAACACATACTGAATGAGTACCACTTGAACCTGCTAGAACGCAATGTTTTGGCCTCAAAGTTGCAAATTTTGAAAAACTACACTTAACCGTGGGGTGATTTTCCTTAAACATTACACGACTATTTTCATCGAGTTCATAAAATTGTGTTATCAAATCAATAACTTCTCTTTCTAATGACGGATGGCTCTTGGGATTTGCTTCTGCCAGAATTCCTTTCTCCTCAGCAATTTTCTTAGCAACAGTTATCATATGAACTGTAGCAGAGGGGAAATGATGTTGAATTTTCCGATGAGGCCAATCCTTGCAAATAGTTAAAATTCTAACTTGTTTTGCTCGATCACTGGTGGTAGCGAATGCGTCTTTAAGAGTTTGTAATATTTCGTTTCCATCATTTTCATCTAAGCAAACGTTGTCATCACTGGGTATGCCAAACATTTTTCCTGAAATTGCTTCAGAAACATTCTGCATTTTTTCAGTTGAATAGCGCTTCTGATTAACTTTTTTTTTTTGAATTGGTGAAACTCCGATTATTTCTAAGCCTCTGTTGATTAAACTAGTTGCCTCAAACACTGCTTCCCTGTCTTTCTCCAATGATATAGATGTAGAACATTTACTAGTGTAATTCACGTCGCTATCAGTTTCAGTGTGTACTTCGCTGAAATTAATATCATCTGGTTCCTTCATCTGGAAAAACGAATAAATGTATGATAAGTACCTAATATTTGACGAATTAAATAATACTGAAGTTAAAATATGGAAAACCATATGTGTACATGAGGGCAGCTGCCAATGTCTTACATATGACTTCCATAAATAGATATATTGTTTCTGAATTTGTATATTCAATTATATGTGCAAGTATATACAAACCTCATTATCTTTGCTGATTTTAGATAGCTTAAGTCGGCATTTGTTGCAAATTCGTTGTTCCATCGCTTTTTTTGTTACAGGAATATCCAGCGTCAATAAGTGCTTTTCTGTTACTTTTCTCAGAGTCCCGTATTTTTTGGTGTTTGGATGCGGAGACAAATCAAATGGATTAAAACATCTAACTTTCGGCATTTTCCTAATAATATTTATTTAAAACTCGCAATAATAAAACAAGAACTTTCTCAATTAAGGAAATGAACGATGTTTCTACATTGAAATAACATTTAATTCTGTTTTCTATTTACAATCTTACATCTACTTATACTAATTCTGACAAAAATAATAATTTCGTAAAACTATCTACCTACTAAGTGATTATTAAGTTTATTCACAAGTATGTATACGTATGTATGTTGTAGTTAAGTTGACCAAGCATGCATACACAGGCAGGCGTTGACTGTATACAATTGTAGCACGTACCTGCTGCAAGCAAATGTAAGCAAGTTGCTCGAGGTCAGGTCAGAAATGAGTTAATATCTTTTGAACTACAAAATTGTCCAACTTGAATTAAAAAGGGTTTTTTAGGTGAAATTGTAGCGCATTTTATATATATTTTTTCGAAAATAGTAAGTGGGGAAAACTGTATGTAATAATTATTTAAAAAATTCATTCTTTATTCAATATTTTGATTTTTTATAATTAAATATTTTTTTTAACGCAGTTATAAAGTAAATATTATTATCTTCAAAATAAAACAAAAATGAATAAGATACGACGAGTGGAACCAAAGATATGGCATTTTGAATGTGGGCAAGTTTGCTTACTCATCGAATTTGAGCACATGCAGATCTCTGAAAATAAATTTTTTTCGAGGAAATCCTGATACATATATTTGCTTATTTTGTGCGAGCAGCGTAAAAAAAAAGTTTGAGCCGAATCAAAATTATGAAATTTTTTTTCGATAAATCCGTTTGATTAGTAAAATAATGACCCATCTGCGTTTCCACTAACTGGTTCAGGTTGTTCCTCTATATAATTTATTTCGGTCACATCTGTATATGCTTTGAAATGGATGCATAAATTGTGCAACGCGCAACACACATTGACTATTTTGGCTACTTTTGTGGGGGTGTAGTGGAGCTCTCTTGCTCCAAGGAGACACCTCCATCGATTTTTGAGCACTCCATTAGTGCGCTCTATTATATTGCGGCATTTCGAATGGGCATCATTAAATTTCATTTGCGTAGAACCTTCTTCTGGGCTCGATGTGGCGTCAGAAGCCATGGTTCCAAAGGATAACCAGCGTCTCCTAATTGAATAAAAAAAAATTTGTTTGGATATACATACATAGTTACATCAATGATATGGGTTTAGTTATTTTTACCTAGTAACAAAGAGAATATATCAACAAGAGCCACCACTCGTTATGAAAGCAACGAACAAGATGGATGCCGTTTTCTTTCAGGGTTTTGGTAATATCGATATAAATATGTTATTGTCTAATCAAAACAAAATGTGTAAAAGAAAATAGACGAGAACTGAAGTAACACAAGAGTCGAAAAAAAATTTACCAGCTGTTGAATTTACAAAACTGAGGAAAACAAAATTACCGAAACCCTGAAAGAAAACGGCATCCATCTTTTTCCTTGCATTTATAACGAGTGACGGCTCTTGTTGATATATTCTCTTTGCTAGTAACCAGTTATTAGTTTCGCCACTCAAATATTGGCTTTCGAAAAACGCCCTCAAGTCGCTAACATTCCATATAAAAGAATCGTGGGAGGCTCCAGGGTGAGAGGCATCAACATATCGTATCTTCAGCTCATGATCGCACATCTGCCAAAAGAGAATGATACGTTAGTAAATTGTGCGCAAACCCAAATTGTATCAATATATGAGGCCATTGCAGACACATGACTCACAAATGTCTTCAGTCAAGGGCTACATACTCAACAACACCATTTTACACGCATGCCCTGCATGTGGTATGTCCCCCCATGATACTTTACATCTCTTCAACTGTTCAGTACTCTTCTACCACCCATTTCACTCTGGCCCGACCCTTTTGAAACTGCTTTAGGAATGAAACTCTCGGCAGGCCGAAGCGATGTTAACAACATCAATATATGTTCAAATATTTAGAAGAAGTTCAGTCACAACCGGAAGCACTATGTAAATATTCAACTTGTTCTTCTCTAAATGAACTTACCAACATCACATTCAAGCTATAGTATCCCTTCCGATTATAGTATAGATGCTTATTTTGAGATGGTGCCATGATACGGACATGCGTTCCATCGATACACCCAAGGACACTTGGAATGCCGTGCTTAGTGTAAAACGAACGTGAAATATTCCTTTTTTCATCGCTGTTCATAGTTGTCACGATCCATTTCGGACACAACTCCTCCTCAAAAATATCAACAACTTCTCCTAGAACTTTGCTGAAGGTGGATTGGGCCAGGGAAACGTCTGTATCCTTTCCAACCCCCGTTGGTATCCGCCTTCAGCAAAAAAACATGCGCTTAATTTTATAATCGGCGATACTGCAAAACTTTTTTTGGGCTGTTGTGTGTGCGTTGTTAAAATGTCCAACAAATATTTAAATGCGGGCTTGTTTACCCTATAGTATTTAATAAATCTGCAATACAATTGAATTAAAAAAGGACTAAAAATAACTTTGTTAGCTCTTACAATGATTCCGGCAACTCATGTGGGTTCGTGTTATCGCGCAACCTTCTTCTAACAGCCTTCTGCTTCAGAATCTTCCATTTGTTCTTCTGCTACCATTCGAAATGCAATACTAAGGGCCACTTGCATAAAAGCAGATAACGCCTAATCGGTGATTAACTTGACAGTTAACCATACAAAATACGTCAATTAAACTCCGGTTAGTCGTTATCGGCTTTTATGCAAGCGGCCCTAAACATTTTTTTATTAATTGAAACACTTTTTATTAAAAACTATAATATTTATCATTCACTTGATCACAAAAAATTGCACCAAAACAAAACGTCAAACAGCAACAGCTGATTTCGAAAGTACGAAATTCCTCTTCGCCAATTTTCCTTTTCACTAGCGAAAGAGAATTGGCGGAAATTATTCGGGCGAATAGAAAATTCCGCAAAGAAAGAATTCCGGGCGGATATTTATAATCGGGGTGTATATTTCTTGTGCCTGGTCAAGAAATTTTGACGTTTGCCAAATTTTCCATTTTTTTGCAAATTACTCTTATAAAAATGTACAAAATATGTTTAGCGAAATATGTACTCACCTTTGCACGTTTACCTCAAAAAATATATACGAGCTTATTTATTTCTTGAGGTAAAACGGCGTTGCCAACTATCGTAAAGTGCTGTATTTTTTCTTATGAACTCAGTATTGGCTCAAGAAAATTTGACGTGCGAAAACGTTTCTTGACCATTTCTTGAGCGTTTTTTTATATGGAGTTTGACATTTCTAGGCAGGTGGGTAGCCCGCTTATATTTCTTGAGGTATTCAAATTTTGCTATATTGATCGCGATCCAAGAATGCTAAACGTTCAGTACGGATCATGGTATAATAATTCATGGTAACCGCAGCACAAAAGAGAATACGAAATTACCGTTTAGGCCAGAAACCTTCTGTCAAAAGCAGTGGCAAAACAAACGCATAAAAAAATACGCGCAAAAACTAAAAACTTATTTTTATAGGGTTTTACACACATTTTCTAAAAAGTTATTAAAAACCATGCACTAAATTTCATTTCACAATGATTTTTTTTCGAAAAATCATCACTGAAATTCATTAAAACACGCAAGCGAGTTTCCGTAGCTTTTCCCCAAACTGTGCAAAGAATGTAAACAAAACAAGTAAGGAAGTCTAAGTTCGGGTGAAACCGAACATTACATACCCAGCTGTGCACATAAAGTGGGCGTGATCGTTCACCGATTTTTCTTATTTTCTGTGGTAGTACTCTACATAAACATAACATGCCTGGTACCTAGTTTCGTAAATCTATCTCACACCGTTCTGAAGTTGTTAGCAGTCGAATTTAAAAATTGCTTGACTCATAAGTGGGCGGTGCCACGCCCACTTTCCAAAATTTTGAAAAAATTATGTAAAGAATATGAAAGTTGATGTATGTACCAAATTATATTATTATAGCGAAATCAGTTAATTAGATATGGACTTTTCAATATTTCCACCTCCTTTCAATATAACTTTTATGAAAAAGTAGGCGTGGTCGCGAAGCGATTTCGTTTATTTTCTATAGCTGAATTTACCACAACAATAGTATGTCCTCTACGAAATTTCGTTATACTAGCATAAACTGTTCTGAAGTTATTAAGAGTCAAAATTTTAAAATTTCTTCAAATATACGTGGGCGGTACCACGCCCCCTTTTCAAAAATTTTTATAAAATCGGCCTTAGAACATCTAAATCAATACATATTGCAAATTTTATCATTGTAGCTGCTTCTAATATTGAATTAACCCATTTTATACGTTTTTCGAAATTTTCGATATCGAAAAAGGGGCGTGGTTATGGTCCGATTTTACCCATTTTCAATAGCAATCTATTCTGAACCCAAATAAGTACGCATGCCAAATTTGGTGAAGATATCTCATTATTTGCTCAAGTTATCGTGTTAACGGACAGACGGACGGACGGACGGACATGGCTCAATCAAATTTTTTTTCGATCCTGATCATATTGATATATGGAAGTCTATATCTATCTCGATTCCTTTATACCTGTACAACCAACCGTTATCCTAACAAAGTTATAATACCCTGTGTACAAGTACAGCTGGGTATAAAAAGAAAAATGTGATAACTTGACAGTTCTAAATTTACAGTTATGAAGCCACGTGTTACAACCAACAATTAGGTTTGTTTATTGGGCTGCTTTAGCTTACGCCAGATTGAGATATTTCACAAATTTGTGTTTAACCAAAGAGAATATATCAACAAGAGCCGTCACTCGTTATAAATGAAAGGAAAAAGATGGATGCCGTTTTCTTTCAGGGTTTCAGTAATTTTGTTTTCCTCAGTTTTGTAAATTCGACAGCTGGTAAATTTTTGTTTCGACTCTTGTGTTATTTCATTTCTCGTCTATTTTCTTTTACACATTTTGTTTTGATTACACAATAACATATTTATATCGAAATTACCGAAGCCCTGAAAGAAAACGGCATCCATCTTTTTCGTTGCTTTCATAACGAGTGGTGGCTCTTGTTGGTATATTCTCTTTGGTTTAACGAACACTTTTCTTGCTCTAGGTTGCTCTATCATTTGTTTCATGAGTACGCTCAAAGCAAAACTAGATCACAACATTCTGCTCCAGCTTTTTTTATGGAGTAAGTTAGAGCAGAGAAGCAATTGTCAAGCAGGAAAAAATAAATTTTTGAAAACTTCAAAAAATTAGTTTGCAAGAAAATCAATAGCTTTGTTTCTTTTCTGCTAATTATGAATAATTATGAATAATTATTCCTAGAAAAGTGTTTTGTGAAAAAATTAGCAGCGAATCCAGCAGCTTTTTGACATTTAATTGAGAGAAAGAGCGCCAATTCGCTGCAAGTTCGCTGCAAGTTGCTGCTGGAGATTTTTCGTCCAGCAAAAACTAGCAAGTAACAAACAGCTGATTGTGACATATGGCAAAATAAAAATTGATTGCATATTTTTATGAAATTTAAAATTTATTACGAATATTTTGAAAACTATGAGTTATTTACCAGCAAATGAAGTAAGTACATACAATAAATACCAAATTCTCAATAATTCCGTATATTTGAATAGCAAAGCGCCGAAGCCCAATGTCCATTGGATCAACGTAATGTGGCTCGTTTAGCAGACCAATATAATCCTGCAGGCGCAGTTACAGGAATGGGAAATACTGAAGGTATATAACGCATTCAATTTTCTTAATATTTTGTAAGGTTTAATCCGATATATACGCAGTAATTGTCCAAAGGCTGAAAAATTCGCAATTAATGTGCTGCGAAAAAAATTTATTTTCATTTGTCAATTGTCAGAACAGCTGTTCTGCTGGAGAAATTCTGCTGGCTCCTGTTCGGCGAAAAACTAGCAGAAGAGAGATGAAACTAGCAAAAATGAGATTTTGACAGCTTTTTACAAGACTCTCTTCTGCTGACAGTTCTTTGCTGGAGATTTCAAGAAACAAATCTAAGATCATGTTCACACTGAAGCGAAAACACCTTGTTTTCGTGTAAAACATCTCACATAAAACAGGTGCGTTCATACCTGCTATTCTTGTTTTCATTTGACAGTAATCAGCTGTTCTAGAAATTGTGATTTGTGAGAAAAAATAATTAAAATTTTGTGAACGTACATATTATATTTAATGTACTTATTTTAAGTTTTACTGTCAGCACAAACATTTTCATTTTGATTTTTTATAAATTCGGGCGACGAAATTCAAAATGAAAACATTTGACATATCAGATATGTGACAGTATGTTTTTCGATTATTACCGATAAAATTTAGAGCCGACACTGATTGTGAAAGGTTTTCGTTGATGTTTTGGGATAAAACATGATGTTTTCGCAGGTTTTCGGTTGAAAATTTTGTATGGCGAAAACATCCGTTTTCAGCATGTTTTGCCTCGAAAACCAGAATGAGCTCGAAAACACGCTAGTGTGTACATAGTATATGGTTGAATTGACAGCTGTGGCTAACTGTTCTTTCATGCGCAGTTGGTTTTTCATCACTCAAACTATCACCCTTTTTGTTTTCTCGTTTACATTTTTTTGCATAGTTCGTGGAAAAGCTACGGAATTCGTTTGCGTGTTTTAATGAGTTTTAGATCATGTTCACACTGAAGCGAAAACACCTTGTTTTCGTGTAAAACATCTAACATAAAACAGGTGCGTTCATACCTGCTATTCTTGTTTTCATTTGACAGTAATCAGCTGTTCTAGAAATTGTGATTTGTGAAAAAAATAATTAAAATTTTGTGAACGTACATATTATATTTTATGTACTTATTTTAAGTTTTACTGTCAGCGTACTTATTTCAAATTTACTTTATAGCACAAACATTTTCATTTTGATTTTTTATAAATTCGGGCGACGAAATTCAAAATGAAAACATTTGACATATCAGATATGTGGCAGTATGTTTTTCGATTATTACCGATAAAATTTAGAGCCGACACTGATTGTGAAAGGTTTTCGTTGATGTTTTGGGATAAAACATGATGTTTTCGCAGGTTTTCGGTTGAAAATTTTGTATGGCGAAAACACCGGTTTTCAGCATGTTTTGCCTCGAAAACCAGAATGAGCTCGAAAACACGCTAGTGTGTACATAGTATAATATTTTTGTAAACGTGAATTTGCAGTAATTTTGAAGATTTCAACAAAAAAACCAAATAAAAAGAAACTATCGAGATTCAAGTGTTTCATGGCATTTCGGCTCTGAGTTGCTCTAAGTTGCTCTATTTATATTTTGACAGCTGCCCTGCTCTGCTCTGCTCTAACCTGCTCTGAACTTTATTTTGGTCAGTAACCAAACCTATTATTAAACATGTTAATGATGTTAAATCCTTCGATCGTGTCAGTATGAATGTAAAATGTGACATCACGCAATGAATTCGATCGAAATTTTTTGCAATTTACGTAACTATCAGCTTATCAAAGCCAAAAAACTAATCATATTTTATATAAAGTTTCCCATTATCTGATCATGAACTTTGCGGGCAAAGTGGTGTTGATCACAGGAGCAAGTTCTGGTATTGGAGCAGCTACTGCTACAAAGTTTGCTAGCTTAGGTGCTTCAGTTATTCTCAACGGGCGTAATAAAGAAAACTTAAATGCTGTCGCAAAACAATGTGCCTCTGTAGGTAAACAGCCTCACATAGCTGTGGGTGACATATCCAAAGAATCTGATACAGAATGTGTCTTAAAGGAAACTTTAGAGAAATACAACAAATTGGATGTCTTGGTTAATAATGCTGGTATTATTGAAACTGGAAGTATAGAAAATACAAGCCTGGATCAGTATGATCGTGTAATGAACACTAATTTGCGTGCTGTATACCATTTAACAATGTTGGCTGTACCAGAACTGGTGAAGTCGAAGGGAAATATTGTAAATGTATCAAGTGTGAATGGCATACGCTCCTTTCCTGGCGTATTGGCTTACAACATATCGAAAATGGGTGTAGATCAGTTTACACGATGTGTTGCCCTGGAACTGGCAGCTAAAGGCGTTCGTGCGAACTGTGTCAATCCCGGGGTAACAGTAACGAATTTACACAAGAGGGGCGGCATGGACGAGGAGACATATAAAAAGTTTTTGGAACACTCTAAAGTAACACACGCTCTCGGTCGTCCTGGATCAGTGGATGAAGTGGCGAATGCTATCACCTTCCTATCCAGTGAATTAGCATCCTTCACGACTGGCATAAGTTTGGCTGTAGATGGTGGACGTCATGCTATGTGTCCACGATAATTGAAATAGTATAATATGCATTTATCTTCATTACTACTTTTTATAATTTCTTTTTTTTGTATAGTGTATGTATCTTTGTATTAGGGTTCTTGTTTTCAATCGATTACATACTAAGATAGTCGACAATACTAAGATAGTCGACCCGTTTCACGTATTGCCGGTTCTGCGAGAACGGTATTTGTACCTGTACAATACCCTTCGTACCGAAATGACCCGGGTTTTTTTTTTTTTATAATGACTCGGCCAAGAGCAATACATTTCGAAGTGACCCTGTCTAACGCGTCACGATTCCCTCACCTATTGTCATCCCCGGAACAGCCCCTTGCAGCACGGCTGCTCCTTATTCTCTTGATCCGGGCTGGCATTGAGCCAAATCCTGGCCCAAGAGAATGGTTCTGCTGCGTTTGTCGGAAGAAAATATATACAAGACGATCACACTCAGTACAGTGTGCATCATGCAAAGGTTGGTTGCACAAATCTAGTTGCTCCGGACTAGATCCGAAAACACATCGGCCCATTAGTTTCTATAAAAATTTTGTGGCGCCCTGCTGTTCACGTCGTAGGACGTCCCGAGGCAAGCGACGCTCATATGTTGCTTTATCGCCCTCTAATAATAATCAAGTCTCCACGACCTGCAATAATTATATTGCCCAGCAGAATATATGTGTTCCCGGCTGTAGCTTACTTCCTAGTGCATCAACAGCACAAGCACCCACTCATGGCTACTTTCTTCGTAGCACATCAGTTGATGCTTGTAGCATTACTGAGCTTCAGCCCCCGTCTCTAAACTCTTTAATAACTTCTTCCGGCACTAGCACGAATGAAAGTCAAGTCCATCAACTTCTGGTCCCTCACTCTTCGTGCACTGTATGTCGGCACAGGATATATGCGTCTGTGGCATCGGTCAAGTGCAACTCCTGCCTAGGCCTGTGTCACCTACGCATATGTTCTGGGCTCGCAAACAGAAATCTTTGGACTGATGTGTTTGTCGCGCCTTGCTGTCGAGTTGTGCAGCCCTCAACGCCGACGGATGTACACGGTTCCCTATGTACAGTCACTTCTCAGAGCAGAAAACCCAGGACATCGCCATGGATCTCTGCGCAGTGGAACCACCCGGGGTTTTACCTCGGCCAAGGACTGTCACTTTCAATGTAACCCTGTTTAGTATGTTTTGTCCCATTCCGAAACTATCATCCTCACCCCTTGCAGCAGGGCTGCAAGATATTCTTTTGTTACGGGCGGGCGTTGAGCCGAACCCCGGACCAAAGGAATGGATATGCAGTGTCTGTTGCAAAAAAATATATATTAAACGGTCGCATTCTGTGCAATGCTTCTCGTGTAAGAGATGGCTCCATAAATCTGGATGTTCAGGGCTTAACCTTAACATCCACAGACCCCGTACTTTCTTTAGTACTTTCGTGGCCCCTTGCTGTTTGCGCCGTCGGGCGTCCCGCGGTAAGCGCCGTTCAAGCGCACCCCTACCGCCACCTTCTAGTAGCAATACTAATAATAATAATGTCTTAACGACTAGCAGCATTTCTGCTATACCCGCCACACAAATTCCAGACTGTTGCTCGTGCCTTATGGCGTCAACATCACGCGCAGCAGCTCAACACTCTTGCTCCCACCGGAGCAGTTTAGACATGAGCAACTCCGAGCATCAGTCTCTGTCTGTTTCGTTACACCCCCCCTCCCGTTTACACGTGAGTCAGGATCAACATCTTCTTGCACCTGTCTCGACGTGTACTGTTTGTCGGCAAAGATTATACACGCTCGCGTCATCGGTCAAATGCAATAACTGCTTAGGCCAATGCCACGTGCATCTATGCTCTGGGCTCGCGAACAGGAATCTTTGGACGGATGCGTTCATTGCGCCATGCTGTAACACGCCTCAGCCTACGACGCCAGCCAACCCGGTTACACCAGGTCCACAGCTAACTAGGCTGAGGCACAGCCTTGGTCTTCGCCTACCAACACCTGGGCGAACGCATCCGTCTCTCACGCCTTTGGTTAACTCGACATCGACCCCACCGGCGCACTTCCAAATCTTACAGCACAACTGTAACGGATTAACTGGTAAGATCGCAGAGATAACCAATTTGATGACGCAATATGACATAAAACTTGCCGCAATCCAAGAAACCAAGCTCAGTCCAAGGTCGGACCTCATTACCTATGGTGGATATAACATTCACCGGAAGGACCGTCATAGAGTAACAGGAGGTCTGGGAGGTGGTCTAGCGTTCATAACGCACAACTCTGTACAGTATCATCTATTTGATACCGACATCGAAGGAACGGATGATATCTTAGAAAGCCAAGGTATTACCATCCGTACAGGAGATGTCGATCTGCAAATCATAAACATCTACATACCCCCTGTCTCAAGTTGCCCCACCGGTTATCACCCCGACATTAGCTTGCTATTACGAGGAGATAACCGCGTGATCCTGGGCGACTTCAATGCGCACCACGATATGTGGCACTCAAACTTGCCAGCAGACAGTAGGGGGCATGTACTCGCAGAACAAATAGATGATACGGCTTTCTGTACATTGAACGGAGACGCCCCAACGAGAGTATCGGGTAACTGCTATAGTTCGCCAGATATTTCTATCGTAAGTGCAGGACTATTGAACAACACCAATTGGCGACCCATACTCACGTTGGCGTCTGACCATCTCCCAATAGTCATTACCATCGAACGACCGACGGACTTTATAACACCTGAGCATGGTACATACATCAACTTTACCAAGGCGGACTGGGACAGTTTTCAGACATATACGGACGAATCCTTGGCTGCTCTATCCATTCCTACGGACGTACGCAAAGGCGAACGAGACTTCCGCAACATCATTGACTTGGCCTCTAGACGCTTCATTCCTGCGGGTCGAATATCTCGAATAAGACCAAATTTCCCCGCGGAGGCAGCGGCCATGGCTAGAGAAAGAGATGAAGTGCGAAGTCTCAATCCCGCAGACCCCCGTATAAGGGATCTCAACGCGGAAATTCGTAGATTGGTCGATAAACACAAACTGGCCAAATGGAAACAACACCTAGAGCAATGCAACCTCTCTGACGGTGTTGGCAAATTATGGACTACGGTCAAAGCTCTATCTAATCCAACACAACACAAGGATAAAGTAGATATTACTTTCGGTGACAGGGTGAAGAAGGACCCTAGGGGATGTGCGAACTCCTTCTGTAGACAATTTGTACTACATTCCCCACCCGATAGAGCTAAACGTAGAACCATGCGACAGGCGCGTAAATACAAAAACCAAAACACGCCCATTGTCATCACTGCCTCAGAGGTCAAGGAAGCCATCAGACAGGCTAAGCCCTCAAAATCCATCGGCCCCGACGGCATTGCCATGAAGATGCTGAAACATCTAGGCCAGGAGGGACACAAATACTTAGCGGCTCTATTCAATCTTTCACTGAACACTTTCGTCATTCCTGAAATATGGAAAAAGGCGAGAGTGGTTCCATTATTAAAACCTAGAAAGCTGGCAAACATAGGCGATTCATATCGCCCTATATCACTCTTGTCGCCGGTAGTGAAGACGCTAGAGTCCATTTTGCTCCCGTATTACACCGCAAATCTGCACCTGGCTAATCATCAACATGTGTTGGCGCGGCCTAGCAGCAAATGATATTTAAAGTTTTTATAATTTCCTAATATGT